>OZ020315.1:17528322-17847717 GCA_963971305.1 Arcuatula senhousia
ACAAGCGGTTATTTAGAAAAACCACAATGGAAATCCGCCAGCAGCCTTCAACGAGGCCAGTAGGCGCTGCTCGCTGTTCTGCAAGTGGTCCATGGTCTAAATAAAATGCATATAATTCAAACTTAGTATAACTTCACTTGTCAGATTTATTCAAAATTTACATTGTACTCACTCATAACATAAGTATTTCCCACATCTACCATGAAACATCTCTCACCCGAACCGCTCGTAGCAAAAAATTGACTGTGTCCATCATCGAAGGAGAACATGTCACATCGATTATCGCCTTGACACAAACTCGCTGCAACCAGTAAGCTTTCACAGCTTTTTTGAAATAACGGATCATTTAAAAATTTCAAACCGTTATGATTTTGACATATTGTAAAATTTGCTCCTTTGACATTTTCGCTCAACCAAACAAATAAAGTAGGCAGTATCAAAACGCAACGGTTAATACTTGAAATCATGATTCTCTTGCAGATTTCAGAAATATTTATTTTATCTCTTTTAGATACTGATTTGGCAGTGCACTTAGCATGAGAGCTGATCGACAATATTTAACTCTGCCTTTTATATTACTATAATGACAAAGAAAAAAACTATATTCTTTGTTGAAGGTAATAATTTAGTTTTAATGTACTAGATCAGATGGCTAAATTGATCTTCAATAATACAACTTGCTGTATTGTATAATGACAGATATTCAGCTCGGTATTTTTTCACACGATAATGCATCACATAAATAAAGATTGTTGTTATTAAAGAACCATTATATTAAAATGATATATAACTTTTCTAACTTCCTTTATTGAATAAAAAATAGGTTAAATAATGCAAGTATAAAAATATCTATTCGACTTAAAAGCTTTTAAATCTGTAACAAATTGATCTTGATCTACATGATCTCAATCTATTATAAAAATGTTATAAATACACAGGAAAGAATATGTAGTCTTTTTATACACCACCCAACCATTTTACTTTACTTTCAAGGAGGCGGTTTGTCATAAATAAAGTCCGGAGGAGCCGGAAATAGTCCGCGAACTGTTCCCCTATGGTGAATATCGTTAGGTTTAATTGCCAGATGCATTAACCATTAATCCACATGCTCTCAGTCTTTAAAAATATGAAACAATAACAATTGAATACATTTCAAAAAGTAATGCTTTAAATGGACATTTAAATGTTTTTCCTCATTGTTACTATAAACTACATTTAAAAGTGAGACCAACAGGAACAATATAAAAAGATACTCATGTTATAATAGGAATTTAATAGTATGCAAATTAGGCCCAGGAATTGTTGCAACAATTCATGCAGGATATACGGTTTTTAACAGATTTTAACGGCCAAATCATCTTTATCCTTATAAAATAAGTTATCAGTTTTTATTAGAAAATCAAAATGCCCACCGCTGTATGGATTACATTTTTCTCGTAATGGAATGAACTGAAGTGGTTTGTGTGCTTACCAAAGTGATGTAGTACATGTCAATAATAACTGTTAAAAATGAATGGCTGCAAAAAACTATTATTTCCGTTTGCATTACTTTTTGAAGTCATATTTGTTAAAAGTTTTTCGTTAACATCGTCTTTAAAAGGTAGATTTTTGACATGATAAATGACAATGTTTTAAAATAATGTATTTCTCATGCTTCCTCTACAATGCGCGAAACAGCATTCATATAGTTTATGGAGTTTACGTCTTACAATTGATTCATTATTCCACTGCTTGCAGGGCTTTATTCGATTTCCTTGGCAGAACACTCTATTCTTGTTGAGTTCACTTTTATTACGACTTAATTTCGCGTTGTTTAAAATTGCTATTCGTTTTTTTTTGTATTTTTGTATATAATGTTGTATGTTTCGTCGTGCTTTTCTAGGTGGTGATTACTGGTTTTGTTTTTGCCTATTCGGGATTTTGCCATTCGGATGCCCCATTGATACCGTTG
The DNA here is from genome assembly GCA_963971305.1 of Arcuatula senhousia. Lineage (NCBI taxonomy): Eukaryota > Metazoa > Mollusca > Bivalvia > Mytilida > Mytilidae > Arcuatula > Arcuatula senhousia. Next base: position 17,530,274 of record OZ020315.1, read on the forward strand.
CGTCTATCATTAAACTTTTTTGTACGTGTATAAACAATATTATAAAGGAATATTTTAACTTTATAATCATCAGCACAACAGAACGAAATTATTAAAGTGATTAAATATGCACCTTTAGAAAATTATAAAGCAACGTTCATGGAGTCATTCATATTACAAATACTAGTAAACCCTTATACAACGACAATTTCACTACATAATATATCTATGATACTATTTATCCACAACAACAAAAACAGAAATAATATAAAAACAACCAAGCAAAACGGTAAAACTGCAAAAAATAATGCGAACTTACTTCGCACAAAAATGAACTGAGGTGTCCCTGAAGGGTAAGCAATTCCAGCTTCTTGCAACACACAGGTTGTGTTGCTAACACTAAACTCATTGCATGGCTAAGCCGACTAAAGCCAACCATCTAGCCAATAACTCTATGACAAACCCAATTGAGAATTAAAAAAACAAACCTCGTATTTATAAACGACCACATGATGTCTTCCATAAGATTATCACACGAAGCAAACTGTCAAGGCAAAGGACAACATGATTATGTTTTTAACTTATTGTGTCAAAGGTGACGCGAGTACATTTCACACACTCTATGGAATAACGAACAAAAAAATCAATATCGAGTCAATAAATCGAGAACTATTTTTTGAAAGAACATAGTCTATGTATTACGAAATTAATGTTATATTAATGAATAAAACAGATATCGGTCCTACAGATCTAGAAATAATGCAATTTATTACCTTAATAATAATTTGGTTAATTCACAATCGTAATCCCGTTGGTATATGTTGTTTTCCCGAGGGCTTGCCTGAGGAAAAACAGCAACCAGAGGGATTACACATCTAGAAGTTTTAATATATTTTTGGTTCATCGTTTAACCTGGTGACGTGATATTATTGATTTTTCAAGAGTGGTACAATTCCCTCGAAATGTAAAAAAAAAGCAGGGAAACACCACGAATTGTTTCCCCTTCTATCAAACAATCAAACATTCGAATATTTTTTTCTATCACATGACTGTAAAGCCACTCAAATTATAAGAAATTTAAAGTGGCATACTGTACGTGAGTGAACGGAAAATACTGTTGTCGTTCTGATTAAATACGCTTTAGAATGTTGACGTACCCTTTATAACTTTGTTTCTCGCATCTAGCATGCTTGTCCAATGAAAGTCCTTGCAAAAACCTGACTCAGTCCATCAATGAATGAGAAAATGATAACATTGATGGTCGCTGTGACACATACATGTAACTGGAGCGACAATATTCCAGTATGCTTTAGCAGCTATTTTGAAATAAGGAATCATTCAGACAATTGTAAAATTCATTCCTGTTACATATCTGTACAAGAACAAAAATTGACGACAGAAGCAAACCGGAGCGGCAAAACCTGCATTAAACAGGTCGAGTCTTCTAGATTTTATTTGACCTATCAATCAATCAAAATTTTTTTAAAAATTACCTTTGAAATGTGAAAAAATGGTAAAACTTTTTCGAAGTTTTTATACGAAAGTTCTCAAATAAACATATTTTCTTTAACTTCCTCGCTCACATTTTGTCAATACCGAAACTTTTTGCTTTTAAACGTTATATTATTTTGCACGCGTAAATTCTCCTTATAAAGTAATGTTATGTTCCACATTTTGACTTCTATTTCATTTGGTTCATTGGTCAACGGACAATAACAAATTTACAAATAACTCTAAAATCTCCCAACTGGTCAATGCTCCTCGGGGGAAAATTGGTGTCTTTTATACTATAACTTTTCATCTGATCTTAATGCAAATAGACCAACTAATTTTTTCACCGCTCATTTTTAAAATTTGTTCAGCGGGTCAGTTTTTGTTGAATTATTTCTCAAAAAGCACGTGTTGGTGATCGTAGTTATTTATATTCTCTCTAAACCCATTGGTCAAAAGTTTGATGTAAACATTTTCCTTAAAAGGTAGATTCTTCGACCTGTTGAACGCCATTGTACATGTGTTCTTTGAAGTGGACGAAATAAACATGTATTTCTCTAATAATATTGTTTTTCGTAACGTTTTATTTACCAAGAGGTTGTTTTATCATTTATTATATCAATAAAGAATAATTGCTAATTAAAGATATTTATGCCTTTAATGTTAGAATAGTAGTTTAATGTGTTAATTGAAATTGATTCATTGCTCAGAGAAACAATATTTGCTTGCACAATGAATTTCATTTATAACTTCTTCAACTTTCTACATGGAATGGAAACTGAATGTTATCATGGTTATTGCAAACGTTAATTTCTGTACTAAAATTACAATAGTAAAAAAACCTCTTTTATGACTTAAATGTAATACCCCATGTATCGAGCAGTTTCAGAATTAAGCGAAATTATTTCATATGTAATCTTGAATGGGATACATGTAATTTTATGCATTATTTAAATACATGAAACCTATTAATTTCGTAAATAAAAAATATATATTACACATACCTGACCTATATGCAGATTAAGCCTCCTTAAAATAAGGTTGGTCAACTTAACATAAAATTTCAACAGTTTTATATAAAATGATCATAATAAATTGTTGATGTTATATCAATGCTTTCCACACAAGAATTGGCTGATTCTATTACTCGTGGGACCATTACTGAACAGTTTTCAAGCATGTCTCATGGTACTCATATTATTGGAATATTATACATGGTATATTTGTAAATAAAATTGACAACATGTTGGATGAAGAGATAACAACCTGAGAACATTGAGTTTATAGAGTCAAGCAAAACCAGTTTGGGACTCAATTAAAACATTGTTTTTTTTAGGTAGAACAGCACTGGTTTGTCGTTACAAAGAATGAACGAATGAACATAAAAAGAAACTGTTGAGTTAGTTTGGGCAGCAAATCTTCTACAGCTAGTAATCAATTTTGAAGTAGCGCAATATCCATGCTTATCCGTTCCCGAGTCGGATTAAATCATGGTGCCACCGATTTTAAATCAATTTGACTGTGTCTATCTAGACGCTGCACTTTTTGCATTTTTTAAAAGAGAATATAACTAATTTCATGTTATAACCTTTATTTTAACAGCTTCCTAAGATATGATTTCACTATATTTTTCATATAATTTGTATATCATTTTTTTTTCTAATAAAAATGATAGGTTTTATGCTATAAATATTAAAGATTAAAACATTGCAAAAGCAAATACAGAATTGAACATATAGTGATTTAATAATTAAGATAAATACATGATAGACTTTAGACACCTATCAATTTGGCAAAGAAAGAATAAAATACACATTACATGTCATATATGAAGATAAAACCTTCTGAAGGCCGGTATACACGGTGATATTAATTTTAGGAAATAAATAAATAAATAAATTGAATGAAACTGTTGTTGCATGGGAAACAATGTTTCTGTCTTTCCTCCAGGTCAGTATCATGTGTATTATACGTTGTTTGTTGAGTGATTCTCCAGTTGCATCCTGATTTCTAAATTAGTCACTTTAGCTTTTCATTTGTTGATTTAAGGTGTAAAAAAAACTGTATTAACACGAAGAGCTTAGAACAATGAAGTAAATACTGTGGTTTCATTTATTTTCGTGGATACCAATTTTCGTTGTTTAATGAAAAAGGATCATTTCGTGGATTCTTAAATTATTTGTCATACAGATCAATGTTAAATTTCCTTAGCGTTGGGCATCAATTTTGGTGGGTAAATACCACCTACGAAAACCACGAAAATTCATTCCCAACGAATAATAATAAAACAACAGGTAGGCCAAACTAGAATCCGAATTATCATTATCATTATATCCACCTATACTTAAAGAAGGAAAAACCTTATAATTTCACTAATTTAGAAATGAGCATTTTTACGGAGTTTTAGTTTCGTGTGGTTTTGAACACAAAGAGCGTTTTCGTCGGAGCGGACGAACCCGAGGAATTAAAAGTCCACCAACAGTGCAAGCCGTCATGGATATTAAAACACTCTTCATTTTAATGCTTGTCGGGGAACATATAGAAGCAAATCTAATAATCAATTACAAGTCGTCATCAGTTTTTTTTTTATACATCACGTGGGTAATTGATATTTTTTTACCAAACTTTATAAAAATTAATCATCCGATTTGTATGATTTTAAAGTCAAATATTTGAATTCATTTCCGTCTGCCCCAGAGCTTGCGGGAATTACATCGAATTCCTTGGCAGAGCGTCAGTTTGACACAGAAATTGCTGACACATGGTTATGTTGCTTCACAGTTGCTGTCTTCATTCACGAAATTTTACAGTATAGACACCATGCATGTACTCGAGGACAAATATACTATCTCGCAAATGAGTGCAAGTTCCGTAACAGCGGCTGATAGTCCGTTAAGCTACCTATACCTGAACGTAAGGTCACGAGCGGATAGCCGCTGTTTTTGGAGCTTGAAATGAGTGCAGATGTTGGGTTGTCGTAGAAATTTGTTTTGTCTTCCTTTTCCAGATTTGACATACCGAAATGGAAATTTACAACACGACAGGTGTGCCTTAGTAGGCAGGAACCCCTAACTCTTCCGGAGCACCTGAGTTCACTCTTGTTACGACTTGTGTTCGCGCTTTTTGATTTCCGTTCAGTTGATTTTTGTGTTTTGTGTTTCTTCGTACTGTTTTTGTTCGTGTTTACCGGTTTTGTCGTTGCCCTTTCGGACTTTCGACACTCAAATGCCCCATTGGTGCCTCTTTGCTTCTTCTATTAATAATGTCATGACTGTAGAGAGTTTCATAAATTGGCTGAAACATTCTTAAATTTGATTTGCTCACTGCAAAAACTGACGGTATTATGCCTGTGCATACATGTATGTTAAATTCATCAGCTAAAGTTTTTTAAGTTCAAAACTCAAAGTGAATAAATTTTCAATGAAGCATTTTACAACTAACTAACACCTCCTGGTCAATGGAGTTGAGAAATCTTGATAAAATAGTCTATGTAAGACAATTGTTTCTTGAACGAAAAAGTATAAACACACATAAAAGAAAAAAAAACACCTAAAGAATCAATCGTCTTTTTGATCCTAAATTAAAATTACAAAGCAAAAATACAATTTATAGATTCAGCTTACACATAATAAAAGTGTTTCCCTTCCCGATGTCAATTCGTTCACAGTCACCCGCAGCTGTTGTGTTTTCGCTACTGAAAAACTGAGTGCTACCATTATTGAACGAAAACATTTCACATTGTGAATAAAGGATCGTGTGAAAATGCTAATGTCTTATGATTTTTGCAAATAGTAAATGTTATCCCATTGATATCGGTGTACAGAGTAGCCATGAAGGGAAAACCTACTATGACATCAAAGCAAACGTTTAATTTCATGGTAGTCATGTGCTGTTTAAGTTGCTCTCTAAATAAAAACGCATATATCTTGGTGTTATTCAAGAATTAACAATCTTCAAAATGTCTTTGTTGCTTTCATACATACGCACCATACATTTTACTATTAGTTGAAAAAAAGATTTAATATACAATGAGCACTTTGATGTAGTAATATTGAGAAATTCTGATAGACCCACTGTTAAAGTTTGCACTGCAATTTCAATTTAAAAAAATTGATAGCAAAAAAAAGCAAATGCAATTGTCATTATCTGAAGTACATAATAGTAGTTTGAAAGTATCAATGTTGATTAGCTCCTGAGTACACAAATTGCTATAAATATCTGAAATGTTCAATTGTGTTAGATGCCCTATGCTTAGTGTGGGATTAGGAATGTTTTAAAGTATCATCGTATGTTGAATGCCGTTTCTATCGAAGCATGCTTTGTGCAATTTAATAAATTTAAAATATTGTTTTACTTTGTTCCTACTTTGTATATGCTAGTTTTGAAAACCAGACAGATTTGCACTTAATATCTACAAAATGGAAACTTTGAGACCAAGAATATCAATCGGGGTTTCCTCAAATATTAAGTTTGGACTTTCACATGGTAGTGTGTTTGCATTGTGTCTCGTAGATAAAGATTTTCGTTTTGGGGATCAAATGGGGATAAGAGAAAAACAGGGTATACGTAAACATTGTTCAATGTTTTTATGATATATAAAGGTATTTTAATGTATCAAGAAGTTTAATTAAGGTCGTTCAGAAAACTTTTTTGATCTAGATACCGACCAATGAAAAAATCAGTTTTAACTAGTCGAAGCAGCGTCGCTCATACGTTTCAAGTCTCAGTCTATTCTTATGTTGTTAGCAAAATGAATTTGCTATTTAATGTTAATTGTTAATTGTGCATGTATGATTTTGTAGTAAACTGTAAGACAAATATAAATAGGCACAACCTGAATGAGCGACGTAGGTAAGTAGGGAGACCAGGGGTGGGGTTTTCGAAGTGGAATTATCAAGGCTTGGGGTATACCCAAACGGCCCAGCGCCAACAAACAGTTTACCCAATTAAACGTGGACAAAATGCATTTGTTTCTTTTCTGTTATAGTTGTGATAGTTCCTTTAATGATAAAAGTTTTTTAATTTGTTTTGCATGAAAACAAACAAAATTAGAACATGCGCTTCATTAAATAAAGGTAATAACAAAACTACCGAACTTGAATGATCAATCTCATAGTCCAGAGAAAATGACAAAAACGAATCAGTCATACCGGAGAACTGGTGGATCGCAATGGTCCTGACTTGGTACAGGCATTTCAAACGAAATGGTGGGTTAAACCTGGTTTTATGGCGCCAAACCTCCCTCTTCCATTGCGATCTTAGGATCCGGTAATGACCATAGAACACAACATAGTTGTGAGACACAATAGGGATATTGAGGTGATCATCTCAGTACAGCACACCAGTCAAACACTAATTAAAACAATTAACTATCATATCTTTTAACTCAATTTTGAACTTTTCTACTAGTGGCTGATAACGAAGAAAGAATTTTTTTAGTGATGAGGGGGGGCAAGGGGGTTAGCTGTTCCTGTGTTATTGGCTTAAATTGGTTCTCTGTTAGCTGTTATTGCAGATATCAGATTTAATGTTAACTGTTATTGACCAGTTCTGTGTTAACTGTTATTGAAGAAATTCAGTTTACTGTTACCTGTTATTGAATAATATAATTTTATGTTATCTGTTATTAAAAATAGTATGTTAGCTAAATTGAAATGGTCAGTTCAAAAATATCAATTCTCTGTTATCTGTTATTGGGAAAATCAATTCCCTGTTAAGGTGTTCTTGGACCCCCCCTTGACCCCCCTCAGTGATCGTATGAGACGTATTTTCTTATAGCCCTGCTTCAAAAGTCGGTCACGAAGAAACCGGTGTCTGATCAAAAAATCTGTGAAATGTGTTCAAGCTCTGGCATATCGAATAAGTTGAGAAATATAAACACCGTATGCAGGAGAAGTAGGTATATTGCTCTGTAGATTAGGAAAATTAATAATTTGAAAATTAAAATCGTCTCGTTTATCGTAAATTTTTGTACTGAGATGACCACCTGGGTCAAATTCGAGGTGCAAATCCAAGAAAGACGTGAAGCAATTAGATTCGGTGGTCTCTTTAATCTCCAATTCCGGAGGATATATTGAAGGAATCCAACTACCAAATGAAGTGTTATTGATAGAAAGGACATCGTCAATATATCTGAATGTAAGATTAAATGACCTTAAAACGATTTTGGTCTATTTACTCCTCATCAGAGACGCTCTAAATCGTGTCTTTAGTTTCAAAGTTTTTCGTAATTACTATAGATTATATAGGAAAGGGCAAATAATTAGCATAAAATCTTGTTGCAGAAAAAATCTACGAATTTAAATTTTATTTTTATTCGATAAAACTCAATGAAATACTGTATATTTTGAAATAAAACAATAATAACTTGGGGTCACCTCTACAATACAAATCTTTGTAATTTCTTAGTCATTTTTCAAGTGAATTATCTCCCTTGTTTCAATTTAGAATTAGATTGATTAAGGAAAACAAATGACAACAAAGTTTCAGACAATAAATTTTGCTACGCTTGACGCGCGTTTTGTCTATTCAAGGCTAACAGAGGCGCTCTACCAAAAATATTGAAATGCCAAACACTGTATGAATATGAAGAGCATAGAACAGTAAAACCAAAAATACCAAACTGGGGAACCAAATTATTACTAAGATTTTCAACCTGTGTCTGGGGTAGGAAGAACCTTAGGGTTTAGACAATTTTTAAATTTAAACGAATAATTTAAAGCTTTGATGTGTTCTCCAAAACAAAAGTGTTGGTGCCGGAGCGGGCTAACCTCGGGGAATTAAAAACTCCACTATCAGTGCTAACCTTCACGTGTGTTCAAAATACAAATGACAACAAAGTTCCAGACAATAAATTTTGCTACGCCTGACGCGCGTTTCGTCTATCCAAGACTAACAAAGGCGCTCTACCAAAAATATTGAAAATGTCCAACACTGTATGAATATGAAGAGCATAGAACAGTAAAACCAAAAATACCAAACTGGGGAACCAAATTATTACTAAGATGATCAACCTATGTCTGGGGTAGGTATTATAAACTTAAGGGATTAGACAATTTTGAAATTTAAACGGATAATTTAAGCTTTGATGTGTTATCCAACACAAAAGTGTTGGTGCCGGAGCGGGCTTACTTCTCCACCAGCAGTGCTAACCTTCACATGTGTTCAAAATACAAATGACAACAAAGTTCCAGACAATAAATTTTGCTACGCCTGACGCGCGTTTCTTCTATTCAAGACTCATCAGAGGCTACCAAAAATATTGAAAAATGCCAAACACTGTATGAATATGTAGAGCATAGAACAGTAAAACCAAAAATACCAAACTGGTTGATATATTTGTGTAAAAATCACTTTATTTTGATTATGTATTTATGACATTTGCACTTGTTTTTGGATTTTTAGCTGTTTTTGGTCACATGAAACGTGTCCTCACTTACCTTTAATTCTGGTGTGGTTTACTCGGATAAAGAGAATATCTATTCTTCCGTAAATGACTCTCTTCAGTGTAAGATGACTAGGTTGAGATGCGAGCACGTGCAGCGATCTCACACTGGTCAATTAACCAATAATAACCGCCGGTACTGATATTGATCGATGATGTCGACCAATAAAATGCAATGTTATTTTAAACTTTCGGGTTTTAGAATGAAGTCACCTAAGGTTTCAGAATATAAAAAATACATTTTTACGGAAGAAATAGGTACTTACACGCGTTCCGCTGCGCTCCACTCGCAAAAAGACTGAAAAATTCTATCACTCGTGAAAGATCAGCCGGTCTTTTCCAAGAACTTATGTAAGAACCTATAAATCTTGAATGAAGATATTCGGATGTCTCCAAATTTCAATATATAGTTGCGTCTCTGCAGTTGTGTATGTCCCATTGTAATACTGTTTTGTTTAGTCTCATCGCGATTCTACTGCACTTTGGTACATATTAAAAACGTTTTATGATAAAAAAAAAAAACTTTGGACACATCCAGCTTTCCATTTTGGTTTTTTTTTTCGTCGCTTGGGTGTTGGGCCTATGTTCTTTTTTGACAAATAAAGCCTGTAAAATATATAAAAATAATAAATAAAAGCAAAAAATATACAAAATAATCGGACAAAATTAGAATAAAAACTTTATTTTTAATGAAATGACTTCTTCTACCCATAAGTCGAGGGACTTCTGTGCCATATTACTAATATTGGTAATACTATTTAAGTCAAACGTGACGCTGAATACGAAGATTTAAATTATATTTGCCAGTTTTGTCTGTCGACTACTTATTTTAATGTAGTACAATAGGGAATAAAATTGGTCGGATAGAATTTTCTTAAATTTTGTCATAAGAAGTATATAAATGCATACGTTTAAAAAATAGAATAAAAAGAATAGGACACTGCGCTTATTTAAAGTAGAAAATTGATCAAAAACAGTTCAAATTCGGCATTTTTATATAGATTTTAGATTTTATAGGGGGAAAATGGTTTATAATACTTTTTTTTTAATTTCAAGGGATAGATTTTTGTTACATTTTGTCAAAACATCAACTAAGGTTAGTTCTTTGAAATTAAGGTATAAAATCATGAGGTCACCGTTCATTTTCTAAAAATGAATTGGAAAAACTGAATTTTCCCTCGACATTTCAAACAAATTATCTCCCTTGAAAAAAAGTCTCAAATTTTTCATCATAACAATTTTCATACAGTTAGATAGCAAAGTTTTTGCTTTGGTTAAATTTGGAAACATGCTCAGAGTAGATGCTCAGTGTTAGACCACTTGTATAAAAATAATCACTGACCGTAAAGGCATAAACAATTGTCTTTTTTGTTCAAATTGGAAAATTTTGAAGATATTTACTTTAGCGCAATTACATGAATGTTGTCAAACATAACACTTGTTGGTGTTTACTGGTTTTGTCTCTACCCTTTCGGACTTTTGACATTCGGATCATACCCCATTGGTACCTCTGCTTCTTTTAAACTGTTTAAGGTTGTCGCCTTGAAATATACTCATTTAAAATATATGTGTAGATATGATAAAAAAGCAATAAATGTACATATTTACGATATGTCACAAAGACTGTGGACAAGAAGCAAATTATGTGCCAATGTGGCAATCTCCTGTTCAATTTACAAGCGGGGGTATAATAAATACTTGGTATACATATTCTCCGGTACTGGACCAATACGGCGGAATCTTCGTCTTTTGTCTTTGAATATCTGAAAATATTATATCCACACTTGTAAGATAAAGGGGCTATATTGCAATCACCTTGTCCGTCTGTCTGTCTGTTCGTCCGTACGTGAGTTGTACCGTGCCCCCCTTTCAGGACTGTCGCGCAACTGCTCTCTGTTTTCTTAGCGAACTTAAACATTTCAAGGGTCTAAAATAAAACAATTTGTCGTAACAGATTTCATTGTTTGGTACGCAGTTTTATTATGATGAGTAGTAACGTGCCTCCCCTTTCCAGGTCAGTCAGACATCGCATCGAAGAAGAGGGGGTTTCCTGTTTTACCCTTGTCCACCCGTCCGTTCTATTGTTCGTCCTTCCGTAATTTTCTAAGCAACTGTATGACGTAAATGTTTGGGTTTCTTTTATATAACTTATCCTATGTATATCTCCTGTTATACTTTACCGAATAGTCTTTAACGTAAGGCATTATTTTGTGAGCGGGCGTATCACTTCTGAGCAATAGCTAACATATTTACTTGTTTTCTATCAAGTTTCTTGAATGAAGACAATAACAGTCGACCATTAGATTTTATGGGGGGTTGTATGGATAATTTATTCGTCCCGCCTTTTTATTTTTTGAAAAATCAAAGCCTAGAATTTTTGTTTAGCGCCCATTTTTTTTTAAACTTAACATAATCTTTTTCAGACAGAAACACCATCCTGCCTTTTTTTAATTTAGAGCACCATTCAGATTTTAATTTCCTGATTTTTGGCATCCTGCCTTATATTTCAAATTCATCCTAGCCCCCCCCCCGTTCTTTCTGTCCCGCCCAAAAAATCAAATGGTTGCTCCCTAACATAACACTGTGTTGGAATTTTTGCGTCAGAAGCATTTTAATAGATGTCCGAATTTTTAAAAAAAAAACATCCGATGTAAATATATTTCGATTGTAGTCGGGGTTTTATCTCTAACCGCATTATTACCTTACTAAGTTAGTTTGTTTGTTTGCTTGTTGTTTGTTTTATGTCCAGTCAACAGTATTTCAGTCATAATCAGGACAAGAACTAATTGAAACAACAGATTAAATTGTGTAGACCCACCCAGGAAACAGCACCCATAACACAGACCCATGCATGTCATACGAAAAAGGGCCAATGTACGACCACAAACCAGAAGGAAAACGAACCAACTCACAAGACAGGCCAATGTATCCTCAACGCACCATATGCCAATGTACCCAGAAAGCGACGAAATCTCTCCCCAAAAACTTCACACAATCTGGAACCCTTACCTATGGTGACCAACAATAAAGAACACTTACCTGAAATGAGGTCATACTATTTAGAACACTTACCTAAGTGGAATATAGCCAACCCTTACCCGATTTCACACAATCAACCCTTATCTGTCGAAAATACAATGATGAGTCCTGATTGGACCTACACACACTGAAAGAGGAACGTGGGGTGGGGTGGGAAACAAAGGAACTGTAATCTCAAAGTAGATTGCTGGGTACATGCAGCAAAGTTGCTAATATAAATGATAAAAGAAAGTGTGCAAAAGATTTTATATACAAATCGTTTTGTAACTCGATCTGTAACTCGAACAATAATAACTCGAAATCTAACTCGAACTTTAAGTCGAACTCGAGTCGTAACTCGAACTTTAACTCGAACTCTAACTCTGACTCGAACTCGATGATTACCTACACCCATTTGTAACTATTTTCTCACATTTATCATATTGCATTTTCACAAATTCAAACGGAAGAGCTGACACGAAAAACAACTTTATGTATCAACAAATGAAAGTATTTCACAGTTACGTTTTCAAAGCTTTTTTAAAATGTTGGATCATTTTGGCTTTTTAATCTTTTTTTCCAAGCCTTGATACTTGGTATATTTTATCGTCAGAGTTTAAAGTTTAAAGTTTAAAGTTTTACATCATAGTAAGTAAGATCTAAAAAATCGTGTGAGCCATTCAGGTTCGCGGAGGCCTCATTTTAAATAAAGTTGAATGCAGAAAAATGTACGACCTTCATATTCATACATGTAAAGATAATAATGAAAGAACCAAACTGGAAGATCAATCTTTAAAGAGGAAAAGACATTCCGGAGGAAAAAAAAAGATCACAATTTTCCCGATTTGCTAACAGAAATGGTTTGTTATATCAAGTTTATGGCACAAAACCTTCCGTTGCGATCTTAAGGTTCGGTAGTAACACAAAACATTTAAGAATTTGTACAATTTAAAAACAGTTGTTTTGATTGTGGAATTTTATTTTCAACTATAGTATATTATTGTATTATAGAAAATGTACAACTTCCTAACTGGAGCAAAAAGAAAACCAAGCAAACATGATCTTTTCAAGTTTTATCTAAACAATGAGGAAAAAAACCAACAGAATAAAATGTTTAAAAAAGTAAATGGATACATGTATCTATATGGTGCACATATAAGACGGCCCTGTCATTCGCGTGGTCTTTACCAGGTCAGTAAAATATCGTTTTTATAACATTTTTCTGTTACATGTACAACCTGCTTGGTTCCTTAGAAAATGAAATGTGATATAGTGTTATAATAATTATCCGTCCCGTTTGATATGAATTGTTTTAAATTACGTTTTATAAAGGATAATTACCGTTTGATTAATTGATTATAACAAGAATAATAGCAATATGCTTTCTATTTCTTCAACACTTTACTGGTTTCAGTCTGGCTTTATAAAAAATCAAGGAAAATGTCACCTTATATTTTCACATAATCTTAACTGAACAATTAAGATAATTTACAGGTTGCTTTGATTATCTGTATCTCGTCGGATATTTATATAAAACTAAGCAAAATTCGTTTATGCAAGAGTTTTCGCTGGTATGCAGATTGTTTTACACATCAAGCCCATCATTCTGTATCGAGATATCATTTTATCTGTAAAGATATGGAATACTTTACCAAAGCAAATCAAAACTTGTCATGAAATCTCACAAGTGGCCATATGTATGATATTTTCCGTAAAACTTCAAGTAGACTCATTATCATTCGAAGAGTACCAATTTTCATTGTTTGTTGGTAATAGTCACCCTCCAATATTAAAATCCAATTGATGGAGTGTGTTTTTTTTTATTTTAATACACAACATAAGCAACTAACAAAAATACAAATTCAATTAATACTTTATACTTTATTGATGAAATTACACCCGTAAGGGTCAAATCAACATACATTGTAGATATTTAAATAAACCAAGAAAATTGATAACCACGAAATTAAATGAATTCAAATTAATAATTTTTCTTCTCATGATTGTGGCAAGTATATACTTGAAATTTGAAAAAAAATACACATTTGTCAGACCATGTTAAAGAAAAATGCAATGAGAATTTGCCTGACGTTTATTGGAATGGTATTCCTGTGTACAGAGGTTATGCTAGGATTCTCGATATTCACTGTCGTTACTTTTCCTTTAAGCATATGGATTGATATGTTTTTTGTGTTACAAAAAGGAAAATTGTTTTATTTTTTCGTATTTACATATTTCACATCTATAAAAAAAAATGATAATATCAAACATGTTGGTGACTGCAATAAAACAGAAAATGTGCATAATCTATATTTTGAATATAGGTGCGAATTTCATATATTGATGTTTCCATACATTTCCATAATCAATCCAAATGCCGTAGTGGTCAAAAGTTTAGAATGTTTTTGTACTTCTAGCAACTTCCACTAACAATGACAATGAATTATTGAACCCATTATTTAAAACAAAGGCATTTCAGAATTAAACTAGAAAATGTGTCTATGAGCCACAGGATGGTCCTCCCGTTCTTGAAATATCATTGACCCTAAATGTGTATTACCTGGGATATGGACCTTTACCAAAAAATTGATCAAAAGTGTTCATGTGTAAAATATAGGTCGTTGTGACCTTATTTTTGGTGCCTGGTGCCATGTTACCAAGACTCATCGAGTAGTGAAATATTATTGACCCCTAACATGTAGTATTTAAGATATGGACCTTAACCAAGTACTTAACAAAAGTCATTCATGCGTAAAATATAGGTCACAGTGACCTCATTTCTAGTGGATGGTGTCACCTTACCCAAGACACATCTAGTGGTGAAATATCATTGACTCCCAACATCTAGTATCCAAGTTATGGACCTTAACCAAGAACTTAACCAAAGTCGTTCATGCATAAAATATAGATCACAGTGACCTAATTTTTATTGGGTGATGTCATGTTACCCAAGATACATCTAGTGGTGAAATATCATTGACCCCCAACATCTAGTATCCAAGTTATGGACCTTAACCAAGAACTTAACCAAAGTCATTCATGCGTAAAATATAGGTCACAGTGACCTTATTTCTAGTGGGTGGTGTCACCTTACCTAAGACACATCTAGTAGTGAAATATCATTGACCCCCAACATCTAGTATCCAAGTTATGGACCTTAACCAAGAACTTAACCAAAGTCGTTCATGCATAAAATATAGGTCACAGTGACCTAATTTCTAGTGGGTGGTATAGCCTTACCCAAGACCAATCTGGTGGTGAAATATCATTGACCCCCAACATCTAGTATCCGAGTAATGGACCTTAACCAAGAACTTTACCAAAGTGTTACGGACGGACGGACGGACAAGGGTAAAACTATATGTCCGATCCACATACATGGTCGGGCCATAAACATGGCTTCAACGAATAAAATGTTAAATTTAAATTACGCATTGTGTAATACACGTGTATTCATTACAATGTACAAGGAAAGAGTTGAATTTTGGTTAAGTAATATGGAACGGAAATGATCATATAAAAATATGTTGTTCATTTTAAAAATTAGTTATTTTATGGTTTAAATTCATATAACATAATTATGTAAAATGTCATCTTTAGATAGAATGCGTTAAGTTCTGATAGTGAAATAGCTTTATCGTTCTACCCATTCGTTTCAATTATCTTTTCCGTATTTTAACAGCTTCTAACGAATGACGGAGTGTTTGATTGTTCAAATAAATGTGTATAATAAGTTATTTTTTGTTAAATACATTGTTTTTTTTTAATTCCGAAACGTCCTTTTCTAGATACTTGGATCAATAGTTGAAGGGCAAATTTAGCTGAGCTTGAAATCGTTAGTAGAATTTGCTGGAAGTATCAAAAGATTGAAAACTTTCAACTATATATATCATGTATATAATTTTTAAAAAAATTTTAAATGATGAATGTAGTGCAATTTTTCAAAGTATGATTTTTCATATCATGCAGTTTATTTGAGAAGAATGTGTGTTCTTTCATTTACAATTTGATACTTTCATTTCGTCGATAGAGGTAGAGATACCAATGGGACATCCGAATGTCATAGTCCTAAAGTGCAGATATCAAACCAGAAAATACAAAAAGGGATAGGACGAAAAAACAGTCAACCTAAAACGCGGAAACACAAAAACTACTGAATAGCAATTAACAACGCAAACTCCAGTCGTAACGAGAGTGAACTCAGGCGCTCCGAAAGAGTTAGCAGTTCCTGTCTGCTGGTACCAGTCTTTTATTGCAAGTTCTTGCGCGGGTGGACGTAAAAACATTAAGGCTATTAAATAAAGCGCCTTTTCTCTGGGTCGTTTGCAGCATTAGTTTTCCTGCATCTGTTTCTACCTTTTGCCTTAATTTGAAGTTAAGACACCCAAATTTGAAATCTCTTACCTTTTTAAATGAAAAAAATTGCATTTGTAACATTACGTGTACCTGAAGCGATATGTTTATATATAATTTACCTGTTGATCTATCCTAAGCTTGGACTTGATTATCACCGTGTGCGTCTAATTAGTTTGTTATTATCGTTACGCACTATTACAGAACTTGGATGTGACTTTAATGTCTCCTGCTCGTGTCTTCTCATCTATAACTGACATTACGTATAGAACGCGCTTCTACTGTGATGGGATTCCATTCTTAATTGGATGTGTTTGCATGTTAGCCAATGACAGTGAACTCTCTCTCTCTTTCTACCTTTCTTACTTATATATACCAGAGACATTAATTAACTCTCAGATACTTTTAGACTCCGAATAAGATTAAGATTCTTAGATACTTTCTATCATGAAACACGTTCTTACTTACGCTGTCTTCTAACTATGCAAACGTTCTTACTATATCTATCGTGAAGGCTTCGGCTTAAGTGTTGATCGTTGCTGTAGTTTATTGAATATAATATTTATTTTATATCGTGTAGTTATTTCATCAGAATGTGACTTTAAGAAACAATAATAATTACATAACCCTGCAGCCCCCGGCCTGAGCTGTGGAATACTTTTGTGCGGTGTTTCACCTGGTTTTCCTGGTGCCGTGACCAGGATCGCGACGTCGATTCGCGATGAAGAGACATTTGATTATTCTGTGAGGACTGTGGGACTGACTGTGAAATTGTAAGTACCTTAACCTTTTTATCAGTTCAATTATTTAAAGTTTAAAATGGCTGAAGGAATAGCACAAAATATACTTGAAAACTTGGCAGCTCAAATGGCGGGCTTAACTAATGTAATTGGGGCTCAGGGTATTGCAAATACCATCCAACCATTTGAAGGGAATTCTACGCAGTTTAAAACATGGATGAAATCAGTTGAGAAATATGCAACTTTAACAAATGTTCAGGGGGCAAGAATAAAAGCAATCGCATTTCAAGCTAGTAAGGGTAGCGTAAGTGATTTTATACAAAGATATATGCGCGATCATCCAGACGCAACATGGCCTGCGATGAAAAATGAACTTACACTTAGGTTCTCTGAGATAACAGATTCTGCACATGCATTAATGTTACTAAAATCTGTAAAACAAAAAGCGGATGAAACTGTGCAAGTTTTTGTAGAAAGACTTGTATCATTAGCTGAGGAAGCATATGAAGGTGTGCAAGAAGGTGACGGCGCTGCGATTGAACGTCAACTTATTGGCTTCTTCACTGACGGTTTAGCGCACGATTATTTAAAGATGAAGGTCATGCGAGATAACCCTGCGACTTTACAAGCTGCAGTAACTGTCGCAATGAATGAACAAAATTTGCGAAAGCGGTTTAGTTTAAGAACAAAACAAGAAAATTCTACCCCTGCACATCACGAACCTATGGAGGTTGACCGATATAAGTCACGTAAACGTTGTTTCAATTGTAATAAATTCGGTCACGTTGCTAAAAACTGTCGCTCAAACACAACGCGAATCAATGCTTTTTCTAATGTTGCAAGAACGCCATTGTCAGAAGTTGTCTGTTGGCGATGCAACAAGAAGGGACACATTAGACGATATTGTAGGGTTAATTTGAACAAAGATAATTCGGAAAACTTAAACGCTCTTTTTACAAGGAAGCTGGTAAAAAGAGCCAGAAAAATCAATTACCTATTAAAAAAATTAACATTGCTGGAAATCCAAATTCTTGTTTAATTAAAATTGAAAAATTAAAATATAGAGCTTTAATTGATTCTGGTGCAGAAGTTTCGTTAATTAATGAAAAAACATTTCGGGTTATAAAAAATAAACCGAAATTATCAAAAGCAATTTTAAGTTTACAATCAGTTAATGGGTCTGTACTTAAAATTCTGGGATGTGTTGAACTTCCATTTCAAATGAATGGGTTAAAATTAAAACATTTGTTTTATGTAGTTTCAAATGCGAGTAGGAATGTAATACTTGGAAATGATTTTCTTTCTAAAAATGGTGTTAGGGTTTATTTTGATTTGAAATGTATAAGAATCCCAAAACAATATGTACCATTACAAAGTGATTTACACATAGCTTCAATATTAAGGCTTCCAAAGAAAATAGTATTAAAGCCTCAAACTGTAACCACTTGCAACGCTAAAGCTAGAAATTTTCATAGAGATTACGCTGAGTCAAAATTGTATCAAGTTTCTGCAATAGACAAAGGTTTCATCAGCACACAGCCAGGATTGCTAATTAGCAATGCAATTGTCAATAAGAATTCTAAAAATAACTACCATGTTATGATTGTTAATAATACGTCAAAAACAATTGCGTTACATAAAGGTTCAGCGGTAGGTAAATTAGATCCAATTAACGAAGTAGATGTTGTTGACCTTAAAGATTTACGACATGAAGGTGATAGTAAACGTGCACAAGATGTACTTAAAGATCTGCACGTGTCAGAAGAACATAGGGAGATAATTAGTAAATTAATCAAAGAGAATTTAGATTTGTTTGCTTTGAAAGATACTGAACTTGGTAAAACAGATATTTTAAAAATGAAAATAGATACAGGCGATCATCCGCCGGTGAAATTGAAACCATATCGGGTGCCTCTTCATAAAAGGAAAATAATTGATGACGCAGTTGATGATATGCTCAATTCGGGAATTATTCGAAAATCAAGGTCCCCATACGCCTTTCCGGTAGTCTTAACGACGAAGAAAGACCTTACGCAGCGATTTTGTATTGATTTCCGTCAACTCAATAAGATTACCAAAAAGAATAGCTTTCCTCTTGCCCATATTGATGATATTTTGGCCTTATTAGGGAATTCTCAATATTTTACAAGTTTAGACTTAAAAAGTGGTTATTGGCAAATTGCAATGGAAGAATCAGACAAGGAAAAGACAGCATTCGTCTGTCACAAAGGGTTATTCGAATTTAATGTTTTACCTATTGGGGTATGTAATGCTCCTGGCATTTTCACTGAAATGATGAGTGTAGTTTTAGAAGGCTTAAACGACTATGCAATAGCTTATTTGGATGATATATTAATATACTCAAAAACAAAAGAAGACATCTAAAACATATCCAAACAGTTTTTGATAGATTAAGGCAACATCATTTAAAATTAAAGTTAAAAAAGTGTATTTTTCTCCAAAAAGAAACAACCTATTTAGGATTTGTCATTAATGATAAGGGTGTTCAACCAGACCCTCAAAAAGTTGAAGCAATAAAAAATCTAAAGCCTCCAACAACCGTTAAAGAAGTCCGTTCTTTAATTGGTATGACAAGTTTTTATAGACGGTTCATCAATAAATTCTCTGAAATAGCAGAACCAATCATTAAATTGACCAGAAAATATGCTAAATTCCACTGGTCGGGAGAATGTGATAAAGCATTTGCTATGATAAAAGAAACGTTATAGACACTGCCATTATTAGTGTACCCTCAATTAGACAAGCATTTCTATTTATACACTGATGCTTCAGATCTTGCGATAGGTGCATGTTTAACTCAATATTGTGATGATGTTGAAGCTGAGAAACCAATCTATTTCCTATCACATAGGTTAAGTGACACACAAACGCGGTGGTCTACTATAATGAAAGAAGCGTATGCAATTTACTATTCGTTACAAAAGCTACATCACTTGCTGCATGGTGCACAATTTACGATAAGAACTGATCATAAACCTCTCAAATATCTGTTAGAATCACCAATGCAAAATAGGCAAATTCAATTATGGTCTTTGGCAATAGGAGGATATCAATGTACTATTGAGTATATTAGCGGTGATAAAAACTGTGCAGATCTTATGTCAAGGCCAATACTTGATAATGAAACTGACAAGCCGCTGAAGGATGACGATAATGATATCGGTCCTGATATAAGTGATAACACATTTGAGATTAATACAATTAATTCTAATAGATTTGATCCTAAACAATATGCTAGTTGTGAAGTTAATGAGGATGATGTACCATTAACATCAGATTTGAAATTTAAGACTTTCAATATGCTTGAAGAACAGGAAAAAGATGATGAAATTGTTAACATTAAAAAACAATTAAATCAAAATACGGACAATAAGAAAATACAAAATAGGTTTATTCTTATTGATGAAATTGTTTACTATATATCTAACCCTGATAGTGACGCAGTCTTAAGATTGTATATCCCGCAACATTTAAAAGAAGCGGTTGTGAAAGAATATCATGATGATTTTCACATGGGTGTAGATAAAACTTATGACCTCATTAGACAAAAGTATTACTGGCCAAAAATGTTCAAAGAATTAAATAGTTATGTATCAACTTGTATAACTTGTCAAAGAAGAAATATGAAAAAGCATAAACCTGAACAATTAATAACAGACATAGGCCCATATCCTTTTGCTAAAGTTGGCATGGATCTTTCTGGACCATATCCAGTAACCCTTTCGGGAAATAAATATATCATTTCATTTATTTGCCTTTTCTCAGGCTGGGTTGAAAGTTTTCCGGTTCCTGATAAAACCGCAGATAATGTTTGCCATCTTTTAATTGAAGAAATATTTCCTAGATACGGTCAAATTTTAGAATTATTAACAGATAATGGCACAGAAAATGTTAATTATAAGGTTAGGGAAACGTTAGAGGCTTTAAATATTCATCATATCAAAACAAGCTTTTACCATCCTCAAAGTAATGCAAAAGTTGAAAGATTCCATCGCACAATGCACGATGTGCTTGCTAAGAAAATAAAAGATGATGCTACAACTTGGGATCTTTATTTAAATCAAACATTAGCAGCCATTCGTTTTAATGTTAATGAAAGTACAAAGTTTTCACCTTTCTTTTTGTTATATTCAAGAGACGTTGTTCTTCCAATTGATAATATTCTAAAACCACGACGTAAATATACAGGGGAGGATATGCATAATATAGCACTTCAGCAACAACATAAGTCATTTTTAATTGTCCATAAACAACAATTAAAACAAAAACGACGACAAGCTAAGTATGCAAATGCTAAATGTCAGGATGATCATTTACAAATCGGTGATCCCGTCTATTATAAGAATCATCGTAAGGCATCCAAATTACACAGCAATTGGAATCCTTATTACCGTATAACTGACCAAATAACACCTGTCACTTTCATTATTAGAAATCAATTAGACGGTACTACATTAAAAGCACATGCTGAACATCTTCGTTTAGCTAAATTAGAATGGGAAATGCCAGAAACAGCTGATAAACCATTGCGTAAAACTACTTATGTTGAACCTCCACCCTCGTCATCGTCTGAATCCTCATCAGATTCTGAGGACGAAGTGCCTTTAGCTAAAATCGCGAAAAAATATAAAAGAGAAAGGGAGAATAGTTCAGATGAAGAAGAAAATATTCCATTATCTGAACTATCTAGGCGTTTGAAACAACAACGAATTTTAAAGCATCAACAAAATAATCCAAAATATAAAGATAATCAATCAGAATCAAGTAGTTCAGAGAAAGAAGATATCAAGGTGGATCAAGATGATAATTTTATTGATGAACAAAATGATAATGCTATCAGTGAAGATGAATTTGTTCATGAAGATGATAAAATGTCTATAGATTTAACTTCAATTAAAAAATTGAAAACTCCAGTCAAAAGGTCTAAAAAGAAAAACGAAAATTTAACTCTATTGTTAAACATTATAGGTAAAATGATAGAATAGCTTCCAAAGTATTTTTTTTTTGTATGTTTGACTAATTGCATGTTCATTGCTAATATCGGTATAGACAACCATTTTATTTGCATCATGGTGACAGGGGCATCTGACCATAAAATGTTTGATTCTATACTATATAACAGATCATAATCATTTATTAATATTTAAAGGGGAATAGTCCACATAAGTTGTCCATGTGAGTTGCCTTGTTGATTTTATTACTCTCAACAATATGTATTTGGACAAGTATTTTGTTAAGTGTGACTAAGTATAAGATGTGTTTCGAATTTCTATTCAAAATTCAAAATTGATTAGGTAAAATTTCGAACTGATAGATTGGTTGCCAAAGGTACAGTTCCTGAAGTGATGTTCTACAATGTAGGGAGCGGAACGTACGCAACAGAGGAAGGATTGACCTCGACATCACGGGCAACCGCACAACGAAAATTCAGATAATATTCGACTGGCCGTATACGAAGTACAACGAATAAACAATTCGGGCTGCAGATTTTCGTAGATGATTAACATTTCGTAAACGTTATGTTGAAGAAACGTCACAAGATAGAAGTCATGATCGTTATTCATATCTATATTGTTTGCTGTGATATATGATGTTTAGATTGACACTCGTACTTTTGATGAACAACACGTTGTTTCATTTGTTTACGACATTCGTTAAAAACCAGTATTGTACCATGAACATTATGATTTACGTTTGCTGTGCTCTACCTGTACTGTATTTATCATATTGTATAAACTTTGACGCGTTTGCTGAAGCTATACGACAACGAAGATTATATACATAGCTACGCTTTGCTATAGTTCGAACTTTGTATCTATGTCGCTTATTGCAGTCATTCGTTCGTAAAATCTGTCACTCGAAAGTAACATATTTTCTTGAGGTGATAAGGAATGTAACATTACGTGTACCTGAAGCGATATGTTTATATATAATTAACCTGTTGATCTATCCTAAGCTTGGACTTGATTATCACCGTGTGCGTCTAATTAGTTTGTTATTATCGTTACGCACTACTGTGAATTCCTTTTTATTCGTGGGGTACCAATTTTTGTGGTTTTCGTGGGTAGGCTGATCCACGAATTTAAGAATCCAACGAAATGATAGCTTTTTGGAATTGCTTTTTTGTGGTAAAAACCTTGGATGTGATCTACTTTGTAGACGATACTATATGGCCATTAAAGATTATTTAAATTGTTTTTCAAGCTATTCGGGAACAGACATACCTTTGAATATTTGCTTATCAATCATAAAATATATCTTGGCAAATATTTTGTAATGTTTATTTAGCAAAACTCAACTGACAATTTTATTGTTCTTTTTTTTTTAGAATAAATGCACTTCCGGTTTATTGAAATGTTTGTTGTAAAGTGTTCATTTTCAATATTCTTGTGTTCTGAATATGTACATTGGAAAATAAATACTGAGTACATAAAAAATCAATTGAAATATTATTTAAATTGTCAAAATCATAAACATGTCCTGTCACCTGAAGCCATAAACAGTTCCCAATCGTTATACAAACACCCTTAGGATAATTTAAACAATGTTAATCTCTTTGACCATCATAAATCAATTAAGTCTTGCCAGGTGTTTTCACACCTTTACAGCTTAATCAATTAGATAATCAAGCTCTTTAACACATTAATCATTGGCAATTACATAATGAGGAAGAAAATTTACTGGCATATGCTTATTTAAGAAGAAAAAGTTAAATTTAAAATACAAATAAAATGATCATTTTCGTGTGCTGAAATCGTAAACAGATCAACAAATACCACCAATTTTTTTTCTTCAAAATAACAAATCCACGAATTTATGAATCCACGAAATTGCAAAATTTGGTCAAACCACGAAAATTGGTACCCACGAATTTAAGTACTTTCACAGTATTACAGAACTTGGATGTGACTTTAATGTCTCCTGCTCGTGTCTTCTCATCTATAACTGACATTACGTATAGAACGCGCTTCTACTGTGATGGGATTCCATTCTTAATTGGATGTGTTTGCATGTTAGCCAATGACAGTGAACTCTCTCTCTCTTTCTACCTTTCTTACTTATATATACCAGAGACATTAATTAACTCTCAGATACTTTTAGACTCCGAATAAGATTAAGATTCTTAGATACTTTCTATCATGAAACACGTTCTTACTTACGCTGTCTTCTAACTATGCAAACGTTCTTACTATATCTATCGTGAAGGCTTCGGCTTAAGTGTTTATCGTTGCTGTAGTTTATTGAATATAATATTTATTTTATATCGTGTAGTTATTACATCAGAATGTGACTTTAAGAAACAATAATAATTACATAACCCTGCAGCCCCCGGCCTGAGCTGCGGAATAGTTTTGTGCGGTGTTTCACATTATTGAATAAAAATTTTCTCATGAAAAGGTTTTTTTTTGCAATGGAAGTTAATAAGTGATAGTTGGAACAAATCTATTTTTAGTTCAACCAGCTGTGGTTTTCTTATCTTCGTGTGACTTTTTTTCGGTCCACCCTTTAAAATGTTTTTGACACTTCCTTTATCGAAAAAAAATATAGCAAAATTGCACTGAATCATTTTAACTATTTTTTTTAAATTCCAAAAATCTCAGGTTTACTGGAACAGACAATACAAAACTGAGACCTGCTATAGCACACCCCATCACGCAGTTGTCAAATCCGGTAAAGCAAAACAATCGATATCTAGTTAAAAATGATATTCGGCCTTACCTTAAGACGTTTAAATTGAGACTGTAATGATGAGAATTGTCTCTGTTTTTTGGTATTCCAGATAGAACGATATTAATGAAGAAAGAGACGACACTAATTTCAAAACATCAAATTTCAAGATCATTGACAAGTTCGCTTTTACATAATTTAAGAAATCATGTCAAAGCGATTAAAACTTAAAGTTGAAATGCAATCCGAAAATGGATACTTAAAAAAGATCGGCTCTGATTCAATATATCTTAAGGGAGCGATCATTTGATTTTTTTATGGGGGCTACGGTGAAATTTCAAATAAAAAACAAATCCAGCAACAGGACAGTGTTTTGAATTAAATAAAGGCAGGGTGGTATTTTTTGCTGAAAAATGTATAGTAGCTTAAAATGAAATAAAACATTCTTGCGCTCGCGTACAAAAAATACAGGCTCGGGTTTATCCGAAAAAAAAGAAGGACGAAAAAAATCTTCATATTCCCCGTGAAAATCTAATGGTTGCTCCCTTAATATGTTTACAAAATATTTTCAACCCATGGAAAGGAGTATGGTGGGTGACACATTAAATAATCGGGGTAAGCAGATTTTTTTTTGAAACCAAATTGTACATGTATAAACATATATATTAAAATTCTTATCAAAAATAGTATCAAAATAGTCATTTTAGTAAACCGTTAAAACGTTGACAAGATATAAAAAGTTTTTCTATCAATATAACTGTCTCCTTCAAAATGAAGTTTTATAATTCTTATGCGTATTTAATGGCTTTTGATCAACGAATGGAATTCCAAGGCTTCTTTGACAGTGTTGTCAGGGCAATATTTCAAATTAAACATGTCATGATTTAGGGTTTTATTTTGGCTTGTTTTGTTTGTTTAATTGTGTGTTATGGTTGTTTTACCAAGACGTTAACTTAAAATGTATTACCTCATTTTCGAAATAAACAGAAAATATACCTGCCGAAATTATTTTCGGGTCAGTTTGCCTTCTTGAAGTTTACCTTGAAATATCAAAGACTTAACGGAAAAGTCTGGTCTACATATAGATAAATTTTGTTTATCCAGACTTTTCTGTACAAATTTTTACTTTATTTGCCTATCGATTGCAAGAAAAAAAAACATGTAGAAAAAACTGATCATCTTAATGCATCATGTTTTTGTTTACTATCTGTTTGCATTCTGTATTTTCTGACTGTTCAAAACTGTTTAATACACAGGTTTCTTTTCTTGCATTGTACATGTATCGTCGGTGCTTGATTTGAGTTCATATTTTCTATAGCGAGACTCAGTCTTTTTGTAATTTTGTTATACATCCAATTGTTTTGTTTCATTACAGCTGACGTGAAATCGAGGTTACTCATAGAAATATGCATTTCACACTTTCGTAATTATAAATTTGAAACAAGAAAATTTAATTTCTACATTTTCTTAAATAACATTTTGATGGCTTGAAACCGTCAAGTTTAAAAACGAATTTCTAATCGGGATGTTTATGTCTAACTTGAACAAACTACGCAAGAAATTGGGGCGTTATCATAAAATGGTGGACAGTGTAGAGAACCACAAACTGCTTTTACACCAAAAAGTAATTTTCCGTTACGATTATCCTTCCCCGCTTCTACAGTTTGAACATGAACATCAACGCATATGTATTGAGAGGCAGCCTTGTCTATGTCAGCACCTGCAGCCATTCGTCCGTAATACTCCTGTTTCCATCCCGTATAGCACGAAGTTTTTCCAGGAATCATCAGAATGTTTGTTTGTTTCGTTGCTTTGCAGACTGCGCATGGTACATCTTGGTCATGGACATTGGTACCAAAGTAATTACCATTGTCATATTCAGAGCCATACAATTTAGAAACCCAATCATCCCCTCCTGGTGAGCTGTCTCCAGGAATGAAGTCTGGGTCGTGTGGCAGACAAAGGTAATCAGCGGGAGATCCATATGTGTCCCACCATCCACCTCCAACTGTACCTTTATTAAACAAAGTATAAACAAAGCTACCAAATTTAAAGGGTCAATCTCAAATGTCCGAGAGAAAAGACAAAACAAGACAGACATTCCGGAGAAATTGAATGGCCCTAACTTTGTAAAGGTTTTCAATTTCGATCTCAGGATACGGAAGAAACACAAAACACAAAACGGTTGTAGAATATAATAAGGATATTGATTTGATCGTCTCAGAACAACAACCAGTCTAATTTTAATCACAGCAATCACGAATCATTTCATCTATGTTAATTTTGACCATTTTCTACTAATGGCTGATATCGAAGAAATAACTTTTTAGAGACCGTATGAGACGTACTTTCCTAAAATCTTGATCTAACATTAGAGTCCAACTCGGATAAAAAAAGATCAGAAAAAATGTACATGCTTTTGCATATCGAGTAAGTTATGAATGCAGGTAAAATATATAGGTATATTACTTTCCAGTCTAGAAAAAATCAGAGTCTTTTCGTGTATCGTATTTTCTATATTAAAATGACCATATAGTTTCTTTAATCCAAAATCTTGGTTTAGCTAGAATTTATTTTCAACACTTGCACCAGGTCAGGATCATTGTGATCACTTCACTATTGTGTTAAAGATTGGTTGGTTTTTTTTTTTTTTTTTTTTTTTTGGTTTTTTTGGTTCGGTATATTGTGTTAAATTGATTAAACAATTGTTCTCTACAGCCATGTGCATGATATGTGATTGTAATTACTCATTTTATTTTCAAAACAACTAAAGTAAATGGACTTGCTCAGCTGTATCAATATGTTGTTAGAGTCCATGTGCGAAACGAAATAAACGCAAGGGATATACTACTTTCACTACTCCCCTTTCTTCATTCGATTTTCTTTCATCAGTTCATTGATCCCATGCCTTTTCCTTTTATATTCGTATCGTGGATGATTTTCCTTTTCGAAACACCCAAATATATCTTCATTCATCCCATCTAGTTTTCAAAATCGCGCTTTGTTTGGGCAAATTTATAAATTTGGCAATCTCGTGGACATGAAAAGCATGACGTCAAGGAAAAGTCTGGACCTCGAGGGAAACCCCAAATGTATTTGTATGACGTATTCGCTTTCGTTTTACATATAAACCCGAGAATGTCTACAATAAACTTTCTTTTTCATGTCCATGCAATTGCCAAATTTTACAAATTTGCACGATTTTGGGACCGAGATGCAATAAATAAAGCAGATATATTTGGGTGTTTTCGAAAGGAAAATAATCCATTAAACGAATCATAAAGGAAAAAGTGAGATATCATTAATCGAATAAAAGAAAATACTATTGAAGAAAGGGGGATGGTGAAAGTAGTATTTCCCTTTTTTTTTTTTTTTCGTATTGCACATTGACTCTAACAAAAAAATGATAGAGGGGGCATTTCCCTGTGACTATAGGTATCTAATTCAGAAAGAGTAGCTTCTCCTTGATTTTTTTAAACTTTTTATTGTTTGCCAAAAAATGACAATAAACGTGTCCACAATATATTGAATTACCTGAATAGACCATTTCCGTTCCATTTCCAGGGCAATCTTTTCTTCCCCATCTGGTATAAATTGCACCACGTCCTTAAAGAAAACACACTGAAGTCATCATCATATTTTTTAAAGAAAACGCACGAATAAAAGTAAATATACATCGCCTACAAAGGTAGCGTAGTCCGTTCGATTAAAAAGCATCGCCGAGATATTAAGGGACGGCATGATAAAATTTTCAACCATTTTTACAACGCATGACCATTTCCATAGCTTTCGAAAACTCTGAATAAGTGATAGAAGATACAAGAAGCTAGATCATTTAATCTCACTTTCAGATATGTTGAGGATGTCCTCTCTGTCAACAACGCTTCGTTTGCTAGATGGATTCCTTCGATTAATCTTTCAGAGGTAGAGATTAAGGAAACCACCGAACCTACTTGCTCCATTTATTTCTTGGATTTGCATCTCAATTTTAACTTGGGTGGTCATCTCAGTACAAAAATATACGACAAAAGAGACGATTTTGATTTTCAAAATAATTGATTAACCTAATCTGGAAAGTAACATACCCACTTCACCAGCATACTTATTCGATATGCCAGGGCTTGTACTAATTTTTAAGATTTTTTTACCCGACACCTTTGTTCCTGTAATCGACTTTTGGACCAAGGTTTTAAGAAATTACATCTTATACGGTATCTTAAAAAGTTTTTCGATATTAGTCACTGGTAACAAAAAATTAAATTATGTCAGATGAAATGATTCGTGATTGTTTCAATAAGTATGTGACCGTTTGTTGTACTGAGATTGTCACCTCTTTATCTCTATTGTGTCGCAACACTATGTTGTGGTTTGTGTAACTAGACCCTTAGCTCTCAATCGAAGAGGGAGGTTTGGCGCCATAAAACCTTGTTCAATGCACCATTTCGTTTGAAATGGCTGTACCAAGTCAGGACCATTTCAATCATCAATTTCTCTGCTATTCCTTTGCCTTGTTTTGTCTTTTGTTCTTGGATATATGAGATTGATCATCGCAGTTCGTTAATTTTATTGTTAACTTGATTTGCATATTATTTTCTTATACAACAAAATGTAGCATGTCAAATGATTCGGTCTTACTTAATACTTTTTATAAAACCAATCTAAACCTTTCGGCTTTCCGCTTTTATATTAAGTGAAAATTACCTTGTTCGTTTATTTTCTCGTTTTTCAGTGTCTGTATTTCACCCTGTAGTGTTTGGACAGTTAATTCCAGTTGCTGCATTCGAGCTGCAAAATCTGGGTCATTAAGTAGCAGTCCATGGCTAAAGATCAAAAGGAGACAATAACATATAAACGATTTGAAACAGAATCCAGCCATTAATCACGTTTATGGTAGAATGTGTCTACAATACTAGGAAGTATTTTTATCAAGTTTCAAATCTACAATTTTACTACAGGCAAACCTGCCTTAAAGGTCACCTGTATAAAGCAACTCACTACCGATAAAAGCCACCTAAAATATCCCTTTTATGCCAATTCAACCAAATGAACCTTTTTATAAAGGGCACTTGCTTATGAAGGGCTTTTTTTGTCGTCCCATGGCTGAACTTTATATATTGGTTTGACTGTACATGATTCAGAAAGTTGATATTTACTTGAACTATTTGTATTGATAATGAGATTAAGGTCAACAAAAATCACTATGAAAAAGAAATAAACTGCCAAACAAACGATATCACATATTGTTTATAACAACAGTCCTTTATCATGTTATTCTTAATTTTAATTTAAAATTGGAAAAATTTTCAATATCATATGAATAATAACAAAATTACCAAACTCGGAGAGTCAATCTCAATGTTCAGGATAAGAAACAAAACAAAGAAGATATGCCGGAAAAAACTAGAAGACCACAATGGTCCTGACTTTGTACAGGTATTTAAAAACTAGAGGCTCCCAGGAGCCTGAATCGCTCACCTGATCTCTTCTGCCAAAGTTTGAATAAATTTCACAAACTTCAAGCATACAAAGTTGCAAAACAATCCTTTCAGTGGTTTCAAAAAAGATCTTTGGAAATCAGTTTTAAATTAATAGAAAAAACAGTTAAAGGGCAATAACTCCTGTAAGGACCTTTTGATGCTGAACAAGGACAGTTGCTTCAGATTTTCTCTATCTCTTATACTTTTTGAGTTATAAGCCAAAAACAATGGTTTGACCCCCCTGTTCTATTTTTAGCAATGGCGGCCATGTTGGTTGGTCGACATGTATATAATTCACAAACTTGGTAGAGGACATCCTAAATATCATGTATACCAAGTATCAATGCAATCCCTTCAGTGGTTTTAGAGAAGATTTTTGAAAATCAGTGTAAATTAATGGAAAAAAAACAGTTAAAGGGGAATAACTCTTAAACGGCTGATCTGACAATTGAGACCCTGAAATCAATTTTGTAGATTTCAATGAGCTTAACAATTCTGCAATGCTAACTTTTCCTCTTGCTCTGACGGTTTTCAAGATATAGTCCAAAAACTGAAAAAATGGTCAATTTTGATGATTAAAGGGCAATAACTCCTATAAGGAGTCGTTTCACAACTTCGACTCAATGGAGAGATTCGTAGAGCTTTTGATGCTGAACAAGGAAAGTTGCTTCGGATTTTCTCTATCTCTTATACTTTTTGAGTTATAAGCCAAAAACAATGGTCTGACCCCCCCTGTTCTATTTTTAGCAACGGCGGCCATGTTGGTTGGTCGACATGTATATAATTCACAAACTTGGCAGAGGACATCCTAAAATTCATGTATACCAAGTATCAATGCAATCCCTTCAGTGGTTTTAGAGAAGAAGATTTTTTGAAAATCAGTGTAAATTAATGGAAAAAAAACAGTTAAAGGGGAATAACTCTTAAACGGCTGATCTGACAATTAAGACCCTGAATCATTTTTGTAAATCTCAATGAGCTTAACAATTCTGCAATGCTAACTTTTCCTCTTGCTCTGACGGTTTTCAAGATATAGTCCAAAAACTGAAAAAATGGTCAAATTTGATGATTAAAGGGCAATAACTCCTATAAGGAGTCATTTCACAACTTTGACTCAATGGAGAGTTTCGTAGAGCTTTTGATGCTGAACAAGGAAGGTTGCTTCGGATTTTCTCTATCTCTTATACTTTTTGAGTTATAAGCCAAAAACAATGGTCTGACCCCCCTGTTCTATTTTTAGCAAGGGCTGCCATGTTTGTTGGTCGACATGTATATAATTCACAAACTTGGTAGAGGACATCCTAAAGATCATGTATACCAAGTATCAATGCAATCCCTTCAGTGGTTTCAGAGAAGAAGATTTTTGAAAAACAGTGTAAATTCATGGAAAAAAACAGCTAAAGGGGAATAACTCTTAAACGGCTGATCTGACAATTTAGACCCTGAATTCATTTTTGTAGATCTCAATGAGCTAAACAATTCTGCAATGCTAACTTTTCCTCTAGCACTATCGGTTTTCCAGATATCGTCCAAAAACTGCAAAAATGGTCAATTTTGATGATTAAAGGGCAATAACTCCTATAAGGAGTCATTTCACAACTTCGACTCAATGGAGAGATTTGTAGAGCTTTTGATGCTGAACACGGAAGGTTGCTTCGGATTTTCTCTATCTCTTATACTTTTCGAGTTATAAGCCAAAAACAATGGTCTGACCCCCCTGTTCTATTTTTAGCAACGGCGGCCATGTTGGTTGGTCGACATGTATATAATTCACAAACTTGGTAGAGGACATCCTAAAGATCATGTATACCAAGTATCAATGCAATCCCTTCAGTGGTTTCAGAGAAGAAGATCTTTGAAGAAAAGTTAACGGACGGACGACGGACGGACGACGGACGCTTAACGATGACAATAGCTCACATGACCCTTCGGGTCAGGTGAGCTAAAAACAGTTAAAGGGGAACAACTCTTCAATGGCTTATCTGACAATTTTGACTCTGAAATCAATGTTGTAGATCTGAATAAGCTTATCAATTCTGCAATGCTAACCTTTCCTCTAGCTCTAATGGTTTTCAAGATATATTGTCCAAAAACTGCAAAAATGGTCAATTTTGACGATTAAAGAGCAATAACTCCTATAAGGAATTGTTTCACAATTTTGACTAAATGGAGAGATTTGTAGAGCTTTTGATGCTGAACAAGGAAGGTTGCTTCGGATTTTCTCTATCTCTTATACTTTTTGAGTTATAAGCCAAAAACAATGGTTTGACCCCCCTGTTCTATTTTAAGCAACGGCGGCCATGTTGGTTGGTTGACATGTATATAATTCATAAACTTGGTACAAGACATCCTAAAGATCATGTATATCAAGTATCAATGCAATCCCTTCAGTGGTTTTAGAGAAGAAGATTTTTGAAAATCAGTGTAAATTAATGGAAAAAAAATAGTTAAAAGGGAATAACTCTTAAATGGCTGATCTGACAATTTTGACCCTGGAATCATTTTTGTAGACCTCAATGAGCTTAACAATTCTGCAACCCTAACTTTTCCTCTAGCTCTAACGCTTTTCAAGATATAGTCCAAAAACTGCAAAAATGGTAAATTTTGATGATTAAAGGGCAATAACTCCTATAAGGAGTCATTTCACAACTTCGACTCAATGGAGAGATTTGTAGAGCTTTTGATGCTGAACAAGGAAAGTTGCTTCGGATTTTCTCTATCTCTTATACTTTTTGAGTTATAAGCCAAAAACAATGGTCTGACCCCCTATTCTATTTTAAGCAACGGCGGCCATGTTGGTTGGTCGACATGTATATAATTCACAAACTTGATAGAGGACATCCTAAAAATCATGTATACCAAGTATCAATGCAATCCCTTCAGTGGTTTTAGCGAAGTAGATTTTTGAAAATCAGTGTAAATTAATGGAAAAAAAACAGTTAAAGGGGAATAACTCTTAAACGGCTGATCTGACAATTTAGACCCTGAAATCATTTTTATAGATCTCAATGAGCTTAACAATTCTGCAATGCTAACTTTTCCTCTAGCTCTAACGGTTTCCAAGATATAGTCCAAAAACTGCAAAAATGGTCAATTTTGATGATTAAAGGGCAATAACTCCTATAAGAAGCCTTTCACAACATCGACTCAATGGAGAGATTCGTAGAGCTTTTGATGCTGAACATGGAAGGTTGCTTCGGATTTTCACTATCTCTTATACTTTTTGAGTTATAAGCCAAAAACAATGGTCTGACCCCCCTGTTCTATTTTTAGCAACGGCGGCCATGTTGGTTGGTCGACATGTATATAATTCACAAACTTGTTAGAGGATATCCTAAAGATCATGTATACCAAGTATCAATGCAATCCCTTCAGTGGTTTCAGAGAAGAAGATCTTTGAAGAAAAGTTAACGGACGACGGACGGACGGACGGACGGACGACGGACGCTTAACGATGACAATAGCTCACATGACCCTTCGGGTCAGGTGAGCTAAAAAAGTGGTGGTGAAACCCAGGTTTCTTGCGCGCCAAATCTCCCTCTTCCATTGCGATCTTAGGATCTGATAGTAACACAAAACACAACACGGTTGTGAAGTCACAAAAAGGATATTGAGATGATAATCCCAGTACAACACTCAGCAAATTACTAATCAAAACAATCATTACCCATTACATTTAAAGGCATATTATCTACCAAAATCATATTTTTTTTCGTCCCCATTTTTTTTAAATGTCATTTAGACCGAAATGTAATAAAAATAAAACGTTGCATACCCGTTATACATTTATTACCAAATTTGCCTTTAACTTGGTTTATTTAACTCAAAATTATTCGACCATATTAATTGATTATTTTTTTATATTTTTAATGTATTTTATACAGCCATCAATCGGGATTTCGGGTGTTTTGTTCCCGAAGACTTTAATATGTTAACAAATTAGGCAAATTCAATGTGAACTATCTAAATTATTTCCATTACTTAGATACGAGTCATTTTGTCATTTTCTTTGTTAGGCGGCCTTATTTTTTCCCTGGCCATGTAGATTTTAATAGACTAAAACCTCGAGATAAAAATTACTGGTCGTGTGTATATATAGAATATTATGTACTTGCCTTTTTGATACTATACTCACTCAAAAAAGAAACACAACATGCAAAAATTTTAAAATTACATCGCATACTAAAGTCGAGTTTTATATCATCAATTGTTGAAATATCATTATGAAATTTGACTTGGCAATTGTAGAGGGGCCACTTTTTCTTTAATTGCTAAATTTTTTATAAAATGTCTACAAATTGAGTGCGCATGCCTATCAGAATTATGTCATGCAGTTTGTTTGCAAGACAGTGCTCAAACTGCCACCCCCATATTCAAAAGAACGTTCCACACAAGATTTCAATATCTGATTCTCATCACCCAAAAGTTTGTGCTTTCTTTCCGTGGTTTTTGATTGCACAATTAGGCGTTGGCGCATGCGCAGATCCGATATAATCAGTAGATGCACGATTTTTCACAAGTTCAAAATTTTCAGAAAGTCTTTAAAAAGCAAAAATGTCTTGTGTTTTACGTTTGTTATGTTATTAGTAAGGATTCCCATGTTCCCATTTGACTCTTGATGCACTACACTCCACCCAATTTTTCAAAATCTCTGAACCTTCCTTCTCATATTGTTTGCCATTTGTTAGAATGTTTAGCAGAAGCTTTCTTTGTAAAAATTGGTATTTTAGTTTACGACAATGTTTTGGTGCTGATATCATTCTGGATGAATAATCCAAGGAGAATTCCCTTGTTCAAAACTCCTTCAACCGATATGTCGTGTGCAGGGGAAATTCACGCCTCATGTTGAGCCTGATTTTAACCACTTTAGACGGGATTATCGTTATGATAATGATGGTATCAAAGAAAGGAAGATTTTCGCATGGTTATGGAAACAAAAAAGTGACCGTTTCACATATTGGTTTCAAGAATTAGTGGATGTTAGATAAGACTATCGATTTCTATGATTTTTCAAAGTTGGATAAGCGCAAGCGCTAGCGCCACCCGATGTTTTTAAAAACGTGGGGTATGGGAGCAAAGGCTTCAATATGTGTGAAAATGGGGGCCAGAAGATCGTATGCAGCGTTTTTTTAGAAACAGAGAGAACACAAGTGAAGTCTTGATTTTATCATTTAGTCAGTATAACTTCAGTTGGCACTGCGCCTTTGTTGGCCGGTAAATTTGAATTTTGTTTATATCACACGTAAGATTAACCATTTCTTAATGATTCTGCAAAATTTCACATTCGTACGTCAATTTTTAGTTGAAATTCATTAGTTTTTATTTCAATAGTATTTTAAGTATCTTTATATGCTGCGTTTCTTTTCTGAGAGAGTATATCTATATCAAGGTGAGTATAAGACGAGTCCGGTAGGACGAGTCTGATACGAGACTAGATGTAGATAGTATCAAAAAGGAAAGTATATAATATTCTTTTTATCGGTAATGACGTCACAGTTATTAAGTACTCCCACCTGATATTTTCTTGTATCACGGACTGTCCATTATACTAAAAAAAATCAGACAGATGAGATCAAAGTAAAAAGCCGCTTTGTACAGATAAACGTATGAACCAGCAAAATTTATAAACAAAATTAAATACAATGCGCATGCAGGCAGGATTAGAGTTCATGAATATGATTTTTGAAAAGCTTTACATTTATTATGAAGTGATGATTGTTTTTCCATTGTTTCATACCATTTTTAGAATAATAGGGTACCATAATTTTTTTTTGTCGACATGTTTAAATGTTTGAAATTAGACAAAACAAGTTGTCTGTTGGCCCTTTCTAAGTTAAAACATTTTTTTCGTAGACAATATCCCTTTAACACAATGTTGAATTTTCAACCAGTGATTGATAACGGAGGAAGAATTTCTGTATGGATCATATAAGACGGATTTTCTTCGAACCCTGGTCTAATAGTTGGACAACATATTACTTCCATGATATGAACAACGAGGATTTATCATTCACGAATTCATTTTACATCAAGAGTAAAAAAAAGTTCTATGTTTGTTTAATTAAAAAATGTAATTTCAATCTGTCGAGGAAAAATATTGAAATTTTATTCATTATACAAAGATATGTTGTAGAAGGCTGTTGATGTATGGCTCCCAGAAATCTGATCTGGACTCGTTGTTCTTCGCAATAAAGCAATACTTAAGTTTTTCTCGTCAATAATAACGTTTTTTTATAATCTGCTATTGTTTTGAAGATAACTTATTATTATTTATTTAAGTTTAAAAGGTTAAAACTCTTATAAGTTGTCATCTGACAGCTCCTTCTCAATGATTTGTTTACACTAGAAGAACATTTCACTACTGGAACAGCAAAACCTACTTGACAAGTACTAGATTTACTGGACAAAAGCGTCTAGTACTTTAGGAAGTTCAATATAAATTCTTTACATTCTTTTCGCAGTTGATATATTAAAATTGAGATACTTTCCAGTGAAAAGCAAATACATTATGTACAATACATACTACTGGATCGGCATTGAAGATAAAAATATTGAAATTGAAATATATCCTCTTAATACTACTGAACCATCAACAAGTTCAGTGTAAACAAGACTTGTCAAGTTAAGTGCCATTCTCTGTAAGAATCAGGCAGGCAATGGGTGAATCATGATTAAAAAAAACACACAAGATTGACTTCAAAATACTGTTCAAATTGCTTAAAAAGTAACAAAAAATGCATTGGCACTTTTTTCAAAAGTCAGTAATTTCAGATATATTTTGGTTGAAATGCATATAAGATTTGAATCTAAGGGAGATAACTCTGTCAAGTCACACTAAATTCTTATCATTTTAACAGAATTTTTTCTCCATCCTCTGACACTCGAGACAACAACTAATGTTTTTTTTCATAAGAAGGCTATTTTGAATGACAATTTATTGTCAAAACCGTGTGTTTTTAAAATCATGATTCAAAGTTTTTAAATTTTACCTGATTCTTACAGAGAACTGCACTTAATTATGACCGTTTGTTTTTGTTTACTAGTGTAAATATGATTCCATCCAATATTATAACAATGTCAGTGCTTTTCATCAAGTAACCATCACTGCATCCGTTCTGCACATTGCCGTCAAACTTTGTTAAAGGTAGATGGGGTGTCTAAAAAGTAATCCATAGAATTTTTATAATTTTGGCCACAGTGAGCCCTAGACTGGTACTTTAATTAAATCTCGATAATAGAATTTAAAGTTCACCATTATGATTTTTGTAGACACGACATTGAAAAATGTATAATTTTAGTGCTTTTTATATAGGATCAATAGGGAAATCAAATTTCTTTTACATACAAATGTACTCCATAGTTTTTTCTTTAAAGTTAAAATCTTTGTTTTGTATAGATTTTTAAACATCCATATTAAAAAATATGGTTCAATATCGATTTTTTTTAATAAATGATAAATGTTTTTATTTCTATTATTTCTAAACAAACTTTCTCCCCTTAAAATGTTCGGGCAAATATTATAATTCACAAAAAGATGTATTTTATCCAAATATTGTTGTAATCATCAATTTTGATGTTTGCCTTGCTCAATAAGAATCAATTAAAAGAACAAGCATCACAATTTTTAAGTTATGATAGATGTGCAAAAAGATGTACAAAGTTTGACACCCCATCTACCTTAATAATCTATAATTATGACTTTTCATTTTTTGCATCAAGTGGATTAAAAGTGTTGGGTTTTTTTTAGAAAATATATAAATATAAAACATGTAAATTTTGGGTTTTCATAAGTTTGAAACTATGATTAATAACTAGTAAGACTTAAAGGCATATTGTTTACCAAAATCATTTTTTTTACCCAATTTTT
Organism: Arcuatula senhousia; assembly: GCA_963971305.1. NCBI lineage: Eukaryota > Metazoa > Mollusca > Bivalvia > Mytilida > Mytilidae > Arcuatula > Arcuatula senhousia. The sequence goes on from OZ020315.1 coordinate 17,568,332, forward strand.
AAATGTCATTAAGACCAATATATAATAAACTTGGCGAACTTGGCGTTTTCGTCGCCGTAAATATTTCTACGGGTTAAAGGCATATTGTTTACGGCAAACTCATTTTTTTATCCCTCAATTTTTTGTGTCAATTAGACCGAAATGCAATAAAATGAATATTGAAAAACAAATTTGCCACAAATTTTTCCTCAAAAGTAGTTTATTTTGATCAAAATAGCTCGACAATATTGATTGATATTTTATTTACCTGCATTACGTCACATTGACACAGATTTAGACTGAGAAGTTTTAACGCGGACACTATTCGGAATCTCGGGTTTTGTCCCCGAATACATTGATATGTTGAAAAAATACGAATATTTTTCGTGTCTACCTTTTAAATCACATTTAAAACTTAAACACCCTGTCAAATGTTTACGTTAAAAATGAACTATGTGTTGTCGAAAACACCACTTTTTAATTAAGAGTTTAACTTTTTCTCCAATAAAAGTTTATTTTTCTTATTATCGGAATAATAAATATAAAACATAAATAGCTCATTCGGTAACACAAACTATGCACAAAATAATTGCCACACATGCTCGAAGTTTAAATTGGACATAAACAAGTTATACTTGCTTAACCATTACATGCACATGTACACTGGATGTTGTCGGGGTCTTAAATTATCAAAACAATTCGATAATTGCTAAATATTGCGCTGCTATATATATAGATATCATTATAATGTAATAAGAATGACAATACATGATATTAACGGGGTAACATAGTAAAAAGTAAGTGTTCTAACAGTACACTCTAAATTGATCAGGTGTTGTCTGTAACACGTTATATAGATAGAGAGGTTGGTAAAGGTTAACAAACATATACAACGACATAGTAGTGCGTTTATTTAAAGAAGAAAAATGATATATTACAAGCATGTTTCAAGGTTACAAGAAGCTGGGTATAGTCGCTATGGTGAAACTTTGATTTATAGATATTAAGTCTTTTTCCAGCCTACATATGGTAAGCTTTAACTACACATAGAGCTGTAGTAAAAAAATGACATGTTCCTTGTTCGTTAAACACTAATGCATATGTAATCATAGGACCCTCTGAATTAGGCTAGGTTGTCCGACTTTAACTATTCCTCACATTCCAGTGTCTAAATCCTACTTGATTGCATTTCATGTTAATTTGAATCACCGTCCTTGTTTAAGCTCACCTGGACATATAAGTTATGCCATCACTTTTCATCCGCCGTCGTATGTAAATAATATAAAAAAGCTTCTCCTCTTAAACCTCTGAACCATTTAAGGAACGAATGATGTATGACGTTGGCAACAAGCGGTCCCTTTTTTAAGGGAATCGATAAATTACAAGTACTAAAATAGAACATAGGGAGGGTAAAATCACTTAAACTGGATTATCACTCGGCGACTATGACAGAAGGAATAACAGGGCATGTAATGGGACATTAAATGATACCCTGCCACGATATTCATCAAAAGTTGAATATATTTGTAAACTATACTGTATATACTATACATCTAAATAGAGACAGAAAATAAATGAGTTTAATTTCTTAGACCAGAAAATTTCATAATTTTCAAATTTGGAAAAGGACCAGGGCTGATAAGGCCTGTTTTTGGCCTCAAAATATGGCTGAAAATTAAAAGTTCTAGTATTCTACATTCACTGTGTTATTTTCTTAATCAAGGGTTAGGGACATAATAAACAATGAAAATTATTTCAATCCGTTTAATCTATATATAGAAAATGGCATTAAACTTGACCTGTATTTTATAGTTTTCAACAGCTGTGCAAAATATCATATAAATCCTTTGACGCGTTTTTAAGTTATCACTCGGAAACCTTCGGGGAACGAACAGACGGACGGACGGACGGACAGAAACCGAAAGAAAGTGAGGGTATAACATAATACCTCGCCACTACGTGTGACAGGGTATAGAAATTAGACGTTGACGTCGAGTCTTAGTCGACAAATGATTAAGGAGTAAAGGCCCATTTATGGTAAAAATGGCGTTTTTCATGTTCTTGCACTTTAATTTTGAATGAAAACTATTACAGAATAAGAAAAGCTGATGGAGGCATAAAATTTCAGCGCATTAACTCCAATAAAGTCCTTATTGGGTCGAAGTTGTCAGATAACCCTTTATAAATGAGACCTTTATGGCTTAAGCGGTAAGTATAAGAGGTTCATGCTGGCTCCTGAGATCCTCTTGTAATTGTCAACTCTCTGATATAAAAATGCCTTTCTTCAATCGTTACGGTATATTAATAACTGCCTCGGGTCTTCCTGGTTTCTATTTTGCCCCACCTCTCCATTATGAAAGATAATGCAGTGTGGAATAAGTTCTTAAAAAAGACAGGCTGATCTTTCACAAGTGATAGAAATTTTCAGGTTTTCTGCAAGTGGAGCGCAGCGGAACGAGCATAAAGACCTTAGAAATTATATCACGAGTGAAAGATCATTGCCGGTTTTCCAAGAACGCACGTAAGAACCTATTTTATTCAATAAAAATTAAATTGTTATATACTGAAACCTTAGGTGGTTCCATTCTGAAAACAGAAAGATTTAAATAACATTGCATTTCATTAGTCGACATCATCAATGGATATCAGTAACGGTGGTTATGATTGGTTGATTGACCAATGTGAGATCGATGCAAGTGCTTGCATCTCAACCTGGTCATCTCACACTTAAAAAAGAGGCATTAACAGAAGAATTTATAATCCTTAACAAAGCACAAAACTTAGCATACAATATAAAACAATTCAATAAACATTCAAATTAAATCAACAAGAGCTAGGGAACAATATATAAAAATACTCAAACCTTCAAGACAATTCATTTTTTCAACCACGCAGTTCATTGTATATACTAACCTCGAAGACGCACTTCTTTCATCCTTCACGGAAACGCGAACGGAAGTCGCAATTGCCTTATACTAATTGTAACAAGTGAAACGGACAACCTCTTAACGAAAATGCTTGTTCTTCATCTACACATTTGCAAATTGTGTGTTCCTTATTTATTCATCGAAAATCATATTTTTAAGCAAGTTAAATCTTTAATAAGAACAATTATTAAAGCAACATTTGAAAAAAAAGTGGATAAATGAAGAAAACATGACCTTATTTGAAAACAACATAGAAAATGCAATGTTTACCGTCAAGACACCCCCCTTTTATTTTGTTAAAACACGTCCAACGATAAAATGACTGAACCAAATTTAAAAAGAATGGTACTGCAATATAGCTTTATCAACAGGCCCCCGAACTGTGCAACTAAATAATAAATAATCATTTCATAATGATGTTTTTCTTACCTTGCAAAGTTTGAGGCGTCCTAATTTATGCCATTTGCGACCAACTCACAATCAAATGTCAAGTGTACATTAGGTAGGGTGTTAAAACAGGCAATAATTGTCAATTTTATTCATTAAGCAGCTCTAATATTCGGTTGTCATTTTAATTTTCTTCCGAGCTAAAACTTCGAGAAACAGATTATGCACCACGTGCAAGAACTATGGAAGTTTTCAATCAAAGAAAGTATAGTGCACATGCTTACAGCTCATCTACATCTCATGAATATGAATTTTTGTAAAGCTTTACAAATATTATAAATTTTTCCATTTTTGAAGAAATAAGGTACCCTAGTGGTATTTTGAACGTTTGTATCTTTCTAAATAAACATAACGAACAGTCTGACGACAATTTTTTTGTTTTACAAAAAAATAAATTTTCGTAGACAATATGCCTTTAAAACTTCGAGATACAGTGTATTAGCCGCGATTTTGAACAAGCAAAGTTTATAAAAAAAAATTAAAAAGCAGTGCGCATGCTCAAGGCGGGATTAAATTCATGAATATGAATTATTGTAAAGCTTTACAAATATTATTTAGTGATTATTGTATATCGATTTTTAGACTAATTTGGTACCATAGCCGTACTTTTGTAGTTCAAATATTCAAATTTAGACAAAACAAGTTGTCTATTGGCCTTTTTTTCGTAGACAATATCCCTTTAAACAATTTAGGTGAAAGATCATCTTTGAAAATAGAAACAAGTCACAAACATAAGTATTTCTGTATTAATTTAAAAAAAAACACTTTTAACCGAAGAGAGGAGAGCCAATACCGCATTTATGAAGGATAAGAGGAACAAAAATGAGGGAAGAAAGGAAAGAAACGGGTACATGTAACGTAACCACAAAAAATATGCACAAATCAGCTGAACTGCAAAAAGCAACGCAAACTAAATTCGAATTGAGAATGAATGCGTGCACATTAAAAGAAAATAGCAGTTCGTCGTTGTTATTTATATCACACTCGTAGTGATGACATCGATCAGTTTCGTTACTATCAAATGACGACAATATTAATAAAAATACTCCATGACCTTCAAAAATTAGCATCTGCCGAATAGAAAATCCGTATTTGTCTACGACTACATGATGTCCTGCCTAAAATTGTGTACAAGAAGGTTTTGTCGGACGTGATGCTATATCAATAAAATCATGATTTATTTATGTACCCGACAAACATTAGAATAACGAATCAGTAGCGAAACGTAAAACTGGAATGGAAAGAATTTTGCTACACATAGAGGAACAAGTTACGATAGAGACTTACTAGATGTAAGTCCACCTTACTTTTATATTAGATTTCAATTTTAGGAGAAGATCTAAGTATTACGCGTAAGAATTACCTTCTATAATCCGTAGTGACCTTGATCTCAAGTTACTTGGTGATTTGATATATAAGATGCAGGAAGTCACAAAATCGAAATTGTTATAGTGAAAAGACATCAAAAATATATACTATAGTAGAAATTTAAAAAAAAAGAGCGAGTCGACGAAATGTTTTTAGAACTCTGCTTCCTATCAATGTGAAAAGCTATAAAAATGTGTCTATGATACACGGATGGTCAGGACCGCCCATTTCTTAATTATCATTGTCTCTCTACATGTAGTACCCAACATATGGACCTTAACCGAGATCTTAACCAAAGTTGTTTACGCGTTAAATACCGTATAGGTCGCAGTGACCTTATCTCTTACCTATTATATATGCCAGAGCTTGCACACATTTCACAGATTTTTTTATCAGACACCGATTTCTTCGTGACCGACTTTTGGAACAGGGCTATAAGAAAATACGTCTCATACGATCCCTAAAAATTCTTTCTTCGTTATCAGCCACTAGTGGAAAAGTTCAAAATTGAGTTAAAAGATATGATACATGTAGTTGTTTAATTGTTTTAATTAGTGTTTGACTGGTCTACTGTACTGAGATGATCACCTCAATATCCCTATTGTGTCTCACAACTATGTTGTGTTCTATGATCATTACCGGATCCTAAGATCGCAATGAAAGAGGGGGGTTTGGCGCCATGAAACCTGGTTTAACCCACCATTTCGTTTGAAATGCCTGTACCAAGTCAGGACCATTGCTATCCACCAATTCTCCGGTATGACTGATTCGTTTTTGTCATTTTCTCTGGACTATGAGATTGATCATTCAAGTTCGGTAGTTTTGTTTTTACCTTTATTGACATGTTTATTTAGCTTAAGATAGCAGGGTTTTTTTGTAGTATCAATTTTTTGAGTTTTGAATAAGAACAAATAATCCTAATAGTTTCCCTCAACTGACATTTTGGTGAACATCTTTAGTTAAATTCTAATAAATATTGCACATGAGATTTGAGATTTGAGGCCACCTGCGAGGGTGTTAGTGATAATAACCTAAAATCGACTGTGCACAAAAACGGGAAAAAAGCAGAATTTAACAGAAATAGAATTTATCATCAAAATATTAATAAAAATGAATAAGAAATTAATATACCTAGGTCCTGCTACTGTTTATTTTTGAATGTTATAAACACTCTTTGCTGTACATATATAGTCTATCAGCCAACCCTCAAAAATAGCATTTTGAATGTCTACCCCGGGGAACAGCAGTTTTTCGGTGGTTTTATATAGTTTAACATCTAAACTTTCAAATTAACCTTGTTATACCGGAATAAAAGTGTCCAAACAGGGTATAACATGCGCCATTTTGAATGCACCCATTTTGACACACACAAATCATGTTGAAAGCATTGAATTCATATTGCTGTCAAATTTTTACAATGCGATGGAATATAATTTTGTAAGGTGTTATGTAATCATTATAATATGAATAAAAGTATGGCGCATAATATTTATCGATAAGTATCGATGAAGTACCGATATCGGGGCTCTTTTAAACACTCTGTATACGTGGCCTTTTTCGCTTAATTTTTGTCATTTTTTCGTCGCTGTAGTCATATTTGCAATGTATGTTTGCTTTCAATGACCATAAATCGTTCATTGATATGTATTCTGATCATAACAGTCGATTGGTAATTAGAAAATTACACCAATGGGCAGATAATCGAGCATCAATACTTCCTATGCACATTTGAGCTAAAAGCTTAATACAGAAACGATGCATTTAACATTCTGTTACATGATATCTATTCGATAAAAAATATGTTTTTATTTCAAATTTGTGCTTATATACAAATACACATCGATATACTCATCAAGAACCAAATTTGCACAATGCTTTTTTTAGTAAAAAGGGGGTTCTATGTAGATGCTTTTAAAGTATTAAGTATCACACTATTTTGTTCTTCAGTACGAAATAAAATTCACAAAATGGTTCAAACATGTAAAAATATTATCATTAGATAGATTTACAATATCTAAAGGCTTATTGTCCTTGTTTACTTTGATGTGCTTTATGCCAATTTATAGTGCATTTGTTAACTCCAGCTCTGAAAAAAACGATGAACCTATCTCTTTATGGAAGAGGAAGGTTTGGCAGCATAAATCCTGGTTGTACCAAATCAAGACGATTGTGAGCTTCAATTTCTCTGGTATGTCATTTGTTTGGTATATTCTTCTTGGATATAAGTTTATTTGAGAAAAAAATATTCTTATTTTTTTAAAATAAATTTATACCCTTTTATATGTATACAAATCTCTAACAATTTACATTTTTATCTAAATAGTTCGAAATAGTACTTGTATGCATTTTGGAATATGTGTTTGTCGGTCTTGTACATTTTGTTGTTCAGACTGCAATGTCAAAATGCAGGTTTATCTAAAACTCATTTGTAAGCAATACATTTGCCATTATCTTTAAATTAGTTATTTTTCGATTTAGATAATTTTTGTTTAACCAAATTTGTTTTACTATGGCCAGATATCAAAGATAAGGGATGATCTATGGTTATACATGCACTCTTTTCGTATCTGTCTGTTCATTAATCTACAATTCCTTGATTCATTTTACACAACACGTACTTATTTTATGCGAACAGTTTTATAATATTGTACTTTTAGTAAATATGAAGATATACATAAAACTTTTAAGCATATACTGGTAAACATATAATGGAAAATTAGTTTTTGAAAAATTTAATTGTTAAGTTCACTCTAGTTATGACACGAGTTCGCTATCTTAATTGCTAATCATTGTTTTTGTGTTTCCTCATGTTGTTGTCGTTTGTGTTTTCTGGTTTTGTCTTTGCCCTTTCGGACTTTTTGACATTTACATGTTCGATTGGTACCTCCATGCTTCGTTCAGCTTCAGTTCAGCACTGCAGTTCTATAAAGTAAGTTGTAGTAATAAATAGTCACAGTTGCATTGTCTGGAAGAAGATTCTACCCAGATGTTTTAAAGAAGAATATTTCTCTACATGCACTTTTTCTGTGTAAAGTAGATTTGAAATAGATATAAAATGCAAAGTGTATTGTTTGACTCTTTGATGTAATATATAAATTACAACAAAGTTCTAGACAATAAATTTGCTACGCCTGACGCGCGTTTCGTCTATTCAATACTCATCAGAGGCGCTCTACCAAAAGTTGGAAATGCCAAACACTATATGAATATAAAGAGCATAGAATAATTATACCAAAAAATGCCGAACTAGAAATCCAAATTATAACTAAGACCAACCTATGTCTGGGGTAGGAAGAACCTTAGGGTTTTGACAATTTTGAAATTTTAAACGGATAATTTATCGCTTTGATGTGTACTTCAACACAAAAATGTTGATGCCGGAGCGGGCTTGTAAATTATATTTAAACATGTTAAAAAACCTTATTGAAAAAAAAACAGGCTATATCTTGTAAATAAATTTGTATAACTGTAAGCAGAGTTTGTTGTATTTGAACCAGCGTCTGTATACAAGACGTACGTGTGTTTCTGTATTTGGTGAGCATCTTTCGATAACAAGTAATTCAAAAATATCGGAACAAATATTTCACAATGTTTTTTTTACAAACTACTTATCAATATGTAATGCATTGTTATATTAAAGTTACTGTCGGAAACAGCAAAGCCACTCTCCTGAACACAAATCAAATGATGCAAAGACATTTCATTGATGTAGACTTGACCTTTTCCTATGAAGTCCCAGGAAGCACATCGATGGTATGAGATATCAACCTTATTTAACGTCTTAAAAGTTTACAGAAAGTTATAAACATTAGAGCAATGCTCAAGTTCGAATTGTATTAACTAGTATGGCTGTTTTTGTTCTTTAACATGTAGAATTTTATATATACATGGCCAGAGGATAACATGACTCTGACTTTTATGTAAGGACAACAAAACTAACCCTTCAATAACCACTGTTTTTGTTCTGTTAAACACATGCTGTACATTTAAGACTTACTCAAAAGCATTCAAGATGTACCTCCTTAACGTAAATGTGATGTTAAAACAAAAGGCAAGGTAACCCAAAAAAGATTATTTCTATAAATTGAGCAGTTAATACTATATATTGTATAAAACAATATATCATATACTTACTATTGCAAACGGAAAGCTTAGGACAGGAAAACATATGCGTCTTACATTTATGTTATTGGTGCCGGGATACAACAAACTTCTCCCCAACAAATACACGACTTGACGCTTTTGCAACATATGTCCTGAATGATTTCTGTAGTGACAGTTTTAATCTTTCGATGCATTGCATTACATTCCTAAAAAGGTAGTTTTCAAATAATACACTTCTAGATTACCCCCCTATTTTTACAATGTAACTATTGAAAAAAACTATACTGATTTATATCAAAAGGTTATTGTTTTATTGCTGCAGGAAAATACTTTCATTTAGTGAAATTTCTTTAAAATGAGATGTAGCTTATTCGTCTTAGAACTTACGAATACATATACTCAAATTTGTGTAATTTGCACATCAAATATTCCATGAAAGGATATGGGAATAACAAAGTAAACAAGGAAAATGAGCAATTATATATTGTACATATATTCAATTATACTATATTTTACCTGTTTGAACCGTTTTGTGCAATTCATTTGGTATCAGAGAACAAAACATTGTCCTAGAAAGTATTTCAGAAGCATGTACAAAGACCCCCTTTTACTAAAAGAGCATTGTGCAAATTTGGTTCATGATGAGTATATCGATGTGTATTTGTATATTACCACACATTTGAAATTAAAACTTATTTTTTATCGAATAGATATCATGTAACAGAATGTTAAATGCATCATTTCTGTAATAAGGTTTTAGCTCAAATATGCATTGGAAGTATTGAGGCTCGATTATCTGCCCATTGGTGTAACTTTCCAAATAACCATCGACTGTTATTATAAGAATACATATCAATGAACGATTTATGGTCATTGAAAGCAAACATACATTGCAAATATGACTACAGCGACTACAAAATGGTAAAAATTACACAAAAAAAGCCACGCATACAGAGTGTTAAAAAGATCCCCGATATCATTACTTCATCGATACTTATCGATAAATATTATACGTCATATTTTCATTTATATTATACTGATTACATAACACCTTACAAAATTATATTCCATCGCATTGTAAAAATTTGACAGCAATATGAATTCAATGCTTTCAAAATGAGTTGTGTCTGTCAAAATGGGTGCATTCAAAATGGCCCATGTTATACCCTGTTTGGACACTTTTTGTGCGGTATAACAAGGTAAATTTGAAAGTTTAGATGTTAAACTATACCAAACCACCAAAAAACTGCTGTTCCCAGGGGTAGACATTCATCTCGAAAACTAGAGGCTTTTTTAGATTTGGCTGATAGACTAATACTGAAAAATCAATTTAAAATTAAGCCACTTTGAGGTAAACGTATACATGAACCTTACAACGATATCTTCTATCTCATAGCTTGTCATTTTTTTTTGTAACGAACTTGAGACTAGATACCAGGCCTACAGCTTAAGCATTTTTTTATCTCAGATTTTGCTATTGACCTAAATCTAAACAAACGGTCATTTGACTACAATATGATTATATATCAACTTCTGATAGCATGTTCTTGAGACTTGATAACAATATTTCCATAAGCGGAAAACCCGAGTTTTTTTGTGTGTGTTCATTTGAACGCATTCTTTGCTTAAAAAATGGCAGCTTTCAATCTTTTTGTATGCTGTAGTTTACTTTTATGCTTTACCTATGGACTTCTGCTTAATGATCCAGATTTTGTAGTCCGCATGCAGGCACTGGAAACAACTGTTCAAACACTACAGGGTGAAATACAGACACTGAAAAACGAGAAAATAGCCGATCAAGGTAATTGTAACTTAATCTTAGAAACGGATAGCCGAAAGACTCTGATTTTTTTCTGGAATATTCGGATAAAGTTAACTATAAATAAAAGGTATTATTCAAATTATTCAAATTTATTTTGAGCTATGCTTTTTTTGTATTTTTTTTTTATTTGACCTTTTTTGGGTTAACCTTATTACAACTTTTAAACTTCAAATTCTATATAAAGACCACACCGCAACACATATTTTTATTTTACAGTGTTCCTAGATTAACACTTTAAGAAAGTAAAAAATAAAAATCGAGATTTGAGCAGCTAGCATGGTATATTTTATGGGAAGAAACAGGTGTTTTTGCAACTATGTGACTAAATGCAGCTTCCACTGTTAAGTTGCATTGCAATTAAGTACTATTCCACACAAGGATCAGGCAGGTGGTGGCACATCGATAATTTCCAATTTCAGATTTTGGGGTATAGATGCATTCATTTTACCATAAAAACAAACCCAATGCAGTTTTTACATCTTAATATGTATTTGGTGCTTAGATATTTTTTGACTGGTTATATAGGAAAAAAATATGGCGGGAAATTTTCCCGTACTTTTCACTATACAATGTAACTAAATTTTGACTGGTAATATCTCCTAAACCCAAGATAGACTGAAAAATTTAGTGGTCAAAACAAAGTTTACCGGGGTTGCTCAACTTAATTCAGTTGAAATTTTTTTGTGTATTTATTATCGATGTGCCACCCTATTAATGGTATCTGCCTGATTCTTATAAAAAGTAGTACTTAAATATTATTACTTAAAATACGCTTGATTTTTCTTAAATATATCAGACTTTTACTATTTTTTCTAACTTACGATGCTTTTTACAGGACGTGGTGCTATTTATACCAGATGGGGAAGAAAAGATTGCCCAGGAAATGGGACGGAGTTAGTTTATTCAGGTAGGTTTTGTCTTGGAAAGAGGTTTTAGACCAAAAAGACTGTGCCAACCTTCATGGAAGCTTTTTAAGCGTGTACGTCAAGTCGAAATAATTTCAGATTTAAAAAAGAGATGTTGCAACTTCAAGATATTTTTTTGCAATTGGTTTTTCAAGAATTATTAATGACCGATCTACGGGCCTTAATCAGACTGGGCTCCCAAATTCATTAATAACCTTGAAATGATTTTCTTTGTGTTATCTTGTACTTTAAGAGAAGCAAAGAGGCACCAATGGGACATTCTAGTGTCAAAATGTGAAAAGGGCAACGAAGAAACTGGTAAACAAGAACAAGAACGCCACGAGGAAATAAAAAAAAATAATAAAAAAATAAACCGACCAGAAATCAAAAATGCGAACTCAAGTCTTAACAATAAAGAACTTGGGTGCCCCGGAAGAGTAAGCGGTTCTGCATGCTATGGCAAACCCGTCGCACTGCCAATTTCCAATTCGGTGAGTCAAATCTGGTTAAGGAAGATAAAACAAAGCTCTATGACAAACCAACATCTGCACTCATCTGCAAGATAGAAATCCCAAATTTGTCTACGAGTGCATGGTGGCTACCATAAAATGGTACCATAAAAAGCATTCATTTTCTACAAAGTATTTAAAACGCCAGGTTTCTTTCCTTGTACTGCACATATTTGATATCCTCGGTTTTGGATTTTGGCTTCCCTGTGCTAACCTTTTGGCTTTGAATACTAGTCATTCAATACTTCGGTTTTTGAACTTCCAATGTTTTGATTCAAATGCTGTCGATCTGAGGTTACTCCTTGAAATATCGATATACAGCATAACCAATTTAACTGCTTTGATACACGTTTTGGTATTTGTATTGTAAAATACTATATTTAAAACATTTATTTCTGTAAAACGATTATGTTTAAAATGAAGCTTGAAGAATTCAGAGAATAACCAAAATCACCCTTAAATGTGCTCGGGAATGGAATAAATTATGATTTTTTAAATGCTGACAAATAAATACAGGCCTCAATGATGACGATAATTATAATAAACTGCTATAATTTACAAATACAGTAAGAGAGTTCTTAAATATAAGAATTTTCTACCAACCTTTGTGTGACAAAAGCTTAAATAATATTAGTCACACCAAAATTACAAAACGAGCATTAATGTAACTAGGCGATCTATAAAACAAAAAATCAGGTGACTTCTTACTTTTCCGGAGCACCTGGGTTCTCTCTTGTCACGACTTGAGTTCGCGGTGTTGACTTCCGTTCTGTCAATTTTGTGTTTTTTGTTCTTCGTGTTGTTTTTGTTTATGTTTACCAGATTCGTCGTTGCTCTTTTGGACTTTTGACACTTGAATGCCCCATTGGTGCCTCTTTGCTTCTTTCATATACATTACAAATAAAAATTGCAATGGGTGTGACTTTGTCCATTTCTAACTTATCCAGAGCTCTAGTAATTGTGGCGAACAAGACTTTAATTTCACACATTTCCTTAAATAAAGGTACAGTTGGCGGTGGATGGTATGACAAATATGGCTCACCTGTAGATTACCTTTGCCTGCCACACGATCCAGATTTCATTCCTGGTGACAACCCACCAGCAGGGGATTGGGTCTCCAATTTATATGGTTCTGAGTATCAACAACGTAATTATTTTGGCGCAAATGTTCATGACCAAGATGTACCATGCGCAGTATGCAAAGCAACGAAACAAACAAACGTGCTGATGATTCCTGGAAAAACCTCATGCTATACGGGATGGAAAAGAGAATATTACGGACGAATGGCTGCAGGTGCAGACATTGAGAAGGCAGCTTCGCAATACATATGTGTTGATATAAATGTTCAAACACTTGAAGCCGGAAAGGAAGATCGTAATGGAAAATTACTATATCCTGTTAAAGCGGTGTGTGGGTCACTGCGTTGTCCACCGTTTTATGATAACGCCCCTGTTGCTTGTGTAGTTTGTTCCAGTTAGACTTATTGAAGCCCGATATATATAAGAAACAAATAACATAATTCAAAATATCTTTGTTTTTTACATGACGGTTCAAGCTTTTCTGTTAGAGATCGACTTTTAATACATTACGATGTAGAAATGATAAGCTAGAATGATGGTGAATAAATGTATATGTTGGAGTAGCATTTTGAATAAATAATCCACATCTTGACATCAAATTGTAAAAAAAAATATATTCAAAATATAATATAGTTATTTATTTCTTGAATTTATTGAAATGTTGGAAAATCTGATGAGTTGTCATCTTTTATTGAATAACAATTCCGAATTTATAAAGTATTCGTTTTAATATCTTTATATACAAAAGAACTTGTTGTGTCACTGAATGAAATGGTTGATATTTGACCTCTTTATCTATGTTCAGCTCCCGGGGTAGGTGGGGGTTCTAAACCAAACGGGAACATCTTTTTCTGACATCTTGAAATAAATTCAAAATAAACATTTAAAAAGACATTAACCTCCTATTTAAATAAATCACATTTCAAGGATAATTGACGGAAAAATAAACAAAAACAATTAAATGTGTTGGACAATTTAATTTTCCTTGTATGGTCTTGTATATCTCCAAAAATGTACCGTGGCCCTATATTTCAATTACAAAAAAGAATGTCTATTATTGATGATTTACGCAAATCACTTTAAAAATAATGAGCATTGGCATGAGTGCGGCAGGTGACTGTAAAAGTTTAAACAGAAATTGAAACATAACTTCAAATTAGAAACACCAGAGACAAACTAAGGAACACCGATGGATTAAAGTATTAGAAACGACAGTGCAAAGCGGATCAAATGATAAAATGATGAGAATGGGAATCCTTTGAAATGAATATCAATAGACAATTAATTGGCAGCAAAATGACAGAGTTGATAAAAGGTCATCAACGTTAACAATGACATCACCACTTGCCTATACGTTATACGCATATGACTTATAAGAAATAAAACTATAAAAAAGAGAAAAAGAGAATATTTGAACCCAAGTAGAAGGCATATTGCCGAAATGTCGGGACATTCAATATCCGATTGTTACTGAATAAAATATTATATTTATGTTTGAGAAGTACAACGGAGCATTCGAATTTAAGAAAGCCGAAAAGGCAAAGACAAAATCAGGAGCACCTGAGTTCACCCTTGTTTCGACTGGAGTTCGCGGTGTTGGTTGATATTCAGTTATTTTGTGTTTCCATGTTTTACATGTTGTCTGTTTTTTTCCCGTTCTTGTTCGTGTTTACTGAATTTGTCTCTGCCCTTTTGGACCTTTGACATTCGGATACCCCATTGGTACCTCTGCTTCTTTCAGTAGATCAAACAGACAAAACACCAAAAGAAACAACAAAAATGTTAATGCAAACAGCAACAACAACAAAAAACAGCATCGATACAAGACTATGCTTCGGAAGGGTTAGCTGTTCCCACTTGTTGTAACCTCCTTTGGATTTTTATACTGTTAAAATGTCATTTGAAGTTTTGAAATTTTTTTAAGAAGAAAAAAATGGTGGATCTTAGAATTCGAAAATAATATTACATATAACAGAAATTAAAATATGTTGCTTAAGTTTTTGGTTAGATACATTGAAAGCTGATGCTTGAATCCAAAGCAGCTTTAAGACACCACTATCTGGACGATGAACACATAAGGGTGTGTAAAAATGAACATGAAATGATGATGCAATGAACAGAAAAAGGGGATAGCGTGCAAATATTAGGGGTATAAGATTTGACTGCTACTGGATGAAAGTCGGGCGGTTTAACCTTTAGCAAAGAATTCTTTTTTAACGAAATCAGCAGCAGTTTTCATACACGTGACATTTTCTCTATTAGTATCGAACGGGTATTCCACAAAGGCTTACATTCAGGTTGTCTGTATTAAGACGTGGTCAATCGGAAAAACAATTTAACTACCACCTGTAACAGTACAATATAGTACATGTAGTAAGGATGGTAAGTTCGTGTAATGAAGCCTACTGCATGCATTCTGACGTGTCCTACTATTACCACGACCTGTTATCTAATAAAAATATTTATCGTTGCTGAGGGCCTATTTACATGATCAGCTCTTTAGTCTTTCCTGCGGGTCGAATTTGTAAAATTAAACTGGTAAGGCATAAAAAAAAACCTTTTAATGTAAACTATTATTTCCCGTTAAAAATTTTCCCTTAACGATAGTAAACTATTGCAGACGTAGAAAACCAGTACTTTGCTTTAAATACCATTCAGGTAATAACACCTTTATTTGATTCAGAGTATAATCAGACCAATTCTTCACCAGATTTGACACGATAAATTTACCGTATTAAAGAAACGCAATAGATGTGTTGCATCAATCATATTCTTTTGTGGCAACTGGGTTCACTTCCTACGACCCATGTTGGCGTTGATTATTGCCATTCAGCTGTTTTGTGTGCTTTCATGTTCTTTTTTTTTTTCTTCATTCTTTTCCTGCTTGTGTTAACTGATGTTTTTCTTTGCCCTTACAGACTTTTTTCATTCAAATGTCAAAATGGTACTTGTCATCCCTTTTTGATTTGTGCATGTGTTTTTTCGGGGTTTTTTTTTGTTTTTTTTGGGGGGGGGGAGTGGAAGCTTTAAAGTTTTTAAGGATCGTATTAGTAGAGTAGATGGCACCTTGAATTGAAAAATTTAATTTCCCCACCGACAGACCGAACGTACTCACATAGTACACACTGTACTTATCTACATACCAAGTTTCATTATAACTTGTTGGCTAAGAGTTTCTTATTAACTCTGAATTCTTACAACAGCTAAATAAAACACAACACAAATCTTCATTTGCCGACTGCCCAACAGTATATAGAGGATGGACGCCGGAGTTTATATAAGAAACTATTCAAATATAACAGCATATGAATTGTATACAATGCATGATCAAGTAATAATCAAATACATAAATATAAAAAATCAAGAGATGGAAAAATAATAAAGTTTAGTTTACCCCCTTCCAACGGCCAAGGCACGCCCAGGAAAAACCAGAGATTAAAACCTCTTTGGGATAAATTGACACTGGAAACCTGTGTTTTCATGGCAAAAATACCTTTCGACAGACCGTCTAGGAGTACAGTGTGAAAACCTGCACTGACACATTTGAATGTGTGTAAACTTTATTTTACAAATGAATTGCACTGAGAAAATAATAAAATATCTCGAAAATGAAAAGAAAGAGAAAATTTTTATAAAAAAAAAAATAAATAATTAAATTTTGAATGATGTAAAAAAAAAAAAAATAAATAAAAAAAATAAAATAAAAACCTAAATCACACCACATCATAAGCACTACATATCTTCATATAATATATACCAAATATCATATCTGTATATGAAATATATTGCATATGAAACTTTATAAAGACATGAAACTTGACAGTTCGGGTGTTGGGTAGAGAATGATTATAATTCATGAGACGATTTCCCGCATTAAGTGCTGGTCACCTGACCATCACTTACATACCAAGTCACATGATCTAATGAATCGTTAGTACAATAATTTTCCTCTATACTTCGAAACGCGGAAAATTATTATTATATATCGTTGGAAGGAGCAGGACCTAAGCAATCGAAATATGCTTGTCGTAAGAATCAGAGTTGGTCGAGTTTTCAGAAATTCAAGGTCAAAGGTCAATAGGCGAAAAAAACGAAAAAACAACCGTAAAAGTGTTTTTCATTTCCGTATTTATTTGTGGTCAAAATTGAAACAACTGATCGGAAACATATGATATATTGTCTAAACAAATATTTTAATTGAAAAAGTATCGATAGTACTACCGTTTATCATTAATAATTTAATAAATTTACATGAAGGTCGAATTTCCCCCCTTTTTGTGGAGGAATTTTCTGCGCTATTATTTTTTAATTTAAATATACTCTTCTGTTTTTGTTTTAAGCTTGTCTTACAGTAAACACACCAAATATGTTTTCTAAAATGTTATTTGGCCACATAATCATTAAAACCTCACATAATGATAATTCCATTTTAAAAGTTTATTTTGTAAAAAAACTGATAAAAAGTGTTGATAGTTTGGTAATATATCGTATTTTTGATTTCTGGCCATGAAAAAAAAACACAGATAATTTTCGCTATATCTCATTAACTACAATTACAAATATGATAATCTTTTGACAAAATCTTGGTAAAATTATTTTGATTCACAGATTATGATTATTTTTTGTTCAATCTCGAATTCAGCGATTCTTACAACAAATCATTCAATTGTACATGTCCTGATAAAAGTTAACTAATGCTTGAAAATTAACGAAATGTCTGATAAATCTTTATTTTATATAGCGTCATAATTCTCTTTGTGATCGATGTTCAGTAAAACATGGAATAGCCATTTTTTAACTAGAAGTACTAGTCTGTTATTCACAACTTTTTTTTTCTTGAAACTTGATGAAACTTTCGCAAAATCTTTTTAACAAATTGTCTTTATGTATCTGATATTAAACATGAATTGCGAGAAAGCTCACCATCGTTTTCGCTGGAACAGTGCCCGTCTTGCACCACGCGGAGGTACTGGTCAGAATTTGCAAAAAAAAAATTTGTCTTTAACTCTTTAACTATATACTTTTTGAATATTATTCGCTCCTCTTAAAACCTGAAAATATAAAGGTGTATTTTTCAAATCTTCAAAACCACTAAACATAGCTTTATAAAGAAAACAAGAGGCTCCCAGGAGCCTGAATCGCTCACCTGACATATGTGCCTGAAGTAAAGGTTATTGGGCAAATTCTATTTGAAGTTGAAAGTGTCATAAGATTAATAAGGGGGTCATTTGACAATATGGTGGATCTTAAGGTTCTGATCACTTTGTTCTCAATCAAAATCTAAAAATCTGCCACCCTTTTTGAGTTATTAACAAAACAATGCAGTTTTACCTAATGTTCTATTTTTAACCACAGCGGCCATGTTTTACAACCAATAAAAAATCCCCACTTCAGTTCTATGCACCTAATGCTAATCAACAACAATAACAAGTTGGGTTCCAATTGGACTTAAAGTGTCAGAGGAGTTAAAGTTTTCAATGTAATGAGGAAATGCTTATTAAATGCTCAATTTTGACGTTCTAAGGGCAATAACTCCTAAAAGGAAAGGTCCTACAACGTTGACCCAATAAAATATTTTTTAGATCCTGATCCGCTTTACAATATGCAATTTGAATTTCTCAAATATCTTGTATAGTTTTCAAGATATTGAGCTAAACAGGTGCAAATTTGCAAAAAATCTGCAAAAAGGGCAATAACTCCTACATGGGTTGTTGGATTTTCTTCAAAATTTCAGAGCTTGTAGATCTTGAGGTGCTGATTACTTTTGTTCCATCAAAATTTTGAAATCTGTCACCGTTTTTGAGTTATTTGCAAAAAACTGCCATTTAACCCAATGTTAAATTTTTAGCCGCAGCGGCCATGTTTTAAGAGGAATCAAAAATCCCCACACCAGTTCTATACACGTAATGCTAACAAGATTAGTTTTTCAAAAAAGCTAGTGTCAGGCCATGGCGATTTTATGTTAGTTTCATATTTTAATATAAAGAACCGTTTTCAAGTTAAATTTTTTATAAACGCTGTAAAACAATCATTTCAAATATTCCATTTAAAACGATATGTTCATATTACAAAATATTTATTCAAAAGAAAGATTGAAGGTTGGTCCCTCCCCAGGTTGATTCGTTCTCAGTTGTTCAGGTCGTAGTATTTCCGTCCTCTAGTTGATCCGACCTCTTGTTTTTAGACGGTCCGTCCCATTTTTGATACAATGAAATATAAATATATAGTGAAACACACATTTTTCATAGAAAAAACGCTACAATCGTTTTAAAAAGGATGTTGTAAGAAAATTCTTTTCTGTTGGTCCACGGCAAGAAAATTTTATTGCTGTTATTTTTTAAAGCGTTAATAGTTTGTAATAAAAACCTTCAACAATGAAACAAGCGATCACTCTTTGGAGACTTTAGACAAGAACACAACAATTAAGCAACAAAACATGAAAATAAGTTACATATGACATAATGTTTTTTCTTCCTTCAGCGTACCGTTAAAGTTAAGGTCAAGTCAAATTAAATCGCTGATTTCTCTCTCTTTAAAACATTTGAACTGTACTATAAACTCTGAAGGTAAGTTGCACAGTTCACGTTTTAATATTGTTGTTTATTTTTTGTCTTTTATATATGGGGAAAGCAAAACAACTATTGAATGGGCCCGGGATAAACAATACATACTTTAGCAATCAAAAGTTCTAAATAGATCGTTATATCAATTTTATAAATAGCTGTGAGTCTTCAGTAATGGGAATAGCTATTAGATAACTGATGCAGTCGCCTTGATACAAACATTTAATGTATATTTGTTTATAATCCACATTTATTAACTGAAATTGACTTTGTTTAACTATTTCAAATGATTTTTAAAAGCTATGTTAACGAATTTTGAGCTCCAACCGTTGACATATGGTAAATATGATACTTTTTGCTTTCATCGATTTCTATAACTAGGTCATTCCACCATGTCCATTTTCAAAGACATCTTGTTCATATTAAATGTACTTCCTGTAAATCAGTGTTTTCAAGCGCGGCCATCTCAAAATATTTACATTACTTGAAAATACTTTTCTTTACCAAAGTTTTTGAGATTATGTGACATGTTTATAGAAAACATTATTCAATTTTGTTATTCTAATTTTGGTTTAGCTTAATTTGAAAATATTTATCAGTAAGTTTTAGTGTAGAAAAAACCTTTATGGTTTTTGAAACATACAAATTATTAATTTGGTAGGGAGGATCTCAAAATTTTACTTTCTTTCTTAATACAATATTAATAACAGTCATCTAGTAATTCATAGATTTTTTATAGGTGCCCAGATTAAAAGCATGGTTACAACCGTATATGTCAGGCCCGAGGGCCTGACAATAAACAACTATACAAAGTTTGGTTCCAATTGGACTGAAAGTGTCAGAGGAGTTAACGTTTTCGATGTAATGAGGAAATGCTGTTAAAATGCTTAATTTTGACGTTCTAAGGGCAATAACTCCTAAAAGGAAAGGTCCTACAACGTTGACCCTATTACATATTATGTAGATCTTGATGTGCTTAACAATATGCAATTTAAATTTCTCAAATATCTTGTATAGTTTTCAAGATATTGAGCTAAACAGGTGCAAAATTTGCAAAAAATCAACAAAAAGGGCAATAACTCCTACACAAGTTGTTGGATTTGCTTCAAAATTTCAGGGTAGGTAGATCTTGAGGTGCTGATCACTTTAATCCATGCCAGAATTTTGATATCTGTAGCCGTTTTTGAGTTTTTTGCAAAAAAACTGCATTTTACCCCTATGTTCTATTTTTAGCCATGGCGGCCATGTTTTACGACGAATCAAAAAGCCCTAAATCAGTTCTAAGCACCGAATGCTAATGAACAACCATACCAAGTTTGGTTGTGATTGGACTTATGGTATCAGAGAAGTTAACGTTTTAAAAAGTTTACGGACGACGGACGGACGACGGACGCCAAGTTATGACAATAACTCACATGACCCTTCGGGTCAAGTGAGCTAAAAAAAAGTGCATGAGTCAAATAACAAAAAAAAAAAATGTACACTTCAAAACCAATTAAAAATAGCATTAAGAAGGGTATTTTTACCAACGTCGTATACGCTATAAGATGTAAGCGATGTTCCATGATTTATGTTGGTGAAACTTGTCGGAGACTCGAGGACCGTTTTGTGGAACACAAAAACAGTGTCACCAGAGATACTGAATGTCCAGTAGGGGAGCATTTTCGAGGGTCCGGCCACAGTATAAAAGATATGCAAGTCACGGTTCTGCTTCAAACCCATCACGGCGAGAAACAAAGACAGTTCCTTGAGCAGAGAATAATAAAATTCCTGGGAACAGCACGTCCTTTCGGCATCAATGTCAAAAATCAAATCATTTCTTAGTAATTTACTTAATTTGATTCTTTGGGTATGATTTGGCCTATTGTTATATTGCTCAGTTCAGGATTTGGGTGATGATGACGTGGTTGTTTTTATCGAGTGAACACTTTTTACTATATTCACTTGTTGGCTGTCCTCAGACCGTGGCGGTCGTGATTTTCTTCTTTGCTCTGCCCCCGACGAAGGCTGAAAGCCGAAAATTTGGGCTTTTTAGATTTTAGATGTATTCTTTATTAATTTATATTAGTTTTATATTTGATATTTTTACCTTTTATGTGTGGTTTAACCAACCTACTTATTTTATTGTCTCTATTTTTACCAACAGTGCGCATTATGATTGTCGGCTCTTCTGATGCAACTTGAAAATAATGCATTTGCC
This sequence comes from Arcuatula senhousia, assembly GCA_963971305.1. Taxonomy (NCBI): domain Eukaryota; kingdom Metazoa; phylum Mollusca; class Bivalvia; order Mytilida; family Mytilidae; genus Arcuatula; species Arcuatula senhousia. Next base: position 17,590,236 of record OZ020315.1, read on the forward strand.
CCAATAGTGTGAATAACACCCCCTTTTTGGACTTGATGGCCCAATTTTTACAGGATTCATTGATTACGATGCTTTTGACCTTTCAAATATGAAGACACAAGAAAACGAGTAAATTCGAATGGAAATCAACACAATAACAAATTAACAAATCAAAACCACACAAAAACACAAAAAAATATCGTTATTTGAAACAAAACTTGCATTTTAAAAATACACGATTTGCATTTAAACTAGAGTGTAAAAGACGTATCAAGTACGGAATTTAGGTTTCCGGACCACAACAGACAAATTTAAAATATTAGTTTTTCCTCGCTAAAATCAAAACTATTCGTCCTATCGCTATAAAAATTGGGGAACAATTAGTTTGTAGATGTAGACGATATTGAGACGTGGAATAAGTGTACGCGACACAACAAACATAAACAAACAGCAATTCAAAAAATCACAACGGAAAACAGCAAGCAGTCTTCAACATGACCATAGGTCACTGCTTACCGTCTTGCATTGGCCCAAGACTTATAATACAATACAAAAGTATCAAAACAAATCCCTAAATCATCAACGAAAGACCCAATTCTTGACATAAAACAGTTAACACAGAATGACAAGGACAAACAAAGGCTTTGGCAAAGTTTCCTGGCTTAGGACAGGCACATATAAAATGTGGCGGGGTTTAACTAGTTTTTTGGATCCAACCTCCCCCAATTGATAAGCTTGCACAAAGCATACGTATAAAACACACTGTAAAACTCAATCGACAAAAGTTCAATTCAACAAGAGAGAACCTAAGACAAAATACTGTACGAAAACAACAAGACAAGGATGAACTCTCTTGAGAACACTCGAAGTTACTGACAACTAACTAAGAAACATTTATCGATTGATGTAAAAGGATCAAATACACCAGTTCTAAATCCGACACCCCACGTCAAAACAATGAATGATTTAGAGTTGTATCTCGATACGCCATATGAGTTTCAATAATGATGCTTAAAGAGTTTTAAAATGGTAAGTTAAAATCGCCTTGATTTTGCTAATATTTTAGACGTTTTTTATGGCACGCCATATTTATATTTATTCCTCTTTAAAGATATCTCATAAAATTTATAAGATATCTCGTATATTTTATAAGATATCTTATCAAATATATAAGATATCTCATATAAATGGTAGTTTATAAGATATCTTATAAAACATATGAGATATCTTATAAAACATATAAGATATCTTATAAGACATATAAGATATCTCATAAAGTTTATAAGATATCTTATAAAGATTATTAGATATCTCATATAAAATAATTTATAAGATATCTTATAAAACTTATAAGATATCTTATAAAACTAATAAGATATCTTATAAAGTTTATAAGATATCTCATAAAGTTTATTAGATATCTTATATATTTTATGAGATATCTTATAAGTTATTTTTTTATAAGATATCTCATAAAGTTTATGAGATATCTTATAAACTTTATAAGATATCTTATAACTTTTATAAGATATCTTATAAATTATTTTATATAAGATATCTCATAATCTTTATAAGATATCTTATAAACTTTATGAGATATCTTATATGTTTTATAAGATATCTTATATGTTTTATGAGATATCTTATATGTTTTATAAGATATCTCATATGTTTTATAAGATATCTTATAAACTCCCATTTATATGAGATATCTTATATAAATAATAAGATATCTTATAAAGTATATAAGATATCTTATAAACTTTATAAGATATCTTATATTTTCATAAGGCCTCTTTAAAGATATCTCATAAAATTTATAAGATATCTCATATACTTTATAAGATATCTCATAAAGTTTATAAGATATCTGATAAACTTTATAAGATATCTTATAAACTTTATAAGATATCTTATAAAAAATAATTTATAAGATATCTCATATACTTTATAAGATATCCTATAAACATTATGAGATATCTTATAAACTTTATCAGATATCTTATAAACATTGTTTTTAGTAGATATCTCATTTTCTTTTAAAGATATCTTATATAGTAAATAAGATATCTTATAAAATTTATAAGATATCTCATAAAGTTTATAAGATATCTTATAAAGTATATGAGATATCTTATAAAAAAAATTATAAGATATCTCATAAAGTTTATTAGATATCTTATAAAGTTTATAAGATATCTTATAAACTTTATGAGATATCTGATAAAGTTTATGAGATATCTATAAAGAGGAATAAATGTAAAAACGGCTTGCCATAGTTTTTCAAATCGTTATTTGAATACAAAGATGCACCCACTAAGTAAACCTACTGTATTGGTAGTCAAGATATGTCTATTTTGTAGGTAATAAATGCAAAATCAACGTAAAAATCTTTTTATCTGCTTTGAATATGATGTTATATTGTCATACTATGAGACAGTTGATCGAGGGTACCCCTATTTAACGTAATATTTAGAAAAACTCGACCATACGAACTTCTTACGACAAGTAAAAAATCAAACTAGAAGCGTGTACCTTTCGTTTAAGCCCAAAATCAGCAGTATGTTCTTTCGGGACATTAAACTTTTAAATAAAGCGTCTTTTTACATTCCGTCTACTCTACTATTATTTTCATAACAAAAACGACATACTTTTGAATTTTCTTCCATTATTTTGCCATGGAATAGTATTTGTCAAGCTGTTATAACAAGTGCAAACAAGAAGATGTTGATAATCTCTCCAAGACAAATAAGAACTAAAAATTGAAAATAAATTTAAAAAATAATAAATGTACCTAAAATGAAATGTTATGTTATGGTCAATATGTCGAGAAATTAGCATGTACATGTGAAATTAGTTTTTTTTATTCAAACACTTTGGACTATATAACTTGAAATGGGCCTTGGTCTTTTGTTCTGGCAAGAACTTTATAAACATTCAAAAAGCGTCACGGCAGAACTATTTTTAACCATTAGCATGATTTTGTGCAAACAAGAAGATGTTGATAATCTCTCCAAGACAAATAAGAACTAAAAATTGAAAATAAATTTAAAAAATAATAAATGTACCTAAAATGAAATGTTATGTTATGGTCAATATGTCGAGAAATTAGCATGTACATGTGAAATTAGTTTTTTTTATTCAAACACTTTGGACTATATAACTTGAAATGGGCCTTGGTCTTTTGTTCTGGCAAGAACTTTATAAACATTCAAAAAGCGTCACGGCAGAACTATTTTTAACCATTAGCATGATTTTGTTAGGCAGAAATTTTTATTCAGAATATTATTGTCTTCAGCTTTGCTGCTAAAATATTTTCTTTTTATAAAAAGCAAATCCAAAATATTTCCTGACGAAAAACCAAGCCCCCTCCCTGAAGTTAAATGGTCGGTCCCTCACTCTTTCTTCAACATAATCTGAATACATCCAATGCAGTTTTTATCCCAAAAAAACATATCATTATGATAAAAACATGTTGTTATGGTTACTCAACAGATAAAGTATTTGTTTATATATAAATAGCGAAAAAAGTTTAACCTTGCACAAAGAATGAAATATTGTAAAACAAGTCGAAAGAACGCCTTTTGGATGAATTAAATTATTCACACTGGTAACATATATACAATGTTAAGTTATTTTTTCCTGAAGATAGGATTGAAACCGATTGGAAAATTACAATTTAGTTTATTTGTAATATATGACTCTGTTATTTGTGATCTGTCTGAATAAAATAATTAACCAAAAGTCGTTTTTCAACTTTTTTTTTCTCGTTTATCATCTTGTCAAGACAAGACAAGACAAGACAATTTTATTCTTTAAAACCATGTGCAAACAGTTGTACAAAGAATATTATTTACAAATGATACATAAGCAATTAACACAGTGCGAATGACAAGATGGAGAAAACAATAGAATGACATAAGGATAACAAGTAAAATATTATAAAAAGTATTTGAACACGCTGGGCTCAACCAGGACGAACAACCTTTGAATTTATAGCCCTGATAAAAATGCAGATATTTTTAAGCTTCCGTCTGTTATATGTGTTGAACAAAAGAATTTGGTCCGTGCCAATAAAACCGATTGAGATATAATTTTCGATCATCTAATAAAGCCGAACAATCAAATAGATAATGAAATTCGTCGCCAATATCCCTAGATTGGCTTATATTACACACCCGCTCCGGCCTGCTAATAGCTAGGTATCGCCCAACCTCAATCGGTAATTTATGATTCCCAGTCCTGAATCTGAAGAATGTAATTCTATCTTTATCAGGCAGTATATTCAAATATTGTTCAAACTGGAATAGCGTTTTATATAGTTTATAATTTATTCCTTTTGATGATAAATCCATATCAGAAAACCACCTCTGAATAAACATATCTTTTAATTTTTGCTTTACAGTCTCGCTTAACCATTTACAATTAAAATTCGCTTGCATCATCCATATATTTCTATAACCACATGTATTCAAGATATTTTCAATAAAGTATAGCCAATCAGATCTAAGATTGTTCTGTAAAGAGTTTAAAAAATAAATATTTATATAAAATGTAAGTAAACTTTTCTTCTTTCCTATTTACAATTCTTGCCCAATAATTCACCATTCTTTGTTTGATATATACTGACATAGGAAGTGCTCCTAGTTCTCCATACACCATAAAATTAGGAGTAGATTTTTTTAGGTTAAGTAACAATTGACACCATTTGCATAATAATTTTAGATGAACTTTTTCAATCATATCAATGTTACTAAACCCCCAGATTTCACAACCATACAATAATATGGGTTTAACAATTTTATCAAAAAGATCGTACTGACATTGTATAGATAAATTAAGCGATCTACCTTTTTTCAATACACCATAAATTGCCTTCATTGCCTTTTCAACAATAATTTTCTTGGCATTAGCAAAACTACCACTTTTTGAAAAATTCAAACCAAGATATGTAATGTCATTTACAATCTCAAGGTTATTTCCTCCTTAATAAAAGTGTAGGTTTCTAGGAGTTTTTCCATTTCCAAAAATTACTATTTTAGTTTTGTCTGAATTCACATACAACTTCCATGTGTTACAAAAATCGAAAAACGAGTCTAGCTGTGTCTGTAGTTGTTCTGGGCTCTCGGACAATAATACGGTATCATCGGCATAAAGAAGGACAAATAATTTTATAAAAATATTGAACTGATTTTCAATATCATCAGAAATACTAGCTAGACCTGTGATATTCTTAGTGTAGAAATACTCTTCCAAATCATTCAAATATAGAGAAAACAAGAAAGGAGAAAGGTTTTCTCCTTGTCTTACACCTATATTACATGGAAAATATTCTGAAACATTATCATTAAAAACAATTCTTGATTTTATGCCTTGGTACATATTGTAAATGACATTGTACATATTTCCATTTATTTTGTTTTTCAGCAATTTACACCATAGACCGGGACGCCAAACAGTGTCAAACGCTTTGGCGAAATCTATAAATGCACAATATAATTTCTTTTTCTTTTTTTTTCATAATAGTTACAAGTGTTTGTATAACAAAAATATTATCAGTTGTTGCATATCCATGTCTAAATCCAGCTTGATTTTCACATAACAAGATATACTCATCTGAAAACTTATTTAATCTATCATTTAAAACAGAAGTAAATAATTTCCCAAAGCAGCTGATGATTGTGATAGGCCTATAATTTTTAGGATCCTTGGTATCCCTCTTATTTATATATATAGGTATAATGTTACCTGATAGCCAAATTTCTGGAACGAGTCAACTACTGAATATAATATTAAAAAGCTTTACATAGATATACTGTTAAACGAATGTTTTAAGAATTCATTCGTTATATTATCGTCCCCGGATGACATATTATTCTTCAGTTTCTTGATAGCATTTTCAATTTCATCAGCTGTACTCTTCATTTAACCTATTTACATCTACATTGTCAACTCTATCGTTTTCATTATTTGCACTATTCAAATCCTTAAAATAATCATACAATAATTCAATAGGTATATTTGGACTTCTTCGTTTTCTACTATTGTTCAAAATTTTCCAATACTCTTTCGGGTTTTTCGATTTTAGGTTATCTATTTTATTTCGTAACTTTTTTCTATTCTTTCGCATACTCTTATCCATTTCATGTTTATATTCTTTCTCAATATTCTTCAGCTCATCGTGGGTTATTCTATTTTTCTTCAGCTTGCGTTTTGCGGACTTGTATTTTTTCTTGCAGTCTTACAGTTTTCATCAAACCATGGTTTAGGTGATTTCCTGTTATTATTGATCAGGTTTGTTCCCGGTCTGTAAGTGCCAAATGTTAGTTTTGCCGCATCTTTCAATAAGCAACATATATTATCAACTATATTATTGATGCTGTCCATGTTTGGATTTTCATCAATAAGTAATAGTTGATCATAGATGTCATTTATATCATCTACATTGAGTCGCTGCAAGAATTCATTCAACTTATCATTATCCCATTTTTTAATCTTTTCGTCTAGTAAACTTCTTCTATATGTGCCGTCATTATCCATGGCATTTTTCGTGATCGATGGTGCTAGTGGACAATGGATATCAGAAAAAAGTTTACTGAACTCTAATATTGAAAAATCTTGAACCATTCGTAGGAAGTCCGGAGTACATATATTATAATCGACAACACTAGAATTCTTACATGTAAAATTACCAATACCTTTATCGCCACCTATTTTACCATTTACAATCAACATATTTTGAAATTTGCAAAATTTTAATAAAATATTTCCAAAATTATTCTTTCTCTTATCCATACTTGCTCTAAATTTGGATAAATTTAGTTCGTTTAAAATATCAACGCTTTCATTGTCAACATCAATCATTCCTGAAAATTCGTCAAAATGAACTTCTACAAAATCATTACCCTCACCAGTTCTAGCATTGAAGTCTCCAAGTAAATAGATATATTTATATTTATCATTAGTATCTAAAAAATCATTTTCTAGTTCACTGTATGGTTCACCAGTACAATATATAGAATTTTCAAGTGGAATATATATAATTCCGAAAACAACATCTTGTTCTACATGGAAAATGCTTTTATCTATTTTAAACCATAAAATATATTTACTTTCTGTATCGATTGAATAGACGAAACGCGCGTCAGGCGTAGCAAATTTTTTTGTCTGGAACTTTGTTGTCATTTGTATTTTAGATATGTGATCAGATAGATATTCTTAAAAACATAAAACAATACCACCAAATTTTACTCTTTTTACACCTATTTTTCATTTTTGTACAAAAACCAGGAAGATCAATATCGTCCAAATCGTCTGTTTTTGACTCTACAAAACATAAAATATCATTATCGTTTATAAGTTCAATAAACTCAGGATACTGCATTCTGCGTTTCAAACCACATACATTTAAAGTCAAGACGTTTAAAAACTGTTCATTTACAGGAGTATTTAATGTACAGTTATTTTGACCTCCTTGGTGCTCCTAGCGTGAATAGTCATCTCTCTCGGGTGTTGAATGAGCTCGTAAACGTTTAACTGGTCGTGTATTTGATTGACCATAACGGGGCTCTATATGAGTTTCATCAGGGTCGTCTTCGTGTACGGGTACAAGTTCATCATTCACGTAAAGGCGATCTCTTACTAAAATTCTTTCTCTCTTCCTTCATAATCGGATAGAGCTTACGTCGCCGGTCTTTGATTTCCTGTGGAAATTGTTCGTTCACACCAAAGTGCGTATCTTTCAAGTTCTTCCCCGCTTTCTTTACTAGCTCCAAATCTGAGTAATGAAGGAATCTTGCAATGATCGGTCTAGGTTTATTTCCATGTCTTTTACCAAATCTATGCACGTTTCCAAAGTCTAGCTTCTGATCTATTTTCATTTCACAGTAGATGAAGTTTCTAAGTTTTTCTTCCACATTTTCATCACTTTGCTCTAACAGACCAGTAAAGATGAGATTGTATTTCATCGATCGACATTGTATGTCTAGATACTTGTCTTTTAGCTTTTCATTTTGTTCCTTCAAGTTCCTTAGCTCCTCTCTCATTTCTCGTTGTAATCGTTCACTTTCATTTTTATTTCTTTTAAGTATCTCTATTTCATAGTTAATGGTGTCTGTTTTCCCCTTGACGTCATCAAAAAGATTACTTGTGCCTTGTGAACTTTCTTCTAGTTGGACAATCTTTGTTTTTACACTTCGGATTTCATTTTCCGCATCCCCTACCCTTGTGGTAAGCGAGTTCAGTTTATCATTCATCTGACCTAATAGAGTAGAGTTTTTCCTGTATTCTTTACAATGGTCCCTAATCTTGTGTCCATTTTTTGTAATAGCGACAACACATTAGTCATTATATCGGGGATTTCCATTCCTGCTTCCAGGTTTTCACGCGTTTCCTGTAGTGCCGTAGCCATGCCTTTCTTTCCTTTTTTCGTAGACATATTTTGGGGTACTCCTCTAGACCCTCAATCGTTTTAGCAATTGTAATTACAAAAAGCTGCACCGGATCTGAGGGAGTCACTGGCCAGGGTAAACATCAAAAGTGGGCTGCAGGATGAGCTGGGGCTACAAGATATGGACAACAATGAGCAACATACGATACGGTAGTCGTGCATATGTCCAATCAAATCCATTTTCCACTGATTTAATAGAAAAAAGTCTCGCGCGATCAAAACATCCGACCCTCCATCTTGTCATGCGCAACTCCTCTGAAACTACTCGATATATATAAACTCTGTATATAGATAAATTCACATTTCGTCTATGGAGCACTAGTATACAAGATATTTGACTGTAAGAAAATGCATATGGCCAGTTGTCAGAACAAAGAATAAATGACAAAAAATGACTCACATGCAATTTTAAAGCACAGAAAATGAGATAAAAGTACAAAACTATCCATTCCATGTGGTGGAGTCGGTAAATTTTAAAGAACCACAGAAAAAGGGGAGAGGTGGGTAGGGGCGAAAAATTTAGCCTATGGTGCACTACTTGGCGGTCCACAAAGGGGTCTTTTACGTGCAGAAAGCGTCGAGCGGAGCAAGCCGCGAAAATTTGTGGCCTTTTTTGATTGATTTCATGGTATAAAATCATTTTTTTTCAAAATTTTAGGGGAGGTGCGCCCCCGCCTGAATCCACGCCCGATATCTCAACTAATATTCGGGTCGGATGAGCTTAAGCAAAAAGGAAAATGGGTCATTTACCAATTTAGATTCGAAAATGGTGAACAACAAAAGAAAAAAGAATATCGAAAAGGAAGTGTGTCATATTCCTATTTACATTCGAAAAGGAAAATGGATGCCGGAAAGGAAATTAAGTAATTTTCATATACAGATTCTATTGGAAAATAATTACATTCCTTTTATTTTATATTTATAACGACTTTCCATAGGCGGATCCAGGGGGGCATGGGGGGCCCGGGTCCCCTCTTTTGGCGGAAAAATTTGGTTGAATATATAGGAAATCATTGAAGCGTGACCAAAGTTGGCCCCCTCTTAGGCCAGTCAGTGGGCCCCCTCTTTTCAGAATTTCTGGATCCGCCTCTGCTTTCGATTGGTTAAAAGTTTTTCGACAATGAAGTTTCATTTCTCAATGAAACTCACTAGCACGTGGAACCTTTACAAGACTAATGCAGAGTAATTAAATAACAATAATTAATGCATTTTGTGCAACTCTATTAACTAACCTGTGCGAACATTTAACTATTGAAACGGAATGTAATTATATACATTGAATGCAATATTTTGTAGTTTTATTGGTGTGTAAAAACGTGGACCATTGCGCACATTTTCAACATGAAACGCTTTTCCAACATTTTATAAATTCTAACATATGAAATTACATGAATTCAATGTGAAATTAGTGCTACATAAACGTAAAATTAGTGTTACTGAGCCTAAAATTAATTTTACGTAAAGAAAAAATGCTTGTTAACATATGAAATAAATATCTTTAATTGAAAAAAAACAAGTTCAAACAAGATAAATCTAGCTTGAGCACACCACACATGTAATGGGAGCGTTGTTGTAAAATGGTGGACAGCGGAGTGATCCACAAACTGCTTTTACAGCATAAAAAAGCTTCCCATTGCGGTCGTCACTTCCAGCTTCTAGCGTTTGTGCATTTAAATCTACACACACGTATTGAGAGGCAGCTTTTTCTATGTCTGCACCATCGGCTAATCGTCCGTAATATTCACGTTTCCACCCAGTATGGCAAGAAGTTTTTCCAGGTATCATCAAAACGTTTGATTGTTTCGTCGCTTTGCAGACTGCGCATGGTACATCTTGATCGTACGTATTAGAACCAAAATAACCATCCTGGTATTCCGATCCATAGAGTTTAGAAACCCAATCCTCGTTCGTTGTTGTTTTATCACCAGAGATAAAATCTGGATCGTGAGGAAGACAGAGATAATCAGCTGGAGAACCATATTTGTCAAAATATCCACCGCCAACTGTACCTTAAATGTAAAGAACCAAAAATGGTAGCATGGTCATACCTCGGGTTCATACAAATAATCAAAAAAGTCGGTTTTGTGTGATGTTAAAACACTAATTTATTAATTATTTGAAGTGCTGTGTCGGATTTAGAATCGATTTATTTAATCATTTTATTTTTTATCAGCTGGATGTCAGTGTCAGCGAGTGTGTCCTCTATGTCTTGCTTTTTTATAATCTTTGTGTCTCATTTGACGAATTTTACTTTTAACGATTAGAAATTGACTGTGTGGGGGGGGTTTTTTGTGCCCAAAAAATAAATCCCGCCATATTTTATATCTGCCTGTCCTAAAAGCAAAGAATCTTTTGGTTGTTCCTGTCTTCTTTATATGTTAATTGTTCTATGTCCAGAAATGAGCCTTTCCCTGATAATTTTGGACTGGTATTGAAACTTATGAATTATATTTTTAATCTGAGGCTAATGCAAGATGGCAAGCAGTGACTGTTGGTCACGTTGAAGGCTGCTGACAATCTTCCATCGAAATGTCTTAGACTATGACTCTGTAATAGCAAGGAAAACGGTAAGATTACGTTTATTACGCGGAGTCCGACTCTGTTTGTCAGACCATAGTCATTTTCATGAACATTGAAGAATATCTAAAGTCCCCTCTGACATGTGATTGTTATGCTTCTCCCTTTGTCTATGGTCCATCTGGTCATGTCATCACGGGTGATCTTATGATAATTGAAAATGATTTATTACGTAATGAGGTTTCCCATGGACCTAAATTCAGGGAACTGCAACGTATAAATTGGAATCACTACTTTAAGATCATCATGGACGCTGTGGTGGATTATGCTAGAGCATAGAACAAGAGGGAAAAGGACCAAACACCAGAGCTTGAATCACTGTCGGACTGGGTAAGGACTATCCGATCTCTTGTACGAAGCCGAATAGACAAGCTTCGCAAATGTGTGAACCCCCAGCCTCTTCTGTATTAAGAGATCGTGAAGCTCTCAATTGTCTCTCTTCCTTACATGACAGGTAAGTTGTCACGCCAGCAGACAAGGCTTCCAATAATATAGTTTTTGTATGTAAAGCACATTATTTCAATTGTTTAATAAAAGAACTAGGCATTGATGGTAATACTTCCGCTAGTGCTACATAACAAACGGACTACATTTAACAAAGATGAAATCATAGCCAACCATAGCTCTTTTATGTCCTCTTTCAATATTCCAATGAAAGAGGAACATAAAGAGTTACCATATTTGTACTGGATACCTAAACTTCACAAAAATCCGTACCAAGAAAGGTATATAGCTGGATCTTCATCATGTTCAACTACAGAGCTGTCCGTACATTTAACTAAAATCTTGTCTGCTGTCAAAGAAGGTCAACAAGCATACTGCGACACTATTTATAATCGTAGTGGAATTAACCATATGTGGATTTTGAAGAACTCAAAAGATTTGTTAGATCATTTTAAATCTAGATCATTTTCTGAGGTTCACTCTTTTAAAACGTTCGATTTTTCAACTTTATACACTACATGTACCTTGTCATACGAAAAACTAAAATGTCGCCTGAAAAAACTTCTCGAAAAAGCCTTTTCAAACTCTAGGAATTTTGTTGTTTTGGGTTATAATTCTACATTCTTTTCCAAAACATTTTTCAAAGATAAAATTTGTTACACACTGGAACAAGTTTGCAGTATGCTTGATTTCCTCATTGACAACATATTTGTCACCTTCGGAGGAGAGATTTTTCAACAACAAATTGGCATTCCAATGGGCACAAACTGTGCTCCTCTCCTCGCCGATTTGTTTTTATACTTTTACGAGACTGAAGATGAAAGAAGCAAGGTCATTTAATCTTACATTCAGATATATTGATGAATATGTTCTTTCTGTCAATAACACTTCATTTGGTAGATGGATTCCTTCAATATATCCTCCAGAATTGGAGGTTAAAGAGACCACCGAATCAAATTGCTTCACGTCTTTCTTTGATTTGCACCTCGAATTTGACCCAGGTGGTCATCTCAGTACAAAAATTTACGATTAACGAGACGATTTTAATTTTCAAATTATTAATTTTCCTAATCTACAGAGCAATATACCTACTTCCCCTGCATACGGTGTTTATATTTCACAACTTATTCGATATGCCAGAGCTTGCACACATTTCACAGATTTTTTTATCAGACATCGATTTCTTAATTGTTTTAATTAGTGTTTGACTGGTCTGCTGTACTAAGATGATTACCTCAATATCCCTATTGTGTCTCACAACTATGTTGTGTTCTATGGCCATTACCGGATCCTAAGATCGCAATGGAAGAGGCATAAAACCTGGTTTAACCCACCATTTCGTTTGAAATGCCTGTACCAAGTCAGGACCATTGCGATCCACAAATTCTCCTGTATGACTGATTCGTTTTTGTCATTTTCTCTGGACTATGAGATTGATCATTCAAGTTCGGTAGTTCTGTTATTACCTTTATTTCTGGAAAAGGCATAAAGAATGAAAAAAAAAACAAGGTCCAAAAGACAGCTCATAGCTCTTTGTCTTAATACTTTAAATATGTCTTTTTTCTTACCTGAATATACCAAATCTGTTCCATTTCCAGGACAATCTTTTCGTCCCCATCTTGTATAAATAGCACCATTGCCTACAACGAAGATATTGGTATACATATGCATATACTCTACTCTCTTTTTAATCACAATGACATGTATTTCTAAGCGGTTATCTCAAAATAGCTTTTTATCATACTGCAGAGATAAAAGTATTGAGGGCATTTTTTTTTGTCGGAACCCTTATGGTCTAAAATAAAATTAAAGTACCGTTAGCGCCAAGTACTTTGAAGTTAAAAAGGACTTCACCACTTTGCATAAGTGAACAAAACAAGAGGCTCCCAAGAGCCTGAATCGCTCACCTGAACTACACAGGTACATATATTTGTAGATACTATTGTGCTTAACCATATGCGATTTAAATTTCTGAAATATCTTGATTAGTTTTCAAGATATTGGGCTTAATAAGAGTAAATTTGGCAAAAATTAGGAAAAAGAACAATAACTCCCACATCAGCTCTCAGATCTTTTCAGAAATTTCAGGACAGGTAGGTCTTAATATGCTGATCACTTTTGATTCTTGCACAGTTTTGATATCTGAAAACATTTTTGAGTTATTAACAAAAAAATGCAATTTACCCCTATGTTCTATTTTTAGCCATGGCGCCTTTTTTTTTCTTCATGTTTTTTTACGAATAAAAAATCTGAACGATAGAATTGTAGCAAGTAAGCTATTAAACAAGTGTGCCATGTAAAGATGCAGTTGGTTTTATCGTGTCAAACAAGTTAATCTTTGAAATTCAGGGGAAATGTAATGAAAAATGGTTAATTTTGATGCTTAAAGGGCCATAACTCCTAAAAGAAAAGGTTCTACAGCTTGATCTAATTACATGAAATGTAAATCTTGATGTGCTTAATCATATGCAATTTGAATTTTTAAAATATCTTGTATAGTTTTCAAGATATAGGACTAAAAAAGTGCAATTTTTTTAAAAAATCCAGAAAAAGGGCAATAACTCCTACATCGGTTGTTGGATCTTCTTGAAATTTTCAGAGCAGGTAGGTCTTGAGATGCTGATCACTTTTGTCTCCAATCAGAATTTTGATATCTGTAACTATTTTTGAGTAATTAGCAAAAAACTGCAATTTACCCCTATGTTCTATTTTTAGCCATGGCGGCCATATTTTTTGACAAATCAAAAATCCGAACGATAGAATTGTAGCATTTATGCTATTCAATAACTGTGCCAAGTCTGGTTGAAGTTGGATGTATGGTGTCAGACAAGTTAATCTTTGAAATTCAGGGTAAAAGTAATGAACAAATGGTAAATTTTGATGCTTTAAGGGCCATAACTCCTAAAAGAAATGGTTCTACAGCTTTGACCTAGATACATAAAATGTAGATCTTGATGTTCTTAATCATATGCAATTTGCATTTTTAAAATATCTTGTATAGTTCTCAAGATATAGGGCTAAAAAAGTGCAAAAAATTTTATAAATCCAGAAAAAGGGCAATAACTCCTAAATCGGTTGTTGGATCTTCTTGAAAATTTCAGAGCAGGTAGGTCTTGAGATGCTGATCACTTTTGTTTCCAATCAGAATTTTGATATCTGTAACTATTTTTGAGTAATTAGCAAAAAACTGCAATTTACCCCTATGTTCTATTTTTAGCCATGGCGGCCATATTTTTGACAAATCAAAAATCTGAACGATAGAATTGTAGCATTTGTGCTATTCAACAACTGTGCCAAAGCTGATTGAAGTTGGATGTATGGTGTCAGACAAGTTAATCTTTGAAATTCAGGGGAAAAGTAATGAAAAATGGTAAATTTTGATGCTTTAAGGGCCATAACTCCTAAAAGAAATGGTTATACAGCTTTGACCTAATTACGTGAAATGTAGATCTTGATGTGCTGAATCATATGCAATTTGAATTTTTAAAATATCTTGTATAGTTTTTAAGATATAGGGCTAAATAAGTGCAAAATTTTGAAAAAATCCAGAACAAGAGGCTCCCAGGAGCCTGAATCGCTCACCTGACATATGTGCCTGAAGTAAAGGTTATAAGGCAAAATCGATTTAACGTTGAAAGGGTCATAAGATTAATAAGGGGGTCATCTGACAATATGGTGAATCTAAAGGTGCTGATCACTTTTGTTCTCAATCAAAATCTAAAAATCTGTCACCCTTTTTGAGTTATTTGCAAAAAAATAGCAAAAAAATGGCTGTTTTCCATTGTGGATATTTAAAATATACGTTTATAATGTAGGTTGTGTCGCGTACACTTATTCCACATCTCATTTTCTTCTAACCTAATGTTCTATTTTTAGCCACAGCGCCCATATTTTACAACCAATCAAAAATCCCCACAACAGTTCTATACACCTAATAATAATAAACAATAATACCAAGTTTGGTTCCATTTGGACTTAAAGTATCAGAGGAGTTAACATTTTCAATATAAGGAAATGCAGTTAAAATGCTCAATTTTGACGTTCCAAGGGCAATAACTCCTCAAAGGAAAGGTCCTACAACATTGACCCTGTTACAAATTTTGTAGATCTTGATGGGCTTAACAATATGCAATTTAAATTTCTCAAATATCTTGTATAGTTTTCAAGATATTGAGCTAAACAGGTGCAAAATTTGCAACAAATCCACAAAAAGGGCAATAACTCCTACATGGGTTGTTGGATTTTCTTCAAAATTTCAGAGCTGGTAGATCTTGAGGTGCTGATCACTTTTGCCTTCAATCAAAATTTTGAAATCTGTCACCGTTTTAGAGTTATTTGCAAAAAACTGCCATTTACCTCTATGTTCTATTTTTAGCCACAGCGGCCATGTTTTACAACCAATCAAAAATCCCCACACCAGTTCTATTCACCTAATGCTAATAAACAACAATACCAAGTTTGGTTCCATTTGGACTTAAAGTGTCAGAGGAGTAAACGTTTTCAATGTAATGAGGAAATGCTGTTAAAATGCTAAATTTTGACATTCTAAGGGCAATAACTCCTAAAAGGAAAGGTCCTACAACGTTGACCCTGTTACAAATTTTGTAGATCTTGATGTGCTTAACAATATGCAATTTAAATTTCTCAAATATCTAGTATAGTTTTCAAGATATTGAGTTAAACAGGTGCAAAATTTGCAAAAAATCCACAAAAAGGGCAATAACTCCTACATGGGTCGTTGGATTTTCTTCAAAATTTCAGGGTAGGTAGATCTTGAGGTGCTGATCACTTTTACCCGTGCCAGAATTTCGATATCTGTAGCCGTTTTTGAGTTATTTGCAAAAAACTGCATTTTACCCCTATGTTCTATTTTTAGCCACGGCGGCCATGTTTTACGACGAATCAAAAATCCCCACATCAGTTCTAAGCACCGAATGCTAATAAACAACCATACCAAGTTTGGTTACAATTGGACTTATGGTGTCAGAGGAGTTAACGTTTTAAAAAGTTTACGGACGGACGACGGACGACGGACGGACGACGGACGCCAAGTGATGACAATAGCTCACATGACCCTTCGGGTCAGGTGAGCTAAAAAGGGCAATAACTCCTACATCGGTTGTTGGATCTTCTTGAAAATTTCTGGGCAGGTAGATCATGAGGTGCTGATCACTTTTACCCATGCCAGAATTTTGATATCTGTGACCGTTTTTGAGTTATTTGCAAAAACTGTAATTTGACCCCTATGTTCTATTTTTAGCCATAGCGGCCATGTTTTTTTACGAATCAAAAATCCGAACGACTGTTTTGTACACATAATGCCATTAAACAACTGTACCAAGTTTGGTTGCAATTGGACTTATGGTGTCGGACAAGTTAACGTTTGAAAAATTGTTTACAGACGACGACAGACGACAACGACGACGACGACGGACGCCAAGTGATGGTAAAAGCTCACATGGACCTTCGGTCCAGGTGAGCTAAAAATGCTGTAAAATGAACATGGATAAACATTTAATTAATATGTAACGGAAATCATATTTAAAAAAATAAGTAAGTAACACACATGATGTGATCTCTGAATATTAAACTTTTCGAATTCAAAAATATATTCTTCATATAAAGCTTAAATGCCAAATCGATAATATACCATCAGGGAAAGATTTCCTTGTATTTTTGACTAATTAGGTTCTTCGGGGATACAAGCAAAATCCATCTGATTTGTTTTTTAATTTTGCAGAATTAAACATTCATATATGAAATTTGAAAAAATGCAAAAAAGTTTGGGGTCACGAACCTTTCTACAGATTTGTGACCTTGCGAATTAAGTTGGTGACTTTAAGTTTTGTTTTTCATCAAGGGAAAAAATTATTGAGCATCAGTGTAAGCTGGTAACCTAATATATTTTATTTTTATTTCACAAATGACAAGCCATTTACATGTATACTATCTTTAAAAACCATGAAAAAGGCTTAGGGTCACGAACCTCGTTTGAAAAACGAATTTTCAGACACATTTCTTTTAAAAATTTGTCATACATTTTCCCGCCAATTACTTCCCCTTTTTTAGAACTTTTCAGGAAAAGCTTAATTTCTTTTTAAATATCAATGTAATATGTGTGTCATTAAGAAATCAAAATAAAGAATTATATTTTGAATTTCTTGGATTGTTCTTTAATAATTTTTAGTCGGTACATTATATATCTATAATCTACAGTCAATTGAAAAACAGCGAGCTGTCATCACAGGTTTCATGAAAGGCTGCTGGGTGTTCAATTGCAGATTTTTTTCAAATTTTACTTACTTAATTATGTATGGTATGTCGCGTACACTTATTCCTATTCTAACTTTCTTTTACACTGGGATAATGACACTTATCCTATGATACAGCCGTGCTCTTAAGGGAAAGTGATACCTCACGGTAGGCCTGATTGGTAGCCGTATTTAATTTCCTTACCTTTCTCAAGCTGGGATGGGAATGTAACCAAAAAATTTAAGCAAAGCTAAACATAATTCTTTGGATAGCAAAAACAGTATTAAATATGTTTACCTTGGTCCACTGTCTTTGTGTTTTTCAATATTTGTATCTCAGTCTGTAGTGTTTGGATAGTCGTTTCCATCTGCTGCATTCGAGAAGCAAAGTCTGGGTCATTCAGCAACAGACAAAATGTTGTGCTCACAAGAAATCCGCCACAAAAGAAAAATATGTAGACATATCCTGCCATATTTACTGAATCTAATGATACAGCTAGATAAGTGACTTGCTTAGATTTTGAAATATTCAAGGTTAGATTTGATGTGTGTAACCGTATACGTAAGACCAATAATATCGTTGTAAATTTCTACTTTCGATCAATTTATTATTGTACACTTCTCAAATACAGTCACCAAAACGAATATGACAGACATTTTGTGGTCGTTTATTTATGTCTACAAAAAAATATGAACCCTAACTTACAGATAATAATACCGCGTTTTGTTGACACACAAGTGCAAAAAGCAAAGAGGTACATACATGTAGAGGGCATTCTTATGTTAAACGTACGATAGGGCAAAGACGATACCAATAATACGAACGAAAAAAAGCACGAATAAACAGACAACATAAATAATAACTGAGTAGCAATCAATAACGCGAACTCAAGTCGAAACAAGAGTGAACTAAGGTGCTCCGGAAAAGTAACTAAACTGAATATAATAAAAGTATTCTTGTAGAAGTGTGCAGCAATAAAAAATATCACTGAAATTACCATTGAACACAATAAAGATGTGTGCCTCGTGGATACCTATCCTTTTTAGGCTTCGACTTCGCAAATATCAAACCTGATCTGATTTTACTGAACAAATTTCCTATCAACACAACCTAATACGGTCTCTTAGCTCTGTAAATAAAACCTTTTAGGAAAGGGTAAATGAATTCTTGGACATAGTTTCTATAAACACAGTTCCTAAAGGTCACAGTATTTTTACTTAGAAGTTACGTTACTTCAAAGTATAGTAATAACTGAAATCGCCGCTCTCATCTTAGGTCGTATAACCCCATCCGTTGGATTTTTGCGGCCCAAGAATATTTTATTGTAAGTCAAAAAGTATTCTTAATATTTTTAAGATACAAACGTATCTGTCTCTAGCTACGGACTTGATTTTAAGTTAGTTTAAGTATAGTCCGGCAGCTTCAAGCATATTTCAGAAGAATTGTGCACCAGCTGTTACAAGCATGAAACTTGGTACAAACCTTCTCCGGACGTCACTCTTTCATTTAAGATCGGGAGCCCATCTCATGAATTCCTTACTTCCGGTCAAATTCAAGATGTGTAATTCGTCTGGTTCCGCGTATACTGGTATAGGTATGATGAGCGACGATACCGAAACCGGGAACCAGGCTAACTTCCGTCTGTTTGGAACGCCTCGGATATTATCCATTGCGCTAGGAAAACGAACGAAAATGGCACCGTTTCTTGGAAAAACACGAAAATCAGTTGAAAAACCACACTGAACCAAAATTTAATAAAGCTCCAAGTATCCCAGGAGTAATGAATTTTTCAAAATCAAATTTGACCCCCCACCAACATAAAATGAATTTTCAAAGATACCCCCACCAACATTTTAAAAATGCATTTACACCCCCCACCAAGAGAAAAATAAAAAAACGGCGTCCCCCCCTTCCCATGTCAATTTAAATGGAACAGCCCTGACAGTGGGTTCATTTATTTTCACAGTTTCTCTGAAAAGACAGTGTCTGTGATTTTTAATTTGTGGTTTGCACATGCTTCTAGAAGAAATCAACGTAGAGGTAACAATTTGTTAAATTCATGGTTTTTTTTGTGAAAATTGGAACCCTTTAAATGATGATGAAATGACAGCGTTAAGTCAATGTTTTTCAAGATCTATTATTGATACATACCTTCATTTGCCTTGTGGCTTTTTTAGATTTATCTGGTTTACTTTTGGCCAAAACAGCTGCAATAATATGAAGATTTTATGGATCAAAATACAAAATTATGCAAAGAAGTAAGTTCAGTAAAAGCCAAAATCGGCCCAAAATTTCAACTTGGAGTAAACTTCTTAAAATTACAGGGAAATATGTTTTGAAGTCTTGTATTTTTTAGGAATGCAAAAAACTAGCTATGTAATATTCAACAGATAGGAGAAAATCAGGCTAAAATTCATACGATTTCATTAAATATTTAGATTTTTGACAATTTTAGGGCTTTTTCAGTGAGAAATCTCTTAATTTAACATAGAGCAACACCCATCAACAAATACAATTTTGTGAAGATATCTATATCTTTGCCTGACAGATAGATAGGGAAAGAATTAAAGTTGTCGACGAATGTGCTCTATACTAATTTGAAGACAAACCACTTACAAATCCTTGAAAATGAAGTTGATATTGATATTTTCTGAGTTTTAGGCGAGTTTATGATGTCATAATATCAAGCATGTTGCTGTCAACATTTAAAATATAGATTGAATATGTAAAGTTAGGTTATCTGATGACTGAATTACATCAAATCCATTGAGATTGTACAAATTTGAAAAATTGATAAAAATATGGGGCCAATTTCAGTACTTCCTGAACATACTCCTTTTTCAAGTTTTCTTCTTGTTCCCTTAGAAAAAATGTAAACATTGCCTTGAAAGGCTGTAAATGAAAAAAAAAATCTAGGGTTACTCCCAGATGCTTTGGAAATGTTCATAGAAATATGAGTTGATGATGTAGGTAGGATATCTCATGATTTATTTAAAAGAGAATCTTGTTTGGCACAAAAATGCTATCACAATGTGTTGCTCTTCACTCAAAAACCGCATGTGCTTGTAGACATATACATGATTTAGATAGTGGATCTCTTGGATGTTGGTTTGTCATGGAGTTTTTGTAATTTTATTATTTTGACCTATAATAAATGAATCATTTGCAAATGCAACAAGTGTTGCAACCAGTAGGAACTCTTTACCCTTCAAAAGGATCTTAGTTCACTCACAACTTTACAGTTATAGTGTTGCTAATTGTAAGAGGCACCAATGGGGCATTTGAGTGTCAAAAGTCCGAAAGGGCAACGACAAAACCAGTCAACACGAACAAGAACAGCAATAACACAAGAGTTAACACTAAAGTATGTCTCGCCTGCCGGCACCATCACAAAAAAAAAATAAAAAAATTCCTTGGTTATTTTCACTATTTAAAATTTTTTATAAAATATATGAGTACTTTTACGCCGCCGCCGTCCGAAAGTAATACCTATGTCTCGCCTTCAGCGACTATTCGTCGCAGGCGAGACAAAAATGATATAAATTTGTAAAAGCAAGGGTTGGCAAAATGAAATCTCATCACCATATTCATTAATATAGTTTTAGACTGGTTATAAAATAAGTGAAGAAAAATATAAAAGCCAGCTACGTGAAGGAGGTAAAAAGCATCTATGTATACATATAGAGTGGTTATAGAGTGGTTATACTTTCACCAAGCAACACATACTTACCGCATGAGAATATTTCTTATTGTCTGTGGAAATATAACAAGCTTTTTAAAAATACCACACTTACAAATCCCTTTTGTAGAAAGACACTGGACATAAATTTTGAAATGTATGGACTGGACATGGAGACAACATTACATTTTGTACTTTTAACTTTACCATGTTTACTGGGGTAAACCTCATCAAAAGTCATTAATTGTATAACATTAACCTCACTGAAAGACTATTATTGTATAGTATCGTCAACTATTGTACAATTGTATTGTGATACATCAAAACTTTTTCCCCTGAATATATTGATGCTTGGGCGCTAAAACACCAACAATCAATCGATCAATAAACTTTCCATGAATTGTTTCGGCTCAAGCATCCCCTGCCTTTTTGACAAGCAACCAGCCTTTATTTATCTATGAATGGTCCTATTTCTATACAAGAACAATACTTAAAATGAACATGGGTTAATGTCTGCATATCCACACCTGCAGTTTTTGGGCAAAAAAAAAAACTAAGTCCAACTTTTAAAAAAAATTGGGCAGCACCCCTCCTTAGAAAATACATTTTCTTCCCACCACCCTTTATCCCCAGGCCAAGGTTTCGTTTACAAGAAAAAGGTTGCGTGGGCAGACATCATTTATTGGATATGACATCTTACAACCTCTTGAAAGTAAGATAGATATTGAAATATACGTACCTCTGATTGAATCATTTCCAATTAAAGCACTTTTGAAAAATATCCAAAATCGAATTAACTAACGACAGCCTGTGTGTGTGGTGGGGGGGGGTACAGGAGGTAGGGAGAAAAAAATCCAGAAATTATACATGCCATGGGGCTCATGGATTTATTTTGAACAGACAGATTTTAGCCTCAATGCTCAAACAGTTTTCTTGGCATTTTACAAAAAAAAAAGACTTCTCACAACAGTTTGGCTTGTCGTGACACTGCCTGTTGTTGTCAGACTGGTTGACGAGATGTATTGATCTTAAATGGTAAAAATGTCTATTGTTTTCATCTTTTAAACACTCTTGTGATAGGGACTAGTCTGGGGATACCTGATTAGACTCGTTACCTTTAAATTTATCAACATAACATGCTAGGCCGTTGGATTGAAGCCAACGGCCTACGTCCTCCACACTCATGTCAGCCATGTTGTTGTTGTTGTTGTGTTGTAGATTCCTCCACTAACTGGAGAACTGTGCAACGTACATTACACATACAAAGAAAAAATAGATAAATACTGAGATATACTGGGAGTCGCCTGTTTGAGCACTGTCAGTCACCGTTGTCGTTGATGGCCTTCAGTAGGGAACTTCTGGTGGTGTGAAGTCTGAAGCACATCCCTCTTGTGATGGTATCCAGCTGGACCTCTCCTTGTGGAGATAGGGTGGTGTTCTCACTGTCTAGGAAACATGCGGTGAGGTTTTCCATATCATTCCATTGGAGTTCTGAGTTCAGTTCTGGGAAACTTTTCATCGCCTGAATAAATGGAGATCGTACGTCTTGCAGTGCGGTGCATTCGACCAGGAAGTGACATCTTGTTTCTGCTCCCTCTTTACATAGGACACAGGTTGGG
Organism: Arcuatula senhousia; assembly: GCA_963971305.1. Classification (NCBI taxonomy): domain Eukaryota; kingdom Metazoa; phylum Mollusca; class Bivalvia; order Mytilida; family Mytilidae; genus Arcuatula; species Arcuatula senhousia. The sequence goes on from OZ020315.1 coordinate 17,613,235, forward strand.
TTGACCTCGAACTGGTTGAAGCGCGTTTGTTAGACTGCAGGATGTAGCTGCCTGTAAGGAGTCTACATTTGATGCTAGCTTTGGTAACTGCCATCTTCTCCGTTCCAGCTGTTTTCCATACTCCATGTACTTTGCCTACAGCAAGTTTGTCGATGTTGACATACTTCAGGGAAGATTTCGATCTAGCATTGTCTTTCAGTTTCTTTTCCCAGTAGCTGTTGATAGCTTTATATACAGTAGCTTTCCAAGTGTGTTCGCCAGGTGGTGTCTCCAATAGATCGTGTGGATTTGGTAGGCTGTATTTCTCTAGCAGTGAGGTGACATGGATGAACCAGCTGTGTGATGATGTTTTCTTTGTGGCTAGTTGGCGCCAGGCAAGTTGATTTAGAACTGAGTCGTGGTCTCTACATACCGCCCCGAACATGGTCAGGCAGCGTTTGTGGATTTCGGCCTCCACAGGAATTTCCCCCAGTAAAAGATATGATGCAGCATCTGAGGCCTTGTCCGGGAGATGTTGTATCTGCTTCAACAGCTTCTTATGGTAGGTGTTCAGCAGGGCCATGTCTTTCGTGGTGAGCCTTATGACGTCAAGACCGTAGACAAGGCGAGGGGTGATGTATACTCGTATCAGATGTAGCGATACTCCTGGGTTAATTCCGTTGGCTCCGTGTAGCCCGGATCCCATCATTGCGTACAGTGCTTTCCGAGATGAGCATATTCTGTCTTGGGCTACTGTTCCGGTGTTGTGTTTCGAGCTGTTGTCCCTGGAAATTCCTAGGTGTGTGGTATGTGAGGCTGAGGGTATGGTAGTGCCATTCATCGTGTGCTCAGTTACAGTATCCAGGTTGGTATTGATGGAGAGGATTTGAGATTTCGTCTCGCTGATCTTGTACTGTTCAGACGTGGCATAGTATCCCTGTATGTCTAACATTGTCTGCAACTCGTCTTTGTCGAAGGAGGCAAGGGTGATGTCGTCTGCAACTGTTGGTGTACCGCAGTAGATGGAGCCAATGTGACAACCTAGCTGGTGTGACTCGTATAGTTTCAGCAGTGGGTTGATGAATACTTTGTAGCAGGATGGGGATAGAACTCCTCCTTGGCGAACTCCCTGTTGCTCTTCGAAAGTTGATGATAGTGTGTTGTCCCATTTAACTTTTGAGTTCAGGTCTCTGTACAGCTCTCTGATGATAGTCCATTCGTTGCCCTCAATTCCACACAGGAAGACTTTGCGCAGCATTGAAAGGTGCCAAACTTTGTCAAAAGCCTTTTGTGCATCTAGGAACCCCATGTAGAGTGGTGTTTTATTGTCGTTTGCCTCTGCGATGATTTCAGTCAGGATTAAAGCCGCGCTAGACTGGGACACCCCTCTGGTGAAACCTCTTTGTAGTTGGCTCTGTTGTTTCAGGATTATGTCCTCGCTCCTTAGTAGTAGAAGTTTCTCGATGACTTTTGATATGGTACTGGACACAGTGATCTTTCTGTAAGAGTTTGGGTCGCTGACTGGTTTTCCTTTGCCCTTGTGTATAGGTGTTACTGTGCCCGTCTTGAATGTTTCTGGGAGCTGCCCATTTTCAAACATATTATTGATGATTGTAGTGAGGACATGTATGGTTAGATCGCCGCCGTACTTGAGGTGTTCTGTGGATATGCCATCATGGTCTGGTGCTTTACCATTGCGTAGTGAGAGTATTGTTTTCTCAACTTCAGTTTCTGTGAACGGTTTGAAGCTTCCTTTGTTACCGTTGCATATCTCCTCAATGATAAGGGCATCTAACTCCACTTCATGGTGGTAATATGAGTTTTCTGGGTCAACTGGATCTGGAGTTCCAAGTTGTTTGAAGTACCTTGCCCAGCCTTCTCTAATTTGTTCGGTTGTATATAGGCACTGGTCGTCAACTATAAGATGGCTAGTAGTCGTGTGTGGGTCACGTCTTTGTTCTGCTATAAGCTTGTAGAATACAGTTTGATCGCCTTCGTGAGCCTTCATCAGATTTTCGTACTTCTCGGTTCGTAAGTTAGCTTCCTGCTGTCTCTGCTGTCTTCTGAGGTGTTTCTTTGCGGTTCTCATGTTAGAGTATTCTTCACTGTCTGGAGACTTAGGTTTCCCAGCAGATTTTCATACCCAGTACATCTCCTTACTGACTCTGCAAGCATCCTTCACTTCTGCGGGAAAGTGTCGCACCTTTTTGTTGCCTTTTGGTGTTTTTTGAGGTCCTAGACATTCCTCTGCTGCTCCCCTTAGTATTTCGCACAGGATGTTTACTGACATGTTGATTGAGTATGTGTCCTCGTCGTGGTGTGGGGCTGTACATATATATGTAGCCTTTAGCTGATTCTCAATATGGTTCTGATACAAGCTGTGGTTGATCTTGTCCCACTTGATCTTTCTAGGTCTGGGGTTACTTATTGTTGATTGTTGTTTTCCCACTTTCTTACGATTGAGATGGACGGAAGTTTTACATGATATAGGATCATGTTGTGAAGTATTGAGTGGTTGACGTTCTAGGGTTCTGTAGCTGTGCACAATGTTGGCCTCGGTCTGTACTACATAGTCGATTTGTGACGTATATTTACCGCTGGGATGGTAGTATGTAGGCAGTTGTTCGACATCGTCACTACTGTGAAGGTTGTGTTCCCTCATGAACTCATTAAGGATCTTGTCTCTCGTTGTTGGTTCGTCTCGTGTCAATGAGGCGTTCAAATCCCCTATGATCAGGATGTTGCTGGTAGGTTTATATTTGTACAGTAGTTCGGCAAGGACGTCGAGTGATTCTCTATACTGTATATCAGCCTCCGATCCTCCTCTGCACGGTAAGTATACTCCGATGATGACCAGTGGTTTTGGTAAGCTCTTGATGATGATGACTGCGGTTCGGTTAGATCCGTCAGGTTTTGCTTCTATGACGTCACTGAGGCTTTGTCTGTAGCATATTGAGACCCCTCCCATTCCCCGTGGGCGCTGGTAAGGCGTAATTGGAGCATCGTCATCAACTGACTTGGTGTGGCAGAGGAAGTTTGGTAGAAAGTCTTGTATTTCCTCTTTCTCGAAGTTATACATCCAGTGCTCCTGAATAATTATGATATCGTATCTAGATTGTAGTTCCTGTAGGTATGGCTTGCTGGATCTAAAGCCCTCTATGTTATAAGATAGAATGTTTAATGGAGACGAGGGGCCCGTGTTAGTGGCTGGTGGTTCATGGCGACTATTGGATGTTGGTACATTCTGTATATTGGTTGGTTCATCATGGGTATCATATTGAGTGGCATGTGTTGTTGGTGTGTATATGCTGGAGGTGGTATCGCTATCCAAGGTGGTTTGATGGTTGGATGGCCTCTCTCTAAAAAAGACTGCTGTGAGACTATTGGAGTAGCTAATTCCATGTCGTTGGGTTGGTGCTTGTCTGGTTTAGCTGGATCGAGAGTCTCTGTGGTTGTATGTAGGGTGTTCGCTCTATCCATTGGTGACTCGTTTGTGGGTGTCTTCTCTGGCTGGCTACTGCCGTCATCAGTGTTACATGTTGTTGCTGGTTGTATGGAGGTCATCCTAGTATAATCATGGGTGGTATGCGTGTACATAACTTGTGTATTGTCATTGTCATCCTGGCTGTGAGTAATCTTTAGACCGGCTTCTTTTGATGTATCAGCCTCCAGAGTAGTATTGGTACTGTTGGGGGTGTCTTGTTGTGTAAAGACAGGCTCGTTGGTGGTATGAATGTTGGTATGTACTAATCTAAGATCGGTGGTACCTGTTGTATCTGGCGTGTAACGTTGGCAAGTGGATGAGCAAGTCCAGGTATGAGAGGATATGTGGCCACTGGCGGATATGAAGGAACCTTCAGTTGTGCAGGTGGTACATTGGAAGCTGATTTTTCTTTGGGTTTTCTTCTATATGGCCTAGGTAGAGTTTGGTTTTTCGGGTATTGCTGTTGTTGTATGGATTTCTCCATGTTATCGATTCGGCAGGTGATTTTTACGTTTTCGAGTTCTAGTTGACGGATTCTTTCCTCTTGTAGCATGATCTTGATGTGCTCAATGTTGTTAGTGTCGCTGGCAAAGTTGGAAGCAGTTGACTGTTTAACAGCGTTCTCTTTGTCCATGTTATCATTCAGTAGGAGCCTTGTTTTCATTAGGCGGTTAGTGTCCTCCAGCTCTTTGCACTTGTTTTCCATCCTTGCAACGAGTGATTTTGCAGTTCCAAGCTGTTTCTTAGTCTGGTTTAATTCTACTTCTGTCTTTGATAGTTTGGCCTCCAGTATTTTAATCTGTTTGTCTGTCGTATCAGTGTTCGTGGACCCATATGGGTAGGCAGGTTGGCTCTGTGAGTCGTGGTTTACAGTGCCCTGTCTACCGTGAGTAGATTTTTCGTTGCTTTGGGTCTGAAGTTTCTTCTGTTTGCTTGAGTTCTTGTTTTCCACTTTTCCTTTTAGACCTGGCCGATCGTTAGTGGTATTAGTAGTGATGGCTGCTTGCGGTTTATCGTTAACTACTCTTTTCAATATTGTAATATCATCATCTATAATTTTAGGCATAGTTTGGACTTCTTCTTTCCCACATGTGTTGCTATCCCATTCCAGATTTGTAGTTCTGTTCATTTCCATCTCCTCAGACATCATCTCGTTCTTGTAAGAGCATGACGGGCAGTTGTATGGTGACGTTTGATTGTCTTCAATTAGTTTTATTGCCGCTGGTGACAGTTGGAGACAGTCGTAGTGAAACAAATATAAACATTCGGTACATTCCACCGCCTGGGAGTCGTCGTCACAGTATTTGAAGCAGACCGGACAGTCGGCACCTTTGGACCCTGTGTCTGTCCCTGCTTGTACATGTACGTCTGTGGCTGGAGGAAGCGCTAATCTTTGGGTGGTGTGTGTTACTGCTTGTACATCAGCAGGGCTAGTATTACTAACCTGGGTTGTGGCTGTCGCAGACGGAAGCGCTATTCTATGGTTGGTGGTACATGTATCGGTCACCATGGGTGGAGTTTGAGCTGTATTTGGCTTGGTTACTATGTTGACATTTACTGTAGATTTTTTAGATTTCTTGTGTTGTGTAGTATCAAGGTAGGCACCACATGCTTCTCTGATGGCTTTGTTAATGGAAGCGTACTCCTTATTCTGTGACATCAGAATTGACATAATATTTGGCATCAAGTCTTGTATAAATTTGTTAAGGCCATGACCATTGACTACAACTTTACAGCTAGTGTGATATAAATTTATTCTGTAGGTCTGTGTGCCATCGCTCCCTTTAACGGATAGTGATTCCTCTGTAACCAATCCGGGTCTCTTTCCTCCGTCTCCAGAATGTGTGCCCTGGTCCTTCTTGTTGAATGGCTCAAATTTAAGTTTCTGTGCAATGAGACATCCTTTGAGTGTTGCTTTAAAGTCTTCGTACGCAGCTGCAGAGAGAATAATAACGAGGTTGTGTGCTTTATACTCTACATATACATCGTCCCTGTTTGTCGCTTCTTGCTTCTTGGCAGCGGCTTTGGGCAGATTTAGGGTATACGACATCTCAGTAGTCTTGACAGTGGGTGGTGTATTGTTGCTGGGCATAGACCTCGTTGGTGTGTAGAGGTTCCTTGGATTGCGGTTGCGAGTACTACGACGTAGTTCAGACATGCTCATACAGGCGAATCTCAGCTTCTCAGTATTCGTAGAAGGGTAAAAGAGGTATGTAAAACGACAAGGGTACAATAAAATGGCTTCCGGTGTGGGAAATATGGAAGACTGAAAATTTTTATGGTTGAGGAAAACACGAATTTTATGGTTTTAAGCGAGCACCCTGCATGTTTTTACGTTTTTAAATAAGTGGTTCCAGGCAGACCTTGCTGGGTCATTCAGTTTTAGCCTTACACTCTATTTTATCAAAGCGTTCACTGCCCAATTCACTGAAGAAAAGTGAGAACTATATGTTTACAAAGTCCACTCCAACATTATACAATCCTGTACGTGTACAAGTGATATATTTTTAGACTAAAATGTAGTGAACACCCGTTTTTAAAACTCATTGTACTGTGAATAGTTTTAGACATTCATATCGGAGAGAGACTCTTTTAAACAATTTTCGTAATAAATCCTAATCATGTTATTCATCTAGTCATTCGTTTTATTTTGCTGTGCTTACGTTCATCAGAACCATCAGGCTTTTTTAGACTTTTAAAACCGTATCGTCTTTTAGCGTAGTATATTTTAATTAACCAGCCGGTCTCTCTGAACCATCAGCTAAGTTATAGACTTTTTAAACCGTATCTTGTTTTAGCGTATATTTTTATACATGTTTTATACTCCATTAACGAATCACTATGGACCGTAGTAGTCAAGGAGCTGAGGGGAGAAGGAGGTGTATAGAATTAAAAGACTACACTTTAAATCCCAGGGCAACTAGAGAGAAGAAAAGAGATGCTAAGAATCTACCACAGAGAATGATATACCAAGATAAGAGCGGCAATCACATTTTTCAAATGCAGCCAGACACATACAGCCTGTACTCAGCCCATGTTAACCAGTTCTACCAACCAATGGTAGAAAGCCAAGATGCAACTTTGCGCCATGTCCTTATAACTGACAGACCGGATCAAGCCAGGGAAGATTCTGAGACAAAAATCCAGGTTTCCAATCGGACCAGAAGTGGCAGGAAGGGTCAACTACAATTTACCATTATGCTCTACCATACAAAGAAAAAGATCATGGTGAATGGTAAGCAATGCCATTTATTCTTCGTAGATCACAACCAAATCACGAACAACGTTCGCAGTGACCCCACATACAGATCTTCGAACCAAGCCATTAGACGTCAATTAGAAAGCGAAATGGCGGATATTAGGGCACAGGACCAACAACTGAGAAATGAAAGTACAAATGTCCCGACACATGACCAACCCAACACTAGCAATAGAAACACGACACAGGGATTAGAAAACAGAAGGAGACAGGAATCAGACAGCAATGCAGACCAGCCTAGTTCAGCACAAGACCCTGATATAGTCTTACCAAATAACTCTAATGAGACCACTGAAAAAGCCAACCACTCAACTGAGGGAGAATCAACAAATCCAAAGGTATACATGGATATTGAAAACTCTCCAATTGATACTTATACAGCAGATACAGTCCAGAGCAGCAACAGGGAGACTGATGAGAAACACTCTAACCAAAGTTGGACATGCCCAATCTGTAATGAGGATGCTAATAATGATACACTGGAATGTTCCAAATGCCAAGACTGGATGCACTACTACTGTGAAGGTATGTCAAAGTCCTTATATAAGGTCCATGTTGAGAACCAAGGATTGCGCTACCTTTGTACTAGATGTAAATGTAGAAGCTTACAAGATGACCTAGGACACAACACCCTACGAAATGATGAGGTTGATGAATCAGAGGAACAGTACCATGAAAATCCACCTGATCAGCTTACAACACCAAAAACTATTGGTATAAACCAACAACCACACCATGATGAACCTGGTAATGGACAAGACTCTCACTCAGATCAAAAGACAGACAGTAAAAAGCCTACTCAAAAGCAAACTAAGAAGAAGATCAAGGTAACCCCTCAAGTAAGTGGAGAATTAGAGATAAATGAGGAAACTGGAGTAAAAGTATCCTTGGACACAACAACAGTACTCAAAACTCCATCACTAGCCACTGAAAAGGACCCACAGAAGGCTCCAAGTAATCAACCAAAATCAATAGACACAGGAGGTAAAACAACTGAAGGATCATCCAAAAGATCCAGCTCAACAAAGGTGAAAAAGATTTTTCAACTTAATGATACCGAAAAACAACTAGCTGCATGCAAAGCTGAAATAATAAGATTAGAAGCACTAATTCTTGACAAAGATAGACTCATAAACACTCTGAAAACTAAATTGTTACTTTCTACTGAAAACAACCCAAACCCTCAACATTCAGATAATGAACTACTAAAGCTGCAAGTCCAGAAAAACACAGTTCTGCTAGAAACAGTACTCCTGAAAGTCGACCAAATATCAACACGATTCGATCAGCACCCAAGAAACTGCTCCAATGAAAGATGTTTAAATATCCAGTACCACCAAGGGGATTCAACCAAGTACTTACAACAACCAGCAACCAATATGAGTAGTAAACCAGACAATATACCCAAGGAAATAGTAGCTAATGAATCATCAAACAGCAGCCTCAACTACACATCCATATGTAATAACGACCAGTTTCGAAGACCAGAGAACGTAACACAGGAAGTCCATAGCAAACCATATAATATAAGTCAACAAAAGGGGAACATCCAACCAGCTCAAGCGAACAAAAAGGATAGGAATAGAACACCCAACAGCATACTTCAAAATCTGCCCAAGGAGTCTACAGAGACATGCGAACTCTCTAAGAAAACAGATATAAGCAAGCCAAATGTCCAGACTAGAGTAGCAAACAAGTCAACCCTGAATTGCCAAGAGGATCCGACCTACCTTAAAGAAACAGAGAATACATACTTACAGTACAAAAACAGTGGTCAGGAAAGCAGATTGGTTACAGGAACTCATTATCCAACTGTAAACTCATCGAAGACAAAGCCACAACCTTTCAAGAAGACTGAAAATAGCAAGCAAGTAGACCAGAAGGAAGCAGTAAATGAACCGACCCCACAATTCCATGAGAACTCAACCTGTCTTGAAGCAACCAATAACCTGCATCTACATTATGAGAACAATGATCAGAAAAAAAATCTGGATACAACAGCACATGATCCCACTGTGACTTCATCGCAGACAAACCAACAACAACGGAGTACAACTCAAGCCAATCCAAACCAAACTGTTCAACTACCTGAGACAAAAAAACAGCAAAACTACAACAAACCATTTTTTAGAGCATGGCCGGGCCTCAACCAGGTGGGACACGATACTCCTAGTAAAGATGTTGACAGGAATGCCTCTGTACCAACAGCAATAGAAAAGGATAAGACTGAGGAGAAAATAAAAATAGGGACATTAAATGTACAAAACATAAGGGGCAATGCAGTATTTCTACAAAATACCATGAAGGACATCGACATTATGATGATCCAGGAACACTGGCTATTTTCCTTCGAACAGAATGAGATCAACACAATCATACCAGATATAGGTTTCTATTCTAGGAGCGTAGATGAAGAAACACCTATAAACCAGTCTGAGAGAATAAGAGGATATGGAGGAGTAGCTTTTCTTTGGAAGAACGCCATCTCAACACATATCAAACCCTTACCAGATGGAACAACTAATATCATCGCCCTAGAGGTAGAGGTGTCGCCAAAACCACTCTGTCTAATAAATGCCTACATGCCATGCAGAGGAAGAAAGTACACAGCACAACTTTATAGAGAATCTCTAGATGTGATTCGAGAAATTACCCTGAAATACCAACCTACACACACAATAGTTATAGGAGGGGATCTAAACGCGTCTCTACACAGAGATCCACCAAACTTCTTGGACACAAGCCTTAAGGCCTTTTCAGGAGAGATGGTGTTAACCTTGCCTGACAACTATCCTACAGAACCAACATTCTACCATCACGATAACAAAAGTTCATCACAGATTGATTACCTTTTCTGCCTTAAAAACCAAAGACACAGTGGGGTAACTAACATCAGGATCCATGGACAACAAAACTTCAACACGTCAGACCACGTACTAGTCACCGGGGAAATCACAATTAGTAAACTCCAAAAGCAGAAGACTGACAACACCATTACCCAACAACTATATTGCAAACCAAAATGGGGAAAATGCAATGACACACAGTACCAAGAAACTATCAAAGAGCTGCTAAACATCGATAATGCAGATGAGAATGGCACCAATAACTTCCAACTGGAACTAGACGTTATACACTTGACTAACGTTCTCCACACAGCGACTGCCAACGCTATTCCAAACCACAAACCCAATGGCAACAGAATAATCAAAGGAAGAAAACCATGGAATAAAGATGTAGGAAAGGCTTCAAGAACAGCAAAGCAAGCCTTCTTCAATTGGAAACAAAAAGGGGAAATCAAGAGCGAACAGAATAAGGACTACCTGGAAATGAAAGCTACAAAGAAAAAACTACGACAGAAACAACGACAAGCCATCGCCAGCATCAGAGAGAAAAAGTACGACACAATAATGGAATCACACGAGTTTAACCAACCACTATTCTATAAAATCATCAAAGAACAACGATCAACAAAGCAAAGTAGTACTGACACTATCGTACTTGATGACATGACTCTGACAGATGAGGAAAGCATCTTAAACGGTTGGAACAAACACTTCCAAAGACTAAGCACACCCCAAGCTGAGGATGAAATACACAGCACTGGCGACCTGGAATGCGTCTTGATTGAGCAAATAATCAAGGACCCCAATCTGCGAAAAAGAATACCAGTTGTAACAGCAAAACATGTAGACGAAGCTATCCAAAATCTTGCAAATGGTAAATCCCCCGATCACACTGGACTGACAGCGGAACATCTGAAAAGAGGCGGCAACCTTGTTACTAACTATGTCACCAGGCTAGTGAACACCGCCCTGAGCGACTCGAATATCCCGGAAATACTGAAAACAGGAATTCTAACACCGGTACTGAAAAGAAAAAGACCCTAAAATTCCAGGAAACTACAGGGGAATCTCGGTTACACCTATAATTGGGAAGATAATAGAGAATATCCTAAAACAGCACATCGAGCCAACTGTACGAAGTATCCAAAACCCACTACAACGAGGTTTTACGGAAAAAACTTCTCCAATCAACGCAGCCATACTTGTATCAGAAGGAATAAACGAAGCAAAAGATCTTCACATACCGGTTGCTATCACAACTCTCGATGCAGAGAAGGCATTCGATAAACTGGTACACCACCAACTCTTTAGAAAGCTATACCACTATAATATCACAGATGACGCCTGGCTAGCAATGAAGATGTTACAAACCGAGGCAAACACAAAAGTAAAGTGGAATGGAAAGCTCAGTGAAGGATTCACCACCAAACAAGGGATCAGACAAGGAGCAAAACTATCCCCCACCTTGTATAAATGCTACAACAACCAACTTTTGGACATACTCACCAACGAAGGGGTTGGAGCCAAAATCGGAACTACCTTTATTGGCTGCCCAACTGTAGCAGACGACATCGCTATAATCACATTCCAACCAGAGGAACTCCAGCAAGCCCTGCACATTGTCAACAATGAAACTACCAAGGATGGCGTGAAAATCAACTCTTCAAAAAGTGACATTATCATCAACGACAAAAAAGACAGCAATTCACAGACCTGGGCACTGGGAGACCAACAAATCGCCGAAGTGAGCTCGACCAAACACATAGGGCTAGTACGGAAAACAGACTGCAAAAACGATATCCAAGAACGTATAGAAAAGGGAAGAAGAACACTATATGCCTTACTTGGTGCTGGATTGCATGGAAGAAACGGTGTCAACCCGATCGTGTCCTACAAGATATACACCACTTTTTGTCGACCAAGAATTATCTACGGCTTAGAAGCAGTTAAACTTAGCAACAAAGAGAAGGATGAGCTGAATCGTTTTGAACGACGACTACTAAAACAACTCCAAGGACTACCTGAGCGAAGTTCGAACACAGTAACTTACGCACTCATCGCAGCTACACCTATCACAGTACAGATAGAAAAGAACACTCTTACCAGCTTCTACAACATCATCAGGGATAAAAAGACATCAGAATACCAGATTGCCAAGAGACAATTAGCAATAAAGGATATCAACAGCAACAGCTGGTTTACACAAATTCGTATCCTATTACAGAAATACAACCTACCGGATGCATTTGAGCTCATGGAGAATACACCATCAAAGGGAAAGTGGAAGACCATGCTAGATGAAGCAGTCCAACAACACCTAAAAGCAGAATGGAGCGAAGATTTACAAGAGAAGTCGACAGCAGTGTACTTCAACATGCCACAAAAATCAACAAAGAAAGCACACCAGTTATGGAGTTCAGTTCCAAACAATACCAGGAGCACAAGGAAAGCTAACATCAAGGCGCGTATACTGACAGGAACCTATACACTACAGACAAATCGGGCAAAGTACAACCAGCATGCCGTATCTCCAATCTGCCCAAGCTGTAATTCTGGTGATGAAGACCGACAACACCTTCTACTTCAATGCAGTACACACCAACACGCCAGAGAAAAACACCTCTCGACCCTAAATCTCCTAATGACTACTAAACGCAGCGCTAGCACAGCCGATACTCTCTTTGACAACAAGGAAATATTGATGCAGTGCCTAATGGACAGTTCCGATTGCCGAGTCACCGCGATCATTGGGGAACACGAAGACATAGTGTGCGATATTGAAGAGATAAGTAGTAATCTCATTTATGACATTCATACCGTTAGGGCAGTGAACGGACAGTGACAATATATTTATGGTGATGGAATAACTCCGACATTATTAACATTTGTGATACCTGTTACGCAGGGTGCTCCGAAGTCAACGGAGGAATTTACCTACTACAACAACAACAACAACGATGGCCGACACCTCGTGGAAATCTGTAGACTACTTCTATAAAATTGAAGTTTTTATGCATATTGCAACAATTTTGGGCTATTGTGTTTCATATGACATGTTGTGAGACTGAAGCCACATAGAATATAACAAAAAAGACCACTTCCGGTAAAATGGTGGACATTTTCAGGTTTTAAATGATTTTTTAAAGATTGCCTTTGAAAACAAAAAGTCTTAAATTTTATATATATGTAATATAATTTAACAATTGAGTGTCATTCCTAGCATCACCTTTATTTACATATTAACTTGCCAATTTTAGTTTAAACTTGCATTCCTTCAATGGAATTTGAAAAAAAGTTAAGTTTGGCTTCTATGCCAAAATATGTGTTTGTCTTAATAACAGAAAATGTTTGTTCTAAAATACATTTTATTATCATACATGTAAGTATCCTAAAATGAAACCTACCGATAAGTTTATTTAACAATTACCGAAAATGCCTAAATATCTCCACAAGAGCAATTACCGTAAATGCCTAAAACAAAATACCAAACAAGCTGTAATTACCGTAAATGTTCTTTAGTTTAATAAAAACATATCCAATATGCATATTTTCAGATTTTTATGGTAAACAATATTTTCTTTTTTTAATGGAAAGTTTTTAGCAACAAATAGATGATAGCTATATCTGCTAGTTGTTTCACTCCCTTGATGTTCGAAAAGTTCCTTCTTCCTCCCTAAGACTTCTGCGTTAACTGGGATAAATATATTATGTGTCAACATGAACTGATTAGCACCTCCAGTATCATCAGCAGCTGAGAGGCTCCAATAGTGCATTCGAAAAGCAAAAGTCCGAAAGGGCAAAGACAAACTCATTCAACATGAACTTGAACAGCACGAACAAACACAAAACATAAAAACACAAAAACAACTGAACAGCAATCAACAACGCGAACTCAAGTCGTAACGAGAGTGAACTCGGATGCTCTGAAAAGGTAAGCAGTTCTTGGTTGCTATAGCACACGCGTCGTACTGCCAATGGTCAATATAAAGTGTCAAATCCGATAAAGGAAGACATGTACAGAACATAGCATTTGACAAACCAATATCTGCATTCATCTGAGAGATTAAAGTCCCTTATTTTTCTATTAGTACCGGGTAAATTATACAATGCCTTAGTTGGAGTGGATATTCGTATGTTATGTACTTTCACATACATTTCAACTTAAATCTAAATAACTAGGTGCATCTCGAATACAAAAGTGTAAGTTTGGAGCGGCTGAGCAACGACTTAAACTCCTTCAGCACACCAATTATCAGTGTGTTGGATTTACAGAATCAATATTATGGAACATTTTATACTGAGGATCGGTGGGCCCTGTTATGGGACAGCAAGAAATACTTATTTATTCAGCGGGAACTCGGAATTCAGCCTTTAAAATTGCGGGAATTCGGAATTTTGCACAAGGTTTTTTTCTTTTCTTTCTCTTCTTTTTTTTGGCTGCATTATTCAGTTAACGGGGAAACGGGACTTAGCTTTTTTAAGGGAATGTTGGGTGAAACCCTTCCTTCCCATCCCAATACGTATAGATATTTATAATTGTGGTAAGCAGAGACGACGTGACGTGACGTTTAGTCATTCATTGGTGAGATTTTAATTCCACGTGCACGTCTTGTGTTTTTGCTGTTTTTCACCCTAGTTTGTTTGTGACACAGAGCTTCTTTCCAGCTTACATATAATTTTTTGATAGAAATTTAATGTTTACTGAAAAATGTATTTATTAATAGAAATTGTAGCATAAGTCTCCACAACGTAAACGTTTGGACCAGATAAGTCTAGCTGCTTGAACACACTACACAAGTAATGGGGGCATTGTTGTAAAATGGCGGACAACGGAGCGATCCACAAACTGCTTTAACAGCATATAGAAGTTTCCCATTGTGATTTGCATTTCCGGCTTCAAGCGTTTGTGCATTTATATCTACACATATGTATTGAGAGGCAGCTTTCTCGATGTCAGCACCTGCGGCCATTCGTCCGTAATATTCACGTTTCCATCCATCATAACATGTGGTTTTTCCCGGAATCATCAAGACGTTTGTTTGCGTTGTCGCTTTGCAGACTGCGCATGGTACATCTTGATCTAAAGTATTTGGACCGAAATGATGAAGTTCGTATTCCGCTCCATAAAGTTTAGAAATCCAGTCTTCGTCTGTTGTTATTTTATCACCAGAAATGAAATCTGGATCGTGAGGGAGACAGAGATATTCAGCTGGAGAACCATATTTGTCATACCATCCCCCACCAACTGTTCCTTAGAAAACAAAACAGAATGCATTGATGATATAAAGTGCTAATTTAGTGGAGAACATTTCTTTAAAAAAAATTCTAGCATTGGTATCGCTTGGTGAATTTGGTTTGCAAGGAGTTGTAGAGTCGGTTTCCTTGTTTGGTAAAAAAGGAGACACATAGTAAATCTATTACACAAAGGATACGAATTGAATATTATGGTTAAATCTTTGAATCTCGTAGTTTTTTGTTTTGTTTTTGTTTGTTTTTTGTTTTGTTTTGTTTTATTTTTTTTTTTTGGGGGGGGGGGTTAATTTTATACTTACTTTAAAACATTTTAAGCTTTTTTAACAATTGTCATTTTAAAGCATTAAGCGATCAAATGTTTCGGTTTTGTGCGAACATGCTTTGTGCAATCTTATCAATAGGGGGAAGGTTGGATCCAAAAAACTAGTTTAACCCCGCCACATTTCATATGTGCCTGTCCTAAGCCAGGAAACTTTGCCAAAGCCTTTGTTTGTCCTTGTCATTCTATGTTAACTGTTTTATGTCAAGAATTGAGTCTTTCTTTGATGATTAAGGGATCGGTTTTGATACTTTTGTATTGTATTATAAGTCTTGGGCCAATGCAAGACGGTAAGCAGTGACCTATGGTCATGTTGAAGACTGCTTGCTGTTTTCCGTTGTGATTTTTTGATTTGCTGTTTGTTTATGTTTTTTGTGTCGCGTACACTTATTCCACATCTCAATATCGTATATTAATGGTTTGAAGTGTTGTGTCGGATTTGAAATCGATATGTTTGATTATTTTTTTACATCAAGCGATGAATGATTCTTAGCTAACAAGTCAGTTACAGCGAGTGTTTGACTGTTGTTCTCTCTTGTTGAATTGAACTTTTATCGAATTGATTTTTGCTTTGTTAAGGATTAATCCATCAAATTAAATATGTGCCTGTCATAAGCCAGGACTCTTTGACAAAGCTTGTTGGAAGTTTTCTGTTCCATATTCAAGACCCATGAGGGGGGTCTTTCCTTGATTATTTCAATACTGGCTTTTGATTGTATGTATTTTTTTTATTTGACCTTGGGACAACCGCAAAACAGTCCCGTTGAAAAGGCCGGCTGATGGCTGTTTTTCAATGTGGTCTTTCTTAATTACCGCTTATTAATGTGAGCTGTTCAACATTTAATTATTTTCTATCCTATAAAATTGAACAGCAGTTTCAGGATTCCATCCTTTGACTTGTTTAATTATCTAAATAGCTAATTATTGTTAAATTGTGTCGAAATTTTACTTAATTTAGAAACAGCGTCTGATCAATTTGGGGTCCTGCGGTCGGAATTGTTTTTTATTTTTTTATTTTAATCGGGTATAAAAGTTTTACCGGAATAGACTAACTCTGTTCCATTTCCAGGACAGTCTTTTCTTCCCCATCTGGTATAAACAGCACCGTGTCCTGAAATGCAAGCTTGTTTCATAATTTGAATAAATAGTGACATGTAGTACAAGCATTTAATGCTGTAATAAAACAATTACTTTAGCAATTACTTTCAATTGGAATGCTCGTTGTATGTTGACACGCCCGCTAAACATAAATATGTTGTCTATAAGAAAGTTGAGCATTTCTATTATATGCTCATCGGTAAGTTCTTTTTTTTCCTTAGCCTATTGATAACAATATTATTTTTGGATATTCGACTACCAGACATTTGCACCTGCGTTTCCATTCTTTTTAGAAAAGCTACGTTTAATCATCTGCATCAATCATGATTTAAGTTGTTGATGTAGAATAAAAGTATATAGTTTTGAAAACCAGAAGTTTTGATGCTGCTACAAGATAAAACTGGTTTAGATTTAAGATTCTCCGTCAGTTCTTTCAAATTCATTAAGATCTACCATATTTTTAATAACAACTACCGAATTTTTTTAGAGGCCAGATGCTATTGCCGTTAGTTGCAGTCAGAGTTTATTGTCGTCAAGTGAACACTGAACTGCATGAGTGAGGTTAAGTTGTAAATTTGGATGATAATAAACAAGAATGAAGAGGGGAATGCCCGTTTTGACTGCCACATGAAAAAGGGAAGATACGTAAAGTTGGACAATTAAACCTACTGCAGAGATCTTGTATGTACTGCTCTATCATAAACCTGTAGCAGTTTTTAACGTGCTAATAACATATTATTATCTCACATGTCAAACCACTATGGTTCGCGGTCGGGTTTTCCATAATATGGCCTTATGTTCCCGGACAGAATGGCAGGGTTAGCCAATTCAACCAGTTCGGGAACATAATATTTGCACTGTGGACAAAGCGCCCTGAAGTGTCACTAGTGTAGTCGGCGCTTTCACGTAGAGGCTTTTATTTACAAGTTTATCGCTGGTCTATTTCCCACCGATATCAGCACGGGATTATGAAAAGAGAAGTCGGAATCAACAACAACTTATTATTCTTAAGTCTAATATTTACCATGATCAACTGTCTTTGAGGTTTCGAGCACTTGTATTTTACCTTGCAGTGTTTGGACAGTTAATTCCAGTTGATGCATTCGAGCTGCAATATCCGGGTCATCTAGCAGCAGACAGAAAGTTGTACTCACAAGAAAAACGCAACACAAGAGATATAAGCGCATACATCTCGCCATGGCTGCTGAATAATGGTGTGTAAGTTTTTAAGTTGCACGTAGCTTTAAAATATAGATAGGGGTAACCATGAAATAACCTTGATAGTTGTGATATTTTGATGAAACGGTCAAAACAAATGTATGGAGGATGTTACATTTCAAAGTTGCGGGTCACTATGTTTATTTTTTCAACATTCTTTTGACTTATAAAAACTATAGTGTACTTTTAAGGTTATTTACGATGAACATGGTCAAATTGGAGCAAGATATCATTTTCGCGTTAACTAAAACACGACTTCCGAAAAATTATGGGTACCTAAGTCTTATCATAGATATAAAATCTGGGGGATTGTTCCCGTCTATATATCAATATTTTGCTGAAGTCAATGTGCTACACACGAAAAAGCACCAGTATTTTGTTAGAGTCAATGAGCCACACACGAAAGAGTAACAGTATTTTGTTTGAGACGAAAAAGTAATAGTATTTTGTTGGAGTAAATGTGCCACACACGAAAAAGTAACAATATTTTGATAGAGTCGTTGTACAACATACAAAAAATGTTAAATTAATGTGCTACATATATTCAGATTTTTTTTAATTTGTGTAAAATATAGACCCTAAAATTATTAATAAATGGGGAAGCTGTGAAATAACCAATGAATTGAGCACTGGACAGTGTTAGAAACCATGCAGAATGTACCAATAAGCCCTGGTTGGGGACTGATGGCGCAAATGAAATTAAAATCTATTCTTTATAGAAAAAAAATTAATAAGGTCACAACGTTCTTTTCATGATTGTGTCATTTTGTACGGTAAATCAACCATCTCGCACCTTTTAAAGCTCGTCAAAGATTGTTTTGTTTAATGGGATATCATATTTCGTCATTTTACAATAAATCTTTATTTTCATCAAATTTTTAGTATGCTGTAATATATCCCTTAAAAGTGTGAATTATTTAGTGGGGTCCAACATGCCTTTTAAAAATTAATTGAAAAAAAATAGAAAAAAAATAACAGCTTATTTTGAACCTTTCAAAAATTTAATAAAGAATTAGAGGAATAAGAAAATAACTGTTAATATTTGTAGCAGAGAAATTTCAAGTAGCGCTGTCGTCTTTTCTTTAAAAACTCGAATACTGTATTAGTGTGAAGACCAACGCAGCTACAATTTGTGATTCACGTTGCCTGCTTCCTCCAAAGGAACCAGATACCATATTGTTGTGTGCAGCTTTTGCATGTTTTATCAATGGGGCAGTGGAAGATTGGTCTATGTGGGTGTTTGAGTAATTCTTACCTCTCGCTGCTTACTTATGTAGCCCCGTGTTATGTTGCCGGGAAAAATGCACAGGAGGTCGGATACAGTTGTACGACACTCGGAATACTTTTCTTTCTTCCATTTGTTGGTGCTTATTACAATTCCGTCATGAGATTCAGGATTAGGGAACAGAATGACATTGAGGTTTGTGGAAACTTAATTTGTGTAGTACTTAGATGAAAAAGTATTTTCTTACAAAAAACAATTTGTGTGTTGTACTTAAATGAAAAGTTTTTTTCTTACAAAAAATATTTTTTGTGTTGTACTTAAATGAAATAGTATTTTCTTAAAACGACATACTGTGTTCATTTTTGATAAACAACGGAAAGGGGAGTTTAACTTAAAGTAATTCATTTATCCTTGATCATTGGGAAACAAATTTGATGCTTACGTGATTCTTTCCCTAGTTTCCAGTTTGCGAATAGGCCTTTATCTTTATAGTGGTCTCCATTAAGCCTATACTCTTATCGAAGTCAACGAAAGGGTCGTTAACGTGCACCTTTCTCTCTAATGGTGTCAAGACCGAGTCGGAAAATTGGTTCATGAAATTTAATCCCTGACGATTAATCACGAACCACGAACCTTGTTTTATCTGCCCGGCGCGTTAATCACTGATGGTTCTTTAATAGATCGCTACACTAAGGCGGAAGTTTGGTGTCATCAAACCTATTTCAATCCATCGCATTTTTTTTAATCTGTACCAAAATCAACATCATTTCAAAGATAAAATATGTTACACGCTGGAACAAGTTTGCAATATGCTTGATTTGCTCATTGACAACATATTTGTCACCTTCGGAGGAGAGATTTTTCAACAACAAATCGGCATTCCAATGAGCACAAACTGTGCTCCTCTCCTTGCCGATTTGTTTTTATACTCTTACGAGACTGAATTTCTTCAAGGACTCGTAAAGAACAAGAAGATGAAAGAGGCAAGGTCATTTAATCTTACATTCAGATATATTGATGATGTCCTTTCTGTCAATAACACTTCATTTGGTAGATGGATTCCTTCAATATATCCCCCAGAATTGGAGATTAAAGAGACCACAGGATCAAATTGCTTCACGTCTTTCTTGGATTTGCACCTCGAATTTGACCCAGGTGGTCATCTCAGTACAAAAATTTACGATAAAAGAGACGATTTTAATATTCAAATTATTAATTTTCCTAATCTACAGAGCAATATGCCTACTTCCCCTGCATAAGGTGTTTATATTTCACAACTTATTCGATATGCCAGAGCTTGCACACATTTCACAGATTTTTTGATCAGACACCGATTTCTTCGTGACCGACTTTTGGAGCAGGGCTATAAGAAAATACGTCTCATACGATCCCTAAAAAATTCTTTCTTCGTTATCAGCCACTAGTAGAAAAGTTCAAAATTGAGTTAAAAGATATGGTGGTTAATTGTTTTAATTAGTGTTTGACTGGTCTGCTGTACTGAGATGATCACCTCAATATCCCTATTGTGTCTCACAACTATGTTGTGTTCTATGGTCATTACCGGATCCTAAGATTGCAATGGAAGAGGGAGGTTTGGCGCCATAAATAGAAAATAAAGAGATGTGGAATTAGTGTACGCGACACAGCCCACAATTAAACCACAATGGACAACCGAAACCTGGTTTAACCCACCATTTCGTTTGAAATGCATGTACCAAGTCAGGACCATTGCGATCCACCAATTCTTCGGTATGACTGATTCGTTTTTGTCATTTTCTCTGGACTATGAGATGGATCATTCAAGTTCGGTAGTTTTGTTATTACCTTTATTGGTTTTATTTCTCCTGTCTTTATTTTTTTTTTTTTGTTCTTGACCGCTTTCTTGTTCATTTTGAATGATCGATCATTTCTGCTCGATTACAGTGTTGTAATCATAGCCTTTTTCGCCTACTTTTAGGCTGAACATTTTTTTCGTTAACTCGGATACCTTGACATAATTGATATAAGATTTAATGGAAACCTCAATAAATGCATGGGTTAACATGAAAAAAAAACTGGATATTTCTTGCCAAACCTCCTGCATGAAATAAATTTGGCCGTCAAAGCAAATAAGAAATAAAAGAACAACGAAAATGGCAGTCCGAAGATTAAAATTAAAAGTCGACCTGACTGTAAAACGTTGAAGATTATACAATTATCACCCTAGTTGGTATGTGACCCGAGGGCTTGCCCCGAGGGTGACCTTACTTTTCAAGGGGAAAGAAATGCCGGGTCACATATCATCTGGGGTGATAACTGTTATATTATATCGTATATTTAAATGGAACAATTTATTTTCAAATTTTAAACATATTAACCTATGTTCATGTCAAAAATATAGCCAATGCAATATTGAAGAAAGATCGTGGGGCCACGTGCAAATTCTCACGAGAGGGTGACCTTACCATGCGACCCAACGATTACCGGTTGACCCAGCGAAATATCACATGTCACGTGAAAACATCTAAGCGAATCACAATAAAGATTTTTATATGAGTATATAATATAACAGAAAAATGTGTCATTTTACAATAAATTGCAAAACTTGTAACCATGACAATTTAAAAAAGAAAGACACAACAAACAACTGAAAGATGGAACATTTACATATACAGAGTTTATTTGCTATATTACAATAAATGATTCAAAGCATACATATGGCTGCCGGGCAACTGTTGCGTGTTTTGCTCCGAATATTTCTTGAAGAAGATTTTAGTTATCTTAATTGTTATTTTTTTTTCCAGGGAAGCAGAATGAATGATTTCTGTGCACATCTATTTTGTTTTTACTGTGCACTGATTCAAGACGCACAAGTAAGCATTTTCTTTTAACTTTTGATATAAAATCAAATAACCGAAAGAAATAAAATCGCTGATTTGACATGAATAGAATATACATGTTATTCGAAAGCATATATTTCATCAATTGTTTTTCTTTTCTTTCCTACATACTTTGTAGTGTGAGTGCAGAAAGGTACACACAATAATTTGACTTCAAAAATAGGAAGTCGAATTCCTCTTTTTTCAATTTATTTTTCAATGTTTTGCGTTGTAAGTTTGAGGTGAGAGTGATTGATAAACAGACAGTCTATGTCCTTTTAGATGCCTAAATATATTTGTACATCCACAAACACCATTTGTCGTTGTCGTTGTTGTCGGTTGTAGCTTTCAATCATTAAATCTTAAATTCTTTCTTTTTTTCAGGAACTAACTTGGTGGAAAGACGAAATTAAAGAGTCGCCAAAAAAGCAGAAAATAAACAGAAAATAATTTATTCATTATTTGTACAAAATTATAAACATACCCATATTTGAAGAATTATAAATTGCTACTTTAATGCATGTTGTGATATCTTATTTTGTTCAACATATCTTTTAGAGTTTTTATTAGTTTACAACCTAAACATTACCAACTATGTTTCGTACATTTTTGTGTCATTTGCAAGTTTATAAACATCAAATGCTGCTATTTAAGCTGTGCTGTAATGATTTAAGGCAATACTATTCCATTCTAAATAATTCGGTCATTAGAATGTCCTGATAATCACTTAAAATATAATAGATGCTTCAATTATAAATTTTAAAAATTGAGAAAAGTTGACATGACTGTAAAAAGGAACAAATAAATAAAAGCACTTCAGTTAATGTTCCATTTCCAAGCAAGAAACGCAAATTGGCAATATCAGAGAATGGGTGGTAAGATTAACACGAAATGCTAATCGATGAAGTAAGGGGAACACAAGCCCCCCCTCCCTAAAAATTTACAAAATTTAGGTCCATAAAAAAAATCAACAAAATTTTAATGACACATTCATATATCACAAAATTGTTTAACTACTGAACCAAATTCAACGAAACTTGGTATATAGGAAGGACACCATATGTAGTTGTGCATATTACCAGGAAATTTTTATCCTCAAATTTTTGTGGGAGTTATGGCCCTTTGAACTTAGAAAATAGCTGAAAATCCTCATTTATCATCTTGTCAGCGCAACTCCTCTGAAATTACTGAACCGAATTCAATGAAACTTGGTATATAGCCCTTTTGAAAAAGTCATCCGGAATTCCGATTCCGAGTCTTTTATTCTAATTTTTGGAAGAGTGATTTCCCTTTGTGGGTCGGCCACATTGTGTGATCAACGTTGAGCAAAGGAAAATATCAATTTATCCCTATCCGTTTTTGGCGTAATTTCTCTTTCCCGAATCAAATAAACTGGTTTGGAGTAAATTCTTGGATGATAACGTATGTTTTATGAGTTGAAGGCTGTGGCAGACAGATTTAAAAATGTTTTAACAGGTTGACGAATTCAGTTAATTTCAACAGATTTTCAATGGTGAGGCCGACCCGGAAGTCGTAAAACCTGTAGTGAATAAGTAAAAGATTGCTCAGGTCCGCAAGCCCGGAAAATACTTTCTAAAAAGGACTATAGGAAGGACACCATACGTAGTTGTGCATGTTACCAGGAAATTTTGATTCAATCAAAAACGATTGGAGACATCGTTTTTGTAGGCAAAAACAAACTTTAATTAAAGTTTGTTTTTGCCTACAAAAACGATGTCTCCCCCCGTTTCCCCAAAAATGTCCAAGTTCAAAGAGCCATTTCTCACACAAAAATTTGAGGATCAAAATTTCCTGGTAATATGCACAACAATATATAGTGTCCTTCCTATATACCAAGTTTCGTTGAATTCGGTTCAGTAGTTTCAGAGGAGTTGCGCTGACAAGATGATAATTGAGGATTTTCAGCAATTTTCTAAGTTCAAAGGGCCGTAACTCCTACAAAAATTTGAGGATCAAAATTTCCTGGTAATATGCACAACTCCATATGGTGTCCTTCCTATATACCAAGTTTCGTTGAATTCGGTTCAGTAGTTTCAGAGGAGTTTCGCTGACAAGATGATATTTGAGGATTTTCAGCAATTTTCTAAGTTCAAAGGGCCATAACTCCCACAAAAATTTGAGGATCAAAATTTTTGGTAATATGCACAACTACATATGGTGTCCTTCCCATATACCAAGTTTCGTTGAATTCGGTTTAGTAGTTTCAGAGGAGTTGCGCTGACAAACTTTGTGACGGACAGACGGACGGACGGACAGACGGACGGACGGACGGACAAACAGACGGACGGGCAGACGGACGGACGGACACGACAAAAACAATATGTCTCCCCGCAAAAGTGGGGGGAGACATAATTTCTAATGCTTTTATCGACAAACTTTTCCCAGCTTGCCATTCCCGGTGACTGGTAGACCAAGATCGACGGGCTGTCATATATGTCGATTCCAAAGATAATCTGGGGTGTGGCCAGTGGATCTGAGATAACAACGGATGGAATGTCTCGGGTTTGCATTAATGATCGCTGTTCGCTTGTTCAAAGGTTCATTAACTTTCTTAATTTTCAACATTTTCAAAAAGATTTTTTTAGTTCCTACTGTACGTGATCATATTTCTAAATTCAGCAATAAAGTAAGAATATGCCTTATTTTATTAACTGGGCACCCGAAAATTGACGCTCGTCTTGAGTGTATACAGATGATAGAAAGAATTTCAGAGACTTTCTGACACAAAGTGAGACCAGGTTTCAACTAATATGGTTTCATTATTATTCGTGGGGTGTCTGTGGTTTTCATAGACATGGCATTTACCCACCAAAATTGATGTAGTCTTCAAAACCACGAATTTAAGAATCCACAAACTGATCCTTTTTTCATCAAACCAGGAAAACTTATACCCATGAAAATAAATAAATCCACCAGTAAGTCCTGTATTTCTTCCAGATCTAGAAGACATTAATTGCAGAATAAGATGGACATGAAAGGGTTGATTGCAACTTAAACGCTCGGAAAAGTTGGTCCCAATATACATTGTAGTAAGAGATGTTTTATTTCAGTACATTTGTACTAAGTTACTTCCATCTGGGGTAAAGCACTCTCTTTATGACTAGCAATTATAGGTCATGCAATGGTTTTTCTGAGAGAGAGAACTGGAGAGTTATAAAACTGTACTAAAAGCGAGATAAAAACTAGAGAAAAGGCTGTTTTAAAAGGCAAATAATCTTACTGAAAATCAACTAAAAAAGGAAGGAAAACGCCTTTTCTTGTCAATTTTTTCGATATTGTAAAAAAAATGTTTTGCAGCATCATGACACTTTAAAAGATACTTCGAGCTAATTATAAATTGTCACAAGTAAGATTTTGTCAAATAGAGTTATCTTTCTTTCCCTGACAATTCTGAATTAAAATATGCTATCTTTGAACTGCACCTTTTGGCAAATATACCTCCGAAGAGTTTTAACTACCTTATAATAATCTGAGGTTCGTTTTTAAATAGTTTTATACTGACAAGTTCCAAGACTTGGTTTTCCAAAGTGGTATTTTTATATCGGTGATTTTTCTTTAAAAAAATATTATAAAATCGATGTTAGGTTGAATATATTTTCCCACGATTTAAAGTTCACTTTACTGTTTAAACCCCACAATTTATTTTCTGTAGTATTATTGAAACGTCAGTTCATTTGATTCAGGTAACATAAAGACCCATTCATCATGTATTGCATTTGTACTTTGGTTGTACAAATTTTATTGAATGAACCTTTTTATACCCAAAGATAACGTCAGATATGCGAGAAATATTTTCAAGTATAAAAAAAGCATGGCAAATATAATATAAAGTACGAAACTTACGATAATTAATTTTGAATTTCTTTTTTTTTTCTTTTTATGATCAAAATTTCAAGAGAATAGAAATGATTTGCTTAATTGCTGATCATAACTGCTATCTTTCTGGTACCGTACGTAGACATCACTCAATCCATCGTTTCTCTTGAGAGACCTGTACCGTCAAAGTCTGGGCAGTTCTGTTCTTCAACTTATTTGGTTTTAATGATACTGATGAGATAAAACAGAGTTACTAGTATTTTCACAACAACAAAATCTATGAACCTGTAATTAAACGAAACACAGCAGTGGACTTGTGCTTCTAAGAGAGTTGGTTGAGTTGTGGTTAACCTGTTTCATCTTCGCCAGGGATGAAAATTTCATGGAACAATTTTGCAACTTCTTGACACCATTTCAGCGCAAGGAATGACAAGTAGGCTCAATGGAGCCGCTCCAAAACTGCAAGCTGAGGGGAATTAACTTATTTTTGCATAATTAACCCAAAGAAGGTTAAGCAAGCACAAATTAACAATTTCACAATCCAGAACAAATAATTAGGTTAACTAAAGCTTCGGTATTCTCCTGTCGTATTAATAAAAAAAAAATTCATCCCTTAAACATACAATCTGAACTAACTTAGTCCTCCTGGTCAATGAAAAGCATTGCGTTTCATATACAGAGACATTTTTGTCATCGTTGTCATTTCTTTTTACGTTAGAACAAAATCTTTCATGTTAAAATCACATTGATCAAGAAACATGAAAATGAATGACATTCAGTCTTCAAATTGCTTTCTTAATGGCCATGTTTATGTCTTTTTATTTGCTGCCGCTTCTCTATGTGTGAAATATTCCTTTAACGTTGAACATTGGCTATTTCATATCACATAATTACAAAATGTATGTAAAACCATTTATTTCTGTATATGTTATTTGTATATGATATTTGTGTTTGTTTTGTATTTGCGGAACCCGTAAGGGTTTTATGTTTTGCAAATAAAGTCATTAAAGTCATTTTATATTAGCTGGATTGATCAACCCAAACAATGATGCTTTGGAATTTTGCCTATCGCTTTTTTTTCTCGTTACAGGTACAGCTGACAATATTTGTGATAGGTACTTAAGTCTCAATCTTTGAATTTCTTCATTTTATAATTTGTTCGTATTATTCAGTTAAAAACATATGACAGCGGTTCTGACGAATTTTTACTTCATGATAAACATTTAAGGATAATAGCATAACTAACTAGCATTGCAATAACCATCAAAAGAAAGAGCCAAACAAAGATCATACACTAGAGAAAATAAGGGAGTCCCTAAACCACGTTCCAAGTTCCAAGTTTCAAGTTCCAAGTTCCAAAATTAAAAAAATATATATATCATTTATATTTAAAAACTGATTCAAGAAATAAAAAAAAAACCTCAGCAAGTGTTACTGATTACATGTATATTGCCTTACTTTTCACATATTTGCCGTATTTTGCAAACTAAGATTTTTGTTTGTTTTTATGTATCAATTTTATTTCAATTGTTTATATAATAATAATCCGTGAGGGTCTCAGGGAAGATGAGTTCTGTAACCCTCTTTAAATAAAGAATTGGTACCAATTCCTTTCACTTCAGCGTTGGTTGCAAAACAAAACTTAACCATGGCCAAGCAAATATATTTGTTTGTTTAGGATTTATGTACCAACAGTCCTGTTTTTGCACATTTAATCAACATTTTGATGTTAATTGTGACAAAACATTATTTGAAATTGTTCTTTATATACTGTACTTATTTGCCAAAAAAAAGAAAGATTTTGTCTATAACAATGTTACCCTAAACAGACAAATAATTATTTAGTTTTGGCCTCATACAGCATGTGTGTTCTATACTGACAACAGGGCATTATTTCATTGTTTTAGACACTTTGTTTTTTTAAATGTCAAAATTTGTATAACCTCTCTTTTAGTGTCACTCTGAAGCAAATCATAATCATGATGTGTTTTTATTCAAACACCAGAATTTGATTGCCTTTTACTTCATCACTCTTTATCCGTCATCTTCGGATAAAACAATTTGATGATTCAAGCAAAACCAATTTATATATTATTTAAATAAATCATTAAAAATCAATGATTTTAAAATTTGGAACTTGGAACTTGGAACTTGAAACTTGGGACTCCCAGAAAATAAAGATCTCAATGGTCTTGTTTTTTTACTTGTATTTCAAAGGTCAAAATGAGACTTATATATACATGATATAATATAATTCAGTTTCACTTATTTTTGGTATCTTTAAGAACAGAATTTGGTGTTGTGAAATCGCCTATAATTTATGAACGGAAGTTTTCAAAGAATGTCAAAGCTGACTAGACGCTTTAAATATTAAGGATAGGTTTTGATATTTTCAAGCTGTTTCGTGGTGACCTTTAATTCACAATTAAAATAAATAGGTTATCAAAGTACGTAGGAGCAATGCAAATATTTCAAGAAAATTACGTAATACGTTGAAATATAAATTATTTTTTATGGTCTGAATTCAAATATCAGGGTACGTTGCATACATGTGTTCATATTAAACTGACAAAGTCTGACACAAAAAGTCTATAGACCATCGCTTTGGCGGACGAGTTTTGTAGTAGAAACTAAAGTGAGGGTTCGGGTTTAACGCCACTTTTCGACGCATATAGGCCATACAGAGTGATCAGGTTATATTAGGGGGCGAAATCGTTGTGCCCGGAGGAAAACATTAATCTGGTCCCTCTCAAATGCATGCGAATTTCGATTACTACAATCTGTAGATATAACTAAGTTTGCAGTAAAATTTTCACTTCATCGGCGATTAACCTGATTAACGGACGAACGGACGAAAAACCTACAATTTCGTTTTAGCAGGATGTCTCTGGTGCCCTTTTTGTTTATAAAGGACTCAACAGAAACGCTTTTTCAAAAAGTTCCAAAATAGTCAAAATAATTTGTGTATGGCAATAGAAAATCTCATGGTTTAGTAATAAATCATGTGACTTACAGCTTCAAATAGACAAATGTACAACTAATAGAAATCACAAAATTTATTGTCCCTTATTATTTTATCCGTGTAGCGATCATCAGTAAATTTCCATTTTTATAAGAATGTCTTCTGGGCTCAACCCCCCCCCCCCCCTTTTAAAAACATCAAAACCTCGCTGCCTTTTCTTGGTGTGAAACTTGATTCTGTTTTATGATGAATGTTTCCCATAGATTCCAAGAACCATCTTATGGGACTAAAAGCATCTTGTTCACTGATTGTTTTATTCGATAAGAAGAATCCGGAATGGAATTGGCAAACGATGTAATTCAATATTGCACGGATTATACGAAGAGACAGAAACGTCGTTGACACGTGCAATTTATACGATTGAGATGGAGACGCGCGTGCCATTTTCCATTAACAAGTACAAATAATGAGTGCATGAACTTTTGAAACACATTATTTCTCATACTTAATTCAAAGTTAAAGTTTTGTTCGGTCATGAACTCTGAGTAAATTACATGGAAAAACACGGTTCCCTCCAAAAGATAAAAATACAACTAAAAGAGGAGAAAATGAATTGGCAAAATAGCCCTAATCGCCGGATTATTTATAACAAAGTAAGGACTATCAGTCTTTAACATGCATCTTAATATAGGAAAAAACTGCTCCCGGGCCCTTGTTTCAGAGAGTCTGCGTGGTTCCGTTTTTCAGAAAATTTATTCGTCAAACCATTGAATTATGATCAATATATCCCGATTCCATGGCCAAACTAACGTACACGTTGTTGCTTCATAAAACGTGCACATTACTGAGCTAACGATCCCTGTTAATCATTACAGTCCTTATGCGGAAGGGTTGGGGTTGAATTAGAAAAAAATGCATAATACATACATATGGATTCCGTATTAAAACACGCTGTATTCTACTTTTATTTGTACGTCATACATGTTGGTCCAAAATGCCAGAGACCAAATTTATATATACATGCATATGGCACCTTTGTCCAAATGACAATTAGAAATAATCTGAAGATCTGGAATGTGTGTGTTCCTTAGTCTTATGATAAAAGAAAAGTATTTCCTTTAATTTTAAACTCAATATACCCTTACCAAAACTTGGCATTGGAACAAATTCTTTGTCCTAAACCCTATCGATCTTACATACCTAAAAGGCATAATAAATTGTTATATTTTTTTTTAAAGACTTAAACACAGAAATAATAACAAACATTCAAGTACCTATTCAAATTGATAACCTAATACGCGAATCGGGCATTTATATTTCCATATGTGCATGAGACCTAGTAGGCCTACAAAAATAACGTTGTTTGTCAAAATCGCGTTAGTGCATTCTTAACCAACCTAACCTAGATTCTACGCTTGAGTGATTAGGTTAGTTTGGTCTAAAACTGTATAATTTACGCTAGTAAAGAAATCATCGAACCTTTATTTCTGAATAGTTATTTTTTCGTAACACGACCTTATGCAACTGTGCATTAAGCATACCAAATTCGATTTGGAGTTACATTGTTGCTTGGCGTGAAAATAAATCTGTCAATTTCTTACTGGAACGACAGTGACAAAGTAATTCTGTCAAGAATGCAGCCCGTTAGTTTTTGTGCTTTGATTAAAGATCATGCATAATGAAATTTTTAGCAAGAGGCTTCATGTACTAGTTCAAATGTTGGTCTTGTCAGAAACACATTTTTTGAAATCTAAAATGTGTTTTTATTTAGCCATAAAAAGCTAAGCCGACCCTAGATATTTGCGGTACGTCGTATAACAAAGTGCAAAACTAGGGATATCTGGAACTATACAAATAAAATATTATACATTCCACAGGCATCGATTCTCCATTTATGTCAAGTAGTAAGCAGGATTCGTCGCCTGTTTCATTGATTCCTGATAAATCATGATCACTGGCATTTATTTACGTATTAAACAACTGATAAGTCAGCAAGACCATTGCAATATTGAATGCCAAAGTACTAGTAGTTGTTACGGCCCGACACGTATCTTTGTCATAATCTTGGTCATTGTCCGTCCGTACGTACCTACGTCTGTAACACTTTGGTTAAGGTCCGTAACTGGAGGCGGGCCGGGTCAATGATATTTTACCACTTATTTACGCATTAGACTAGTCAGCAAGACCATTGCAACAATTGAATGCCAAAGTTGTCTTTATGCTCCATCTACGAAAGTACGAGGGCATATATAGTGCTCGGGTCCGTTCGTCTGCCCGTCCCAGAATGTTGCGAGATAGGGCATCATGTCTTTTGAGCATATTCTTGTTTCACTTGTTTTTTTCTTTAGTTTTCTATTAGTTGTAGACTATTCCTTATAAATCAGGCATCTATTTTAGCTTTTATTATTGGATTGTGCAGTTTACGGACCTTTTTTTTCTAATTAACATTAATTCCTTAAATCATACTGCAGATTGGGCAACATGAACGTTGGGCAAAAGTAATTTTTCGTTCCATTTTCAAATTTTTACTCAAAAACATCCTTACATTTAATATCGTCTATTTAAACAAATCTGTCAATTTCTTTTGCTACAAGGAAAAATACCATGAAACATGACAATGACAAAGTCTTCGCGTCAAGAAAGCCCATTTAAAAAGTATTTCAAATTGAGCAAGAGAGTTTTCAAAACATAGAAACATGAGAAAATCAATTTCAAAGTGATTAATTTGGTACTTTTCCAATTCCATCCTTAATCAATTTACAAACAATAATAACAAAGTTCTGAGAATGAGGTCATGAAAAGCTGTTATACGTTCTAATTATAATACAAATTGGGTATTTACTAACAAACAATGGAATTTCTGTTTAAGAAACTTGATACCTTTGAACAGTAAACAGAATACAGTTACTCATTAACGTGGGTAATTTTATCATAAAAAGAATTTATACTACCTAATTTATACTATTAAAGACCCCATTTCACATGAATGCTGGACATCATTAAATTCTCTTTATCTCATTTATTTTATTCATTAACGATAGGGTGGACTCTCGGCCACGCGTTTTTTACGGGTTTAACAAAAGGTTCAATAGTTGGTCGTACTTGAATTTCACAATAGCGTCAGGAATTACGTTTTCCTTTCCATGTGGCTTAGGAGCAGATGTTTTGGAAGTCTGGTGCAATTCCAGAATTAATTGGGTAAGGTATCTCATAAACCGGGATTGGATAAATCATGGAAGTAATATCTCAATATTACTTCCATGGATAAATGAAATATAGCTAGACGAATCTTATTTATCAGGCACCCGGTTCTTTTCATCTACTAACTTCATTCAAGTAAATCAGTTAAGTAGAATATTGTATAAGCCCATTCATTTCTTTTCTACCAAGTTGAGACAAATTACAGACTACTGGCATGACTGGTGGGTACCGTAAAATGTCCTGTACACTTTTTCCATTCAGTCTGTTTTCTTATCTGTTACCCTCTTCGGTGACCCGAACAAACCCTATGCATATTGTACATGTACCTATATTTGTTTGATATTTTTGAAAATACTCATACAAGTTGCTATCAGCCAAGCAGCAGATGCAACATGTCCTAAGGGCTAAAGGCGTAAATTCTAGAAATACTTCATTTATCTTGGCTATAATTATCTCCTAACAGCTGACTCCCGTGTCCCCAAGGTCATATTGGATGTCAAAAGTTCACATGGATTCCGCCCAGAATCTGTAATTGATGCTTATTTATTGCACATCAACCACAACATCAAAGAAACGTCAATTTTTAAGGGTAAACGGGTTAATTGGCGACACAGACAAACAAGGAAACATGCCAAAAATATTGCACCGTCTGTGTTATTTATAACATGTACATTGTAACTATAATAGTCCGTTGAAAATACATGTAAAATGGCGAATATTGAGATAGGGCTATGACGTGTGGATGCACCAAAATTTTACCAGGCAGTAACGCTTTCATTGTGGCTCCCATGCTCCTTCTTCAATTCACAAGTTCTGGGTGAAAAGTAATGGATTTATTGTATGTTCACCGTCAGTTCATATATTTGTTAACATAGAATGTGTTGCAACAGGTGCTACATGTATCTGAGGTCAATTGCTTATTTAAATTTCTAGTACATGTAGTTGTCTTTTGTGTATTGAAAACAAACAGGAACTTCTTTCCCTTCCAGAGCACTTGATTTCAACTGTACATATCAGAATAGAAAATCTTTACTTTTTCACCTTGTCTCCATACTTTGTTTTTGTTTTCAATGGTTTGAGATGTTTAGTTACAACCAAAGGTGGTGCACCATGATGATAGATTTACACTTGTCTGACTTGGCAGAGTGTGCTGAGACATTTGACAGAACACTGACCCCTTTTATCATTCTTGTACCAAGTTTCACGAAAATCTAACTTTCAGTTTGTAACAAAAACCTTCATTGTCTGCATGTAGAGGTAGCCCAGAAATTTGAGATGGACAGCCTAAAGCCATGCAAGAAATATATCATAAATTATCCTACACAACAGAGTAAGCCATCTTTACTCATGTAACATACTGTTGAATGGGTTGCAACAAACACAAAACTAGTCAACTAACCTTGTGGTCTTTCCAGGGAGGAAAACAAATTTAACACTGTAATATCTAATTTGTATTCACATTTTGTTTCAAGCATAAAATATACATCTTTTACACCAAGAACAATTTATATCAAATAAATATTCTAAGATTCTTTCATTTACAGATTCTCAAACTTACATCTGAATCATGAAAACATACACACAAACAGATAAACAAGCATACCACTTCTAAAACAATGCTATACATGTACATGTATCACCACATACAGACATCCATAGTAAATACAGAAAAAATGTTTATAAATAAAATCTATCACTATGACTTGCCTCAGAATTTAACTTATCAGAATTAACTCAGAATTTGCTTAACTTTTTGAAATAAACATGATGAAAAATTGTGAACATGGAGAAAAATTGTTTCAGGAATTACAGGTTTACCATACATTTGGTAAATTACATGTCCTTAGGTGAAAATGAGGTGTGTGTTTGTGCGTGTTGGAATTGACTGCCCTTTATTGAAACACTTTGGCCATGTAAGGGGGGGGAGTTTTATTGGTGGAGTTAACCGGAGTACCCAGTTCTACTTTGGCAGGTAATTGTCAAACCTAATAACATTATACAAGTAAGGAATTTTGGTGAAAATAAGTAATTTGCAGGAAGAATGCTTGTGACTATAAATATGACTACACAGGAAAGTTCATTGTACATTAAGTTTTAATTTAAGAAAATCATAATCCAATGAAAATTAAAACCTATATTGAACCCTTGAACCCAATTTTATATAAAACACCCTGAATTAGATTCACCTTAAAATGGCAATGTTGACATTCAATTTCAAACTTTAACAAGTTTAAGAACATAAATAGAACAGTATGTTATTGTATGTAGAACAGGGGCTAATTGAAAAAGTAATAACCAAAATCTCCACATGGAAGCTTATAAAATTTTAACATACATGTACAAGAGTGGTTTCACTAGAGAATATGTCATTTTTAAAAAGTATGCATTGACCTTCATGACCTTAAGTGTATTGCAAACTTAAAACTTCAACTCTAACAAGACTAAAAAATACTGGTAGACAGATGTACGATTAAAAAGCAGAGAGGAAACAGCCTTACATTGGATTTAAATGGAAAAATATAGACAGATGGAGGCACAATTTGAATGAAAATGTGAATGCACAACAAAAATGACTGGTACAAAGAACTTGAGAAAGAGCATGTTAGATTCTATTTCTGTTTTTGAATCTAAAATGGCTATATTTTCAGGAAAGGAGAAACAATTGAATGGTGTTAAAGTATAGAATTAAGCTTCTGGCTCCTAAAATACCAGCAATTTTTAGCACTTCTTGAATTTTTGAAAGTAAATACATTTTAAGATTTAGTATAAATGATGCTATAAATACATGCATGGTTTTTACTTGTAAAATTTCCATTCATTTTCTGTTCTACTTTAATTACCAAGAGGTTATCATGTGGAATACAGGTCATCTCACTTGAATATGAGACTACACTGATGCAATTGTTGTAAGTGCATCTTATAAATGGCAATCTTGAAAATTTGTGATGATTTGACCTTGTTTTAAAATATAATTTAATCTGGGTATGTAATTGTTATCAATTCAAAACCTTATAGAAAGAATTTCTAACCATACATGTAATTGTATAAGCTGTTAGTTTTTCAAAAAAATTATTAAACTCTTAAACTTTACTCCATTATTTTGAAGACTGGAATTTTCAAGTCATTGATGATTGAACCAAGAAGTTTGGAGATAACATGTTTTACAATATGCCCTTTTTTCTAATGAATGAACATAAGCAATATAAAAAGAGCTACAGTGTATTCTAAATTATCAATGAGTAATTTCCTACTTTGAAAATTTCTTTCATAAATATAATTGATGAAAATTTTCCAATTTAATCTAATAATAACCAAAAGAAAAAAAAAACATCAAAAAATTCTTCTAAGAAGCAAATTAGATAGGGAATATCAAATTTCACATCAAAAATGAATAAACAATGACTGGTTGCAATGCACCTTCGGCTCTGCATGAAATTTTAATAACTGGAAAATTAGATCCATGGATCCACCAAGAGGTGCATACCAAGGGAAATTTTATACAATATTTGTTTGTCAATAAATCAATATTTAGCTGTTTTAAATATCTGATAAAGCAATAAATTTTATGAGGGGATTTGAAAATTAAGCATAAAAGAAATGGCAAAGAATGAATTATATTTGATATTATAAAATACATCCGCCATAAGCTTCACAGTTTCAATTTTGAAGATGTGTTCTGTTTTGAACATGCTTTAAAACCACAAGGGAAATGTGCCTTTTGTGAATAAGAAAACAAAAACAAAATAAAGACGTTGTACTTGAATCAATTTTAAATCTAGTCCTACATGTATATCTAATAAATGCAAAATTGAAGAATTTTTTGTTTTAACTCATTAAATGTACACTACATTTTATAATCTACTGATTTAAATTCTTTAAGTTTTAAACATTAGTTTTAGTTCCGAAAATAACAAACATGTACCTGTAGCATTTACATACAGCTGCCAACAAAAACAACATCTTATAACATATGGAGGATAAAAATATAACAGAACTGTTTTCCGATAAGTCCAAAATATACAAACAATATATACACCGATTACTTCAAACATGTTACATATAAACGATTTGAACCTTTCTTACTCATAAAAGACCTTTTCACAATACATGTACAAGAACAAGGTATTCATTTTCAAATTACTTTCAAGAAAAAAATTTGAAGATTTACAACATTTCATGACATTTTTTCCACCAATCAAATTCTTTCTTTCAAACTCTCATGTACCATACACTGATACACTCCTTTCTCCTTTGAGCTTTCAAAAAACAACAAAACAATGTCCATTACTTTCACTTTCTGTTTAAATGCATTACACATGTCTAACAAAAATAACAATGTTACATGAATCAACTAAAGGAATGGTTACTCAAATCTTGTGCCTTAGTAGAAATTGAATATGTACTTGTATTTTCTAACCATGGCCTTAATGAATAAAACTAAAACTTGAGGATCAAACCTGTTATGATTGAAAAAAAAAAACCACATTATGAGTGACTTATAATAAAATACATGTAAATGTTATAAATAAAATGCAAAACTCTTAAAAATGGGTTCAGTTCTCAACCTCCATTTGTGTTTAAGAGTTTAGTAAACTTTTGATAGATTTATGAATGATTATTAATTAAGAAGTGGTACATGTATATTAGAAAATTAGACCTCCCCCCCTTTTCAGAAGAAAATGGTGTTTTTTGACATTTTTTTTACAAAATTCTGTTTTCTAGTTGTGTTTGGTCTTTCATGTCTTTTAAATCTTTTGTTTAGTTTTCATAATGGAAGTATGTTGATGACAAAAATGTATGATACATTTTTAATGCCCGAGATCATATTTTCTGCTTTGTGTAGTAAATATGTTTCCTTCAAAAAGGTTGAGTCCTAATGTGTTTCTAATGATGCATCAGGATATCATTAAACTCTTATTAATTCAGTTTTGCAGTAAAAAAAAATAATTTTCTATTATGTAAATTAATACATTTACAGTTAACTTTGTATAATGCTTTATGAAAAATCAATACCTCAACAACATATATTTTTTTTAAAGATATTACAAACAGAAGCATGTCAGTCATAAAACAAGTTTTATTTGACTTTCTTTTTTATTAACTCTAATAATCTGAAATTTTGATCCAGATTTAAAAACAAGGTTTAAAAACATCATTTCGCAATGAGAACACTTTGTCATAAAACAGATATACTTTTCATCTTTCCTTTCAAATTTTGATTTAGGGATTCTGACTGACATTTTAGATTTGAAAAAGTGTATAATTTGGTCATGTAAAAAAATTTGCAGTCATAAGACAGATATCAATTCTTTTTTTTTTCTTTTTTTTTGGCCTTTGGTTTCTGACCGAAATTTTTAGGGATTCTGACAGACATTTTAGATTTGAAAAAGTGTATAATTTGGTCATGAAAAAAAATTTGCAATGAGAAAGCTGTGTCATAAGACAAATATCAATTCTTTTTTTTTCTTTTTTTTGGCCTTTGGTTTCTGACCGAAATTTTAAACGAGATATGAAAATAACACATCGTGTATCAGTTAAACGTCCATGAATGTGAGGCAAATATTTATCCATGTGATTAAGTTATTTTTAAAACAGGGACCGATAAATATAAAGCTAGTAATCATTTATAAAATTTATAGAATAAATTCCTTTAAAATATTCAGGTCAGCTAAATCCTAAGCCATCACATTTTTTGAGAAAATTATAAAATTAAAAATGCCCACTAAACATGTTAAATAAATTGAAAAATTTCACAGCCAATCCAATTTATTTAAGACTTGACAGACTTTTCTGGTTTCCTAAAGACTCAAGTTCTAAGAAAATAATTACATAACCAAATCAAAATACAAGCTTCTTGGAAAAATCGATACAAACCCAGAAAATTGAGACACTTAAACATTTTTCTTGAGAATTTTCTCCATTTTTAGACATTGAATACAAATTGACATCTTTAATCATTGTTACATAACAGCCAGTTTCCTTTTCTATTCTCTAGGGGTTTTCATGGAACAAATGAAAAGATTTTGATTTCTTAAATCAGAAAAGTCTGAGACTGTTATTTACTGTCTCTTTTTGTAAATGGAGATGTTGTACATGTAGATGTTTAACTGACTATATGACATGTTTGAATATCCTACTACTTTGTGGATAATAATTATATCTACAAGACCATGGAATTAATTTGTGGGTAACAAACTAGAGGCAACTACCATGCATAAAAATCATTTCTGGCCTTTCATTGCCATTGGGATTCAATTTTAAGTTAAACCCCCAAAAAACATGACAATGACCATTGTACATATACCCCATAAACAAAAGTTCTTCCCCACTACATTGTAAAATGATGTACAATGTACATGTACAGCCACATATACACACTGATAATGTTAATAGACTGTCAGTCCACTACGCTCCTGTGGCCAAATTGTAGTCCTAACAGGA
Organism: Arcuatula senhousia; assembly: GCA_963971305.1. NCBI lineage: Eukaryota > Metazoa > Mollusca > Bivalvia > Mytilida > Mytilidae > Arcuatula > Arcuatula senhousia. The sequence continues at coordinate 17,651,215 of OZ020315.1, forward strand.
GTGTAGTGAAATAAGGGGTATGTTATCGTACCTAAATGTTCAAATAAACAACTGTGTGGTAAAGAGTCCGACATTTTCCAAGAATATTTTACATCAGCCATAAAAATTGTAATAAAAATCATGAACAAATAATGTTTGAATGTATAAAAAAATCTAACTTTAACATTCATAATAATCAGTCAAGCATGACTTATTGTTTCATCAATAATTAAATCATTTAACCTTGAATTACTTCGCAATAAACATGTACACTTCAGCAAACGAAACTGGGATAAGAAAAATCAATGTTTCATACTGAGATAGATTTGTGGTATATTTTTAGAAGTGAAAGACAATTGATGCCTATAGCCCTATTATGGTAGTGTATTGACGAATACATGGTTATATCGTGGATGAAAATCTACGTTTTATATTTCAAGTAACATCTTGTCTCCAGTGTAAAACTGATTCACTGTATCCAGTGGAGGAAGATGATTCACATGAACGTTGTTTGAAGTCCTTCTCTTGTCACAACTTGTAAGAGTCTGACTTATCCATAATTAGAAATATCGTTCATCATCTTAACTTTAAGCGATGCTGACTTCATCGCCAACTGACCTGACCTGATGCTGACTTCATCGGCAGCTGACCGCTACATTACAGTGAAACCTTGCTTAACTTGACTTCTTTTTATTTTGAAAGGAACGAGTTACAAAAACAACCCTATATTTTAAATGAATTGACCAAAAAATGTTTTATTGTATCAGAATCTTAAAATGAAGGTTTCTTGTGTCAGCATGCTGAACTAAGAAAAATATGTAAATAATAGTCAGTTTAGTTATTGCAGTTGTTTCATTTTGAACATTTTTTTTCAAAAGATTTACTTCATGACACAAAATCAATGAATTGCTTCTACAAAAACAGTTCATGAACCAAATGCATTAGATTTAAACTTCACTGTTTTATTTATTATTCTTTAATTCCTTTTCTATATAAAGATCATAACATTTTAGCCACTTTAAAATACAAAATAGAACTATTAAATATAATAAGATCTTGATTTTAGGATAACAGTAAACAAACAAGTTTAAAAGGTCTCAGTACTTAAAATTTGTACGTTAATAAATTTCCTTATCAAACATTTCGTAAACAACATCTAAAATTGTTGACAAACACCTAACTAGTATACAACTACAAGTAATGATGTATTTCCTCCTTAAAAATTTTGTTTTTCTTCTTCCTTATACAATTAAAAAACTTACTACATGCAAAGATAACAATAATAAAACTTTACATCTACTTTAAATTTTTACATCAATTTGTACATATGGTGTAATTCTTCCTCTGTTAACTGTTAATATATCTGTCAATAAGTCTTCTTATCTTCGATTTTCATCTATTTCCATTTTTATCCATGTTTTGTATATATTTTTCCTTTGTATTATTTCCGATAAATCACTCTTTTTTTTATCTGGAGTCTGAAAAGGTTCTTAGGGATTATGTTGTATATTGCACCTGATCCTAGAGTTTTCGCTACAAGTATTTTTTCAGTAGATGAGTCCACTTTGGTAGAAGAATCTAAAATAAGATGGATACAGTATCTTTAGTGTGAGGTTTCAAGTCCCAAAAATCCAAAGAAAGTTGAAATACATGCACGAACCAGAGGTTTCCAGATTCCATTGATAGAAGAAACACATGCAGAGGGATAAAATCAGCAAGGATAAGATATTTCCTGTAGTTTTTCTGAACAAACTGACATAGAAATTTTCTTTTCTGGAGAGCATCCATGCAGCTTCATTTTTCTACAATTTTGATTAGGATATTTCTTAGATAAGAAATTTTCTCTTCTTCTCCTCATTTTTTTTTCTCTTTTCCAGAATTATCTCCCCTGATAACTTAACAAGTAACAAATGAATAACAATATAACAAGGATTTCTCATACCCTTTGTAGAAAAGCACCAAGGGCGAGGGCTCCAACGACCCCAATGGCCCCTATTTTAACAAATTCTCCTAAGTTCCAGTCATTATCGTTCTGATTTTTTGCTTGGTTGTAGTATTCCACAAATCCTTGCTGAAAAGAGAGAGAAAAGATATATAAGAAATACATTTTTAATTTTATAAAAAGATGTTTACTTAGTAAACATTTTATGTTTCCTGCAAAAATGGTCATATAACCTTAATTTCAATTGGGTTTGATGTGCTACATGTACAATAAACCGTATAAGTTTGGTTTTTTTTGGCGGTAGCTAAATTTCGCAGATTTCTTTAAAATTGGATTTTTCCCCCCGCATAATTCAAGTTCAGCAATTACTTATATGCGAGTATATACTTTACATATACTATATACATTAGATTTTATTTTCACAGGTTTATATTTTCGTGAGTTGCCAACTACCATGAAAAAGCAAAAATTAGATAGCTGCAAAAAAACCCAACTTATATGGTACAAGTGAAATGCAGCATCATAGGAGCTTAACTTAATGATAATGTCAACAGTTCTGGCTTATTAAGCCTTTTACATGTAGCAACAGTTTTTAAGATAAGCCTTTAACAGACTAAACATAAGCATTATAGCAACATATTTAAAACCCTGTAACAGACTAAAGACATTCTTTCATTTTTTAATTCAGTACATTTACTTTGGTTTACATTTACTAAGACAATTAAACAATATGTGTAATTATGTAATGACCCTCATTTCTGGTCCCTTTTACTCTTAGCTTTAAAACAAGTGTGGCCACTAAAAGTATGTCTCGCCTGCCGGCATCATCGCTAAAATCAACTACCTAAGCTTTCATTTCTTGATATAAACACAAAAGTGTCAGTATACCTAATAACAGATGCCTAGTTATTATACTATTCAAGCAATCCATTGTCCACACAAGTATTACAAAAAGTTTTCTGTCTGAAAAAAGACCTAAGTTCACAGAGTCACTGGAGCGTAAAAATGGGGTCATGGTCACATGGCATGGTGACAGTTGCGTTGTCCATAACCGCAACTGTCTGTTTACCCAATATCAGATGCCTAGCTATTATAACTTTCCAGCAATTCATCTTCCATAAAAGTCTTACAAAAAAGTTTTTCGGCCTGAAAAAGACCTAAGTTCACAGAGTCACTGGAGCGTGAAAATGGGGTCAAAGTCACACGGCATGGTAACAGTCACATGGACCATAACCTGAACTGTCTGTATACTAAATATCAGATGCCTAGCTATTATACTCTTCAAGCAATTCATCGTCCACAAAAGTCTTACAAAAAAGTTTACGGCCTGAAAAAAGACCTAAGTTCACAGAGTCACTGGAGCGTGAAAATGGGGTCAGGGTCAAACGGCATGGCGACAGTTGCGTAGACCATAAACTGAACTGTCTGTATACAAAATATCAGATGCCTAGCTATTATACTTTTCAAGCAATTCATCGTCCACAAAAGTCTTACAAAAAAGTTTACGGCCTGAAAAAAGACCTAAGTTCACAGAATCACTGGAGCGTGAAAATGGGGTCAGGGTCAAACGGCATGGCGACAGTTGCGTAGACCATACCCTCAACTGTCTGTATACCAAATATCAGATGCCTAGCTATTATACTTTTCAAGCAATTGATCGTCCACAAAAGTCTTACAAAAATGTTTATGGCCTGAAAAAAAACCTAAGTTCACAGAATCACTGGAGCGTGAAAATGGGGTCAGGGTCAAACGGCATGGCGACAGTTGCGTAGACCATACCCTCAACTGTCTGTATACCAAATATCAGATGCCTAGCTATTATACTTTTCAAGCAATTCATCGTCCATAAAAGTCTTACAAAAAAGTTTACGCCGCCGCCGTCGCCGCCGCCGCCGCCGTCGCCGGAAAGTAATACCTATGTCTCGCCTTCCGCGACTATTCGTCGCAGGCGAGACAAAAATCATTAAAAAAATTAAACAAATAATAAAATATTGACCAAATTCGAATAACAAGCCATGAAAACTCAACAAGCATAACGATTTAATCAGGGAACTAAGTTGACATTAATCTATAACGTTTCCCAACAGGGACAGGTAATGTTAATTGTCTACCTGTCAAACAAACACCTGGATTGATTAATGTCGTTACAGGTAAAAACCAGCATCCGAATATCCATGCTCCATGGAATAAAAAAAGACTACAGATGAAATCGCCATCTGAATCTACAATTGCTTCGAAGAACAAAGAAAGACTCTGATATGCATGATCTGAGTGTTCATGCACCAGAGACAAGAGAAAAGCATGACAATTAACATTTGAATGAGAAATGTAACACAAATTGTCCTGGATACAGACAGATATTGACTTGGCTGCCATATAAATCCCAAATTGATCAAAATTGGCAAACCAAGTCAGCAAATTAAAGTATTGAAAGCTCTACATGTACCTATGGGATCCAGACCCAAGTTCCTCTATTTCAGTCCAAACTTGACCATGGTAATATCAGCATGAACATGATAATGTGCCATTGACCACAAAATATATATACATTATACATCAACAACAATTGAACAAGGACAACTAGAAGTTGAACAGACAAGATACAGAAAATTAAAGCACCTTCACATTGAGCCATCGATTTGGGTGCATCAGAATTTCAACTTCAACAAAATAAGACAAGAAATAATAGAAATCGGGTCAAATGAGAGTTACTCTTTGTAATGCATTGTATGATGAATATACAGTAAAATGAATAAAATACCAATTTTATTGAAACTAATCTTGTTATATGTATATTGTAATAATCTGAAATTGTTTTTGGCACTGTCTGTTGATATTGAATCTATCAAGGTTATTTCATAGGCACAAATGGCATTTTGATAGAAAATCCCCCATATTGTTATTGTATTGATAATTTCATCAAAATAATAAATGAATGTCCAAGAGAGCTTCTCAATCAACAAAATGTCAACCGTTAATGCCTTGTGATGAAACCCATCCAAAATAACAAACGTTCATCAACACCTACTGTTTGTTTACATTCTGTTATATCTACTGAAATTAAAACTTATGGCAGGGATCCAGTAATTACCCAACAAATAGAGTGCACCAGAGAATTTCCTTATTATTATATTAACCTTGAAGCATTAATTAGATAAACACCTACATTAAATGCTAAATATACTATCTGATGTATTGTAACATTTTTCAAGCAGATAGCATTTGTACTTTAAGGGTACATTATACATGTACATGTACACGTATACAGAGAGCAAAATGTTAGAGGAGGGCTTTGTGGTATAAAGAAGTAAAAAGAACAGTTGAACATGTCCTTACTATAGCTATAAACATGAAAGCTAAGAGTTACTTTTGGTATTGGAACTTGAACTACCTCTTTTTATTGCATGTACATGTATGAATACATTTAGTTTAAAAGTAAACACTTCTATTGCCTGCTAGAAAATCACATACGGTAAGTCAGCAGTGGACCAGTCTGAACTTGCTGTTTCCAAATGCTTGCAGTACATGCATGTCTAGATGCAAAATACAAGTCATGGGATTCAATAAAGCATGATCTAAATAGAGTTTATTGATCTAGGGAATAACTGCAAGCTGAACTATTTCTTTCTTTGATGGTTGATGCAGTCTCTTGCACATCTAAATGGAAAAGATTAATAAGATTTGAAAGATGCGGGCTTCAAGGAAGAGTCAGTCACAGCTTTAGCTCATGGCCATTATGCATGACTGCTACAAAACGTTTTAACAAATCCAGAACAATTAGCCACATACAAGGTACAGCCTGAGTGAGCAAGTTCAGTGGCCTTAACTTAGCATTAAAGTACATTTCACATACATGTAGACAATTTGAAGATGCAACTGCAAGTCACTTTCTCTCTGACCAAAAATGTTCTCTATGTCATGTATGTAAACATCAGTAATATGATCTATTGATTCATATAAAGCCCTACATGTACATACATGTAATGAAGGGATAAATTGCATGTCATCAAATATTAATTCAACAGGATGTGTAAGTTAATTAATTTCTGTCACGAACTGTCACATATTGCATAATCTATAATCGTTTATATTTACATTGACATTGCAGAGTAGTAATAATATCAGTCTAATAAAAATCAAAAAAGAAATATACATGGAGAAATCAAAATCAAAATGTAAATGTTTGGAGATCTATGAATCTTAAATTTTACTCAATTATGTTTTTATTTACAATGTATTTTAGAAAACATTGTCACTCGCAAGTCAGGGCCTCCCTATTCAGCCACCTAGACAAACACCTTGGTTGCTCAGTGTATTCTGAGCACCAACTTGAAGTCAGAATCTCCCTACCCTGAGTTGCCCCTTATAACAAACTGAAGTCTGCTAAAAATTGGGTCTATATTGCCAACCTGCAGGACCCACATGGAAGCACGTTCCAACACACAGTACTGTGTTTTAACTCTGCTTTATGCATGTACATGAAATTACCTTTTTCAGGTCCCAAATGCTTAAAAGGGTGTTCAAGCTTCAGACCCTTAGAACAACCACTTTTTTTCATTTTTTTTTTTCAAGATCATGCTTAGGCAAGTTCTAATCACATACACTTATATATCCATGTACATGTATACAAGTATTCTATGCAAATGTATAACAAGGGTAAATTGCATGGATCCCATCAGACATACATGTATCTTGACTTAAGAAAAAAGAAATATAATCTGCTTTTACTATATTACTATATTAATATGAAGGTTGGGAGCCAGGGAGCAAAACATTATTCATGTACAATGTATGTCCAAATGTAAATGCTTAAACTTTACATACAGGTAGATCTGCCATGTACCGGTACAATTTTTTGTACGCCTCCAATACTTATCAAATGGGAATTCCAACTCCGTCAGCACATTTTTTGAGAACCTTAAATGCCTAAAAGTTTAATCAGGACTAATTTTAGAAATTGATAATGATATTTCCTATGAATTGAAGCTAAGGGATAAATTGAAATTTTCTTAGGTAAAATAATGAAATAAATTTCATTTCATAAGTTATATATACAATTGTATATACCTGACATGCCTAATCTACACATATAATGTATTTGCTGGTACCGAAAACAACAAAGTTTGGTGAAGTTTTTAATCAAATAAAATGAATGGAATCTTTAATACCACATACTTGGAATCTTGCCACAATGGGCTTTACCTGTTATTATGGATCAAAGCGTGGATTTAATTAAAGAATTTTGTGCTTATAACCAAATATTTATAAATGAAGAATTAAGAAAAATTATTATGTTATGCACACCCACTCATTTATATAAAGTTAATTACTTTTCATTTCAAATATTTTTTGAAATTTTTCTCTGATACCTACGTACATGTATGTAAGGCTTACATGTACATGTATGTCATATCTCCAAGACAGATCTTCATGAAACTTTGTACATGTACATTCAATCTATTGACTTATATTGGTACATGTACATGTATGTATATGTCAACACATGTTGACTGTTAATTAAAAAACTGAAAAGGTTTAATTTTTTTCACTGTCATGACTGTCACAACTGTCTTTTAAATTAATACATGTACAATGAATATTTAAATTGACTTTAACTTGACAAATTCTCTAGCTGTATGTAATGGTTTTTTTTTTACAGTAAAGCTTAGACCAGTCACCAATATAACCCAGACTAAGATATGCCATTTCATATCACCATTTATATGCGTGTGTGCTTAGTATAAATTTCACTTTTATTGAAAGGTTCTGTACTTAAAATATCCTAAAAATTTAATCTTTTTAAATGGGTCACAGATTAAGGTATAAGATTTAGGGTATATATTTAAGCATTTTGTTAATATATTTTGGTCGCCATTATGTACATGTATGTGTTTGCCCTTGTCTTGTACATTTTCATTAATCAAGCAAACAAGTACACGTACATGTACAATGATATAATCATGATGTACATGTAGTGCTGCTGTTGGTGGCTTGTTTCATGAATTATAACATACAAAAGGCATACATGTAGCTTTTGGTGTTTGGTACCATACAATGCATGCCATACATACAATGTACATGTTGTACCAAATATTGAAAATATGCACTGAATGCTAATGTCTTTAAATGAGATTGTGCATTCTCCATCACCTTTAAAATCATCTTTAAACGACCCAGTCAGTCAAACTGACTAAAACCAACTACTTACATTTGTACACGTAGCCATAAAAAATATTGCCTATATTCATGATATTCTCATCAAAATTTCTTGAAAATTAATGGCGACCAATTCTATTTTTTTTAACCATTTTGATAAAATATTCTGTCATTTTTAAGGAAATTGACATAAAATTGAACATACATACAATTTGCCAAAAATAATATATAAATTTTTGAGGGGGCTAAAAAAATCAAGCAGGAGGGGAGGAGAATCTAATATAATAGATTATTATAGTGGACTTGTTACATTCATGTACTTTGTACATGTACATGTACATTGTACAAAAATTCTTATTTTATTTCAAATTTACATGTACAAAAACATTCATACATGTATTCAAGGACAAAGCATTTGTATTTGGGCATTCATAAATGTAAATGTCAATGAATCACAGTTAAACATGATGTGAAAATTTTACAGGATTTTTTCCAAAAACATCAATCATGTCTATGCTCAGTGAAACATTTAACTATCACATGTTTGAATGATACAGAATACTGTCATCTGTAGAATTTCATTGCACTACATGTATATATCTATTTATGAATGATAAACATACTTCAAGCAATTAATCCAGTCAACGACTCGTCATAAATCACAGATGATTAAAGTATTTAATCAAGTCAAATGGATAGACTTTGATCAAGACTCACTTTACATGTACATGCATAAACTAAAAGTACATACATGTAAAAATAAATAACATATAATACTGTGGATTCATTTATTTTCGCGGGTATCATTCAATTTTCGTGGTTTGATGATAAATGACCAGTTAGTGGATTCTTAAATTCGTGGTTCTGAAGTCAACAACATACAAATCAGTGCTAAAATTCTTTTTCATGGGATATCAAATTTCGTGGTTCAAGAGAACCCATGAAAACCACGAAAATTGATACCCCACGAATAATAATGAAACCACAGTATACAGGTGCCAAGTATACTCCCAAGGTCAGATGTTTTCTTCCGAAAGACATGATATATAGAGACTTGTATATGTGTAAAACCCTTAGTATTTTCTGCATTTTAGACAATCCAAATTTATTTCATTTAGTGGCAAACTGAACTTTACATACATGTTCTTTTGAGACTTAATACATGACGATGATGTACAAATGTACACTACAAAATGGTAGTGTGTTCATTCGTAGCAAGGCAAAATAAAGATTAAAATAATAACAAACATGTACTGGTCTGTCCATACAGTCATGCTATATAAATAATCATAATACATGTATATCTGATTGCAATTTATTGTAACTGTACAAATACACATGAACAGGATGCACTTTGCAATAAATTCTGCACCATACAGAATAAATGTAATGCATAGTTACATAGACATAGTAATGGTCAGTATTATCAACAGCTGGAAGAAAGCCAGCAATTAAAACTATTGATGCTGATTTGGCAAAGTACCAAATATCAGGGATTAAATAAAACTGATTTTGGACATCCCTGCAAATATTGATTCCATTTTTATAGAAAATCTATTGAATAGTTTCTGATAGGTTTTGTTAGGGAAAATATTTACTATATTATTGGTAATAGGCAGTGGGTGTAGAAAACTATTGTACAATTTAATTAAAATCAATATTTCTGACTGCAAGTTGTATAATCTAAATGTGCAATAAATTAAACCATGTCAGAAATTTCTTTACTTGACCATGCACATAAAACAGGACAAGGGGGTTATAAATTTAAGTTGTGAAATACTTTGTGTACATGTACATAACATTGCATGGTGTTATAAGGACTTTTACTAGGCCAAGCCCAAGTGTCTGTACTTATTTTTTCTGTAGACACTAGCTGTTCTAAATATTATTTTTGCTAGACCAATATAATAATTTTGGGTTCACTTCTTATTTAATGATCCAGGTCCAAAAGTCCAGTCCATGTATAAATCCAACAGTGTTACTGTACATGTAAATCCTTTTTTCCTTTTTTAAAATAATTTTTGGGAGAAAAAAAATAATGGAATAAATAAAAAAATGACAAATTATTTGTGCATTATCTTTTTGAATTTAAAAGACCAAGATAAAATCTTTTCACAATTTCCTGTTCTTTGTTAGATTTTAAACAAAGAAAATATAACCAGCCAGCTGATAGTGTTTACCATGATCAGTCAACCATGACAACAAAGGTGACAAGGGGTAAACAATGTAAACATAGGGGAAATACCTACCCAGCCACCGTTTGTTGATATCCACTGCTCTAAATTATCACATAAATATACAGTGACCCAGTCAACAATCGAGTCCACAAGGTGGGGCATCCCACTTTGTACACATTTTACTGATAAAGCCCCTCCAAAACCAAACATAGCAACTATCCTCCCCCAATTTATATTCCCATCAATGAATAGTTCTTGTACAACTCTTTGGAAAGTTGGATATGCGGTTGATTCTGTTATGTGTAACTGATTAACCATATCGTCAAATTGTGCATGGAATCTTTCCTGAAATTCATCCCCAAGCGTCCGTAATTTGAGTTGCACTGGGGATGGTGGGGTATCCAAAGATGGACAGTTTTCCCACTGTAGTCCATTTTTTCGGAGTCGGTCATTTACAAAATCCACAACCAAATTACGTGAACTATGTTGGTTCATTTCAAAATTGTTATTAAAATTCATTATTTGAAACATTCATCCTGTTTTAAGTCCCATCTTTTACAAAATATTGTAACCCACACACGTTTGCCGACTCTCTCGGATCTCTCTGATGTTATCAATGAAGCCGAGTTACCGGTAGAAATTGACTATTTACGTCACAAATAACTAATTATTTTATGATAATTTTGATAATTCTAAACAGTTTTTGCCATTTGATAGATTTAAACTCAATGTAGTTCAACATCAAATCCAGGTAATCAACATATATCCAATACACACAAGAGAAATTCTTTAAATTCCGACTGCTCAGTGGGTCAAAGGTCATAGTTTATGTTCATTCATAATGTGCAATCAGTCAGCTGTCGCAGACTGTTTTTAGCAAAAATGTATTGTAATATATAATAGAAAAATAACATAATCTTATCAATTTTTCAGGGGGGGATGAAGATAGAACTGTTTTTATTTTTTTTTTATTTCAACTTTTCAGAAAGCACAAGAAAAAAAGGTTTTATATAAACTAAAATGAAAATAACGCTCCTTTTAAATATCAGAAAAAATGCATTGGGAGACTGGCTTCATTTTGAGACGACTGAATTAGCGGCAGCCCCTCATGAAACCGTTGTGTGTGTGTTTGTTTTGTATGAAATTAAAATTAAATATTGAAGCTGAACTTAGCCCTGTAACGCACTCCGAAAATTCGACACAAAAGCAACTGAATTTATGGTCTTTCATTTTCTAAAACAATTAGAATGGTTACATCAGTCAATTTCACATTTATGAAAGTTTAATCATTACCTTTAGTCTAAAACAAAACCTTAACTGCAATTTTAAATGGATTATTCAAATCAATCAATCAAGACTTGAAATAGAGAAGAAGGCTCACGGTCCCATTGTTTTATTTGCATTCCGCAATATTAAATATTCATTTATGGGATTATATGTCATGCATACATGAACATGTATAATTCTCTCAAAACGTATATACACCCCTTTCCAAACTCAACTGTATCTACGGTCTATTAATTACTCGATCCGCGGCACCCCCTCCTTTTAAAAAAATAATAGACACGGATGATGTTACGCCTTCTTTTAACTCTCCTGCACTTACAGGTTAGTTGATTGTGTTATGCATAATAAATGTACTTGAGAAACAACAAATTGTTAAACTGTAAAATCTATTATGGAAACAGCCAATAGCCTTAAATGTTGTTGCTGTTAACAATTAAGGAACTTCAAAAACAATCTCATTTTTTTTCTTCATTTTTTTACTATGATCTTCCACGTTCTTTTACAAAATAAAAGACACGAAAAATCGTTGAAAATTGGGAAGGTTGGCAACCCTGATATTACATGTATAATTAATTTAAAGATGGATATACGGTGGTAAAAACCCGGTCAAATGGATTCAAATGGTGATCGAGGGGTAAATATCTATATGTGGTATACCTACCCATCCGTTATGTGCTTCTATCCATTGGGATAAGTTTTGGTCTATGTACATGCTAACCCATTCAATGATAGAGTCTATAAGCTGTGGCAGGTCTTTCTTCATACACACTGTTGCTAATGTTCCTCCGAATGAAAACAGGGCAACGATACGCCCCCAATTTATCCCTCCATTAAAAATTTCGTCGGCAACAGTCCGAAATGTCACATAAGCTGTATTTTCTGTAATATGTAAGTCTTCTATTCTCCTTTGAAACACTGCACGAAATCGTTTTTCGAGCTCGTCGCCCTTATCCCGTAATGTTTGATGAACCTCTAGGGGCTGTGGCAAGAGCGACGGGCATTGGTCCCATTGGACACCGTTGTTATTTAGTCTGTAGTTAATGTAGTCCACAACTAAATACCGGGACCCGGTAGGGTCATCCATCTTTTGAACTTTTCCCACGGCTTTAACTGTTCCTGAAAATAGCAGAATTCTACAAATTTTAATCACCAAAAACTTGCTTGCGTTTTCACTTCTTTTATGTTAATCCATTTCAATGTATATGAAGTTAAATTTCATCGATTTTCTGAACCAAATTGAGAAAAACAAACACAACACTCCTATATAACTACTATACTTTAAACTTTGTTTACGTATGCAGTATACCACATGATCATAGACCATGACTTACAATCTAATCACATATACATACTTAAAATATATTAAACATTTTTTACTTCAATTTCATCGATTTATACACATGATCGATCTCATACATGTACATGTATTAATGTATGATGTAGACATAGTACATGTATGTAAGTTTATACATGTAACTAATGTACATACTTATAAGTAACCGCAATTCAATAAAGATATTTTTGGCAAATGTCCTATGTAATCACTTACATAGACTGCCAAAACTTTCAGCATATAAATTATCATTAATTTTACGGCCGTAGCTTATATCCTTTTTTTTTCTTTCATATAATCATAATAAGCATATTAATTTTGACATCAATATAAACCACAGGGGCTTGAATTCTGGTCATTTATATCGCCTTAAAAAAATTCGACCCCTATACTCTATACTACCCATCAGAGTAGGGGGCGATTTTTTTTTAAGGCGATATAAATGACCAGAATTCCAACCCCTGTGATATAAACTTGCATAAAATGATTAAAAGCACTGAAACATATCTTATTAAGAGGCATATGGTGGTTTGCTGAAAACATTAGGAACTGTTAAAACCGTGTTTCAAAGTTCTCCTTTTCAGTCGAAGGCACGAAATTTACAGATGCAAATGTTTTACCATGACATTTGATCTTGCAACATTGGCTTGGCGGTGAGAACTGATCCCGGGACCAAGGCCTCACCAGCCTAAAGTGAGCTAGTTTCAAAAGTTTTGCATTGACATCCAATTTCAACCTACATGAGTTGTGACCCTAACTGTTAAACTTTTTACTTTCGAAATGAATACCAGTAGGTGTTTTTCATACTGCATCAGCGTCCACGTTTCAAGAAAATCTACTTGTCTTATTCTGCAGAAAACAATTGGCAGTCTAAAATCTATAATTAATAGTACAAATGACCTTTACTTTAACTCATTGACCTCAAAATCAATAGGTGACGTAATTCCCGCATCATTTGAAAGTTTCAAACCTTGATGTTTTACATTTACCTCATCACAGCTTCAATATATACAAGTTCTGCTAATTCTTTTAAGGCGTTACAACATGTTACAACTATATAGAACACTATTAAAGAACTACTAGCTACGAGCGCTATAATTGGGAAAATAAAGCAAATATATATTTTCTTTGTGGTGTGTAAAAACGTGTCCTAACTTTCACTTATAGTTGTTACCAGTATCTTATAAAAACATTTAAAAATGTCGAATATCCATTCCCTACATCTTTAAAATTCAACTGTTGTTGAAAAAAATCTTAATGTCGGACAACCAGACAACACGGATCGCAAAAAAAAATCTTATCGATTCAAATAAAAACTATTGCTTTTCCTCGAACACTGGTTACCAATTCAATTGGTTACATGCATGTACCATCTGAATACGGATTTTCTCAAATTTTAAATACTGTACATAATATAGCAAAAACCAATATTTGACCGGATTTCACGAAGTGAAAAAAAGGATACAAAATGGTGAATAACAGGCAGAGGGCAAGCGGGCGGATCGGCCTTGCGGGGAAGAAATTTTCATAACAGTTTTCTCAGCAACAACTAATCAAAGCCATTTAGTATTTTGTATATATAGCATCAGAGCATGGGATTCGATTTCAGGTCTGTCACTTACATACTTCCTGTTTAACGAAATTCGGCCTTTTTTTTACTTTGATAGATCTTTTAAAAGTTATATTTGTGATTATAAGTTGTTCCTGGTCATTGGAAAAAGAGACATATACACTCCAAAAAACACGCGTGTCGAGCCAGGTGTTTTTACTAACACTTACACTTTATATAGGCGAATAGAGTCTAAAGATTTTTACTAACATGATGTCAGGGATTTTTCATAACCCTAATTCTATGTCGTATGGAAAGCCGTAGTGGATTTCCGAATGAACAATTTATTTACAATTGGTGTCAATGGTGAAATGTTTAAGTTCCATGAGTTCGACAACTCAATAATTTGACGAATTTCGAACGATCGAGCGCAGCCTTAACGATTTTGAAGAAAAGTTATTTCATTTGATTTGCTTTGATAAGTATAAAGTTAATGCAGTTGATTAAAAGAGAAATCTTTTGCGGAGTTTAGTAAAAATTACCTGGATCGATTCGCGTGTTCTAAGGAGTGATATATAAGACAGGTTCAGTTTGAAAGTCAACACTAACAGACCTAAAGACAGCACGAACAAGTAATCTGTGAGCTACTGCTCACTCAGTATACCCCTGCTTCCCCCAAAATTAACTATGTTGGTAAACAGGCAGTAGACATCACACAGACCTTATTTCAATACTCATGATAAAGGACATCATACTGAAGCCATATACCAAATTTCAAGTATCACTGTGATATGTAGTTGCTTAGAAAAATGTTACGAAAATTTTCAACAATTGACCAGTAATGTTGAAAATAGACTAAGTCGGAAAACAGAAAGTAGATATTCGACAGACCTAGTTTCGATGCTCGCGATAAAGTACATCATACTGAGGCCATATACCAAATTTCAAGTCACTGTGATATGTAGTTGCTGGGAAAACTGTTACGAAAGTTATGTTGCGGACGGAAGGACGGACGGACGGACAGAGGTAAACCAGTATACCCCTGTCTTCTTCGTAGCGGGGGTATAATAAAATCCCCCTAAGAAGACCAACCAACTCCACCAGAACTGGCATCGGAAGATCCTTCAGAAATTTTGACTTCCGTGTTGTCTTCATTAGTTTACCTAAAAATAATTTTATACAAAGAAAATATAGAATTTCCAATTAAGATAATGATCGGCTTTGTTTCTACTTATCTAAAAAATTTCTCATAAATAACCACGAAATCTTGCACGAAACCACTTATTATTGAAGTTGTTTACATTTTTTTATTTTTAGAAAATGGTGTAATATCGTCTTCGAACAATAAATGTTGTTTACAAACATCAGGAGGATAAATTACAACCTAAAATCTTTTAAAACTCATTTATATGTCAAACAAATGTAGTAAATAGGTACATGTAGTTTAAACTTCAAAAGTCCCCTCTTCTACAGTAAGGTAATAAATAGTGCTATTGACCTGCGATCCTATTTTAATTTGGTTTATAGGTAATTTTATAAAACCTAATTTGGTGTATTAAACTTTTATCTATTTTAACTAGACTTTCACCCATTTTACCAGACTACCCAACCAGGTCATCAACTGGCAGACCAGAGGCACAATTATGCCGAGATCGGTCATTCGATGTCTGTAACTCTGTTACATTGTAGAAATATAAGTACTTGTTGTTGAGTTATAATTAGGCACCAACCCTTTGATTTTTCTTGGGGGGGGGCTGGGATTTAAAAAAATATATATTCTGGCTCTGATTTTTGGCCAAAAAAATAGTCTCGCCAGCTTATAGGGCGAAAAAAATAATCTGGCCCTCGTTTTGCGCATTAGAAAAAAAGAGTTTTTCTCAACAAAATTTTCTAGCATTGAGTTTATGGCAAAAAAAATAAGCTGGCCCGCGCAGCGGTCGAAAAAACATTCCCGGTTCGGGTGAAAATCCCAGCCCCCCCCAAAAAAATGAAATGGTCGGTGCCTTAAAAAAAACTCCCGGCCCTGATTCGAATTTAATTCAGGGAAATTAACTCAACCTAGTGATACAACACAGTCTTGTTTTTATTTACAAATTTACAAACCTTTTTTTTAAACTGAAAAATAAAATACAATTCATTTTCGTTTTTTTGTAAATTATGGATCGTTTGGACACCACTTTATCGTATCGTTACATGACCGTCTCAACTGTATGGATCATCACGTACCTCCTTCAATATAGAGCAATGGGATCTACAGAACTGATTTTGACGTGATATAGGATGGACTAAAAGTCTATATGTAGATGTAGACTACTTTTAAGTGCTTTTATATCAAAAAAGCTACTACTGTTGTGTTGGGGAATGGTCAATCAGTTCTCGTAATGTCAAAGCGGACTTTCACTTCTTGACGTCATATTTAGATAAGAGAACAACTGTACAACTTGTACGATCACGGTCATAATAGTAAAATAAATTATTGACCTTCGTTATCATATCAAAACATTTTTGTAAAACTGTACCCTATGACAAAGTAGCATATATCATTTCCGGGATGTCACTGAACGATTTGAAATAAGTCATTCGCATTGACCACGCTGGACTCGCTGCTCACTATCAATATGTTGTTAAAGTCAACTGTCTTACGGAAATTTGCAACAAGAAGATCGCATGTATGGCATATTGACTCTTCTAAAATATTGATAAAGGGGAGCGAGTCCTTGTGTACGTATTGACCAGGCGGCTACAAAATATATCAGTATAAAAAAGTGATGTATCCTGAATTTGAAAGTATTTATATATTTTTTCACGTACTTCATCAGTTCTCTGGCATAAAATGTCAGGTATGGCTATCTCAGGGCTTGGTATAGTACATGTGCAAACTGCTAGAAATTTCAAGCAGACTGCACATGGACTGCATTTGACGACCCGTGAATACCGGGATCAAGCCCATGTATGTGTAGTTAAAAATATAGACATTTTGGAAGAAAGTCATCTGAAAGAGCATAACTTTACTGTTTTTGTGTAATTTGAAAATCCTATACATTAAACAGGACACCACTTATACATACATAGGAGATCAACGAATAAATAAATTGGATATAGAAAGACAATAATTGAAAAAAAGCCATTTAAAGTTATAGGATGGTAAGATTTCGATATTTCAAATTAAGTGATGAGGGAAAAAAACAAGCTATCAGCTAGGAAAGATAATCTTAGCCTAGAGAAATGCGGATTACCTTCAGTTAAAGACGTAATTTTGACCTTGTTTTCACTTCACGTAATTTATAGGTTTTTGTTGCGTAATTGTACATAACCATTTCACGTGATATCCATCTAAAGTAACTTTTAAAGATAAAAATGATGAAACTTTATGTATCTTCTTAGACTAAATACATCTTTCGCCAAGATCTTAAAATTAAAATTTGGAGGATAATTAGACAGTGACATCAAAGCTAAAAATAAGATTGTCACCGAGTTTTAAAATATTCGTGAGAACCTCATTAAATTCTTTATTGGAATTTTTAAATGTTAATAAAATTTAAATATTATATTTTAAGTCATAATAGAGGTCTTAAGGTTTGAAATAAACATTACACTCATACATAAGAGGTATTACGACACACTGGGCAATAAAGACCAGAAATCATGTCATTAAATTTAAATCGAGCTTTCACGACCCACGAAATCACCAAAACAAACCATCATACGATATAAAATGTTTAAAAGTCATTTTTGTGCATTTCGACTCACTCTTGGGTTCATGAATCATTTAATATATCACACCACTAGTACAGTAATACTATAGTGGATGTTCAGGGTATACTGAGGAAAAGAAAAGAGCGCTTTTCAGATTAAATTTGCAGAAAATCTGCACAAAAATTGCATTTTTTTCAACGAAAAGCTTAAGGGGCTCCATACCCCAGACTCCCTGTTCTGGATCTGCCATTGATGTAAGTGACGGCTCCGGTCAATCAATCAAATTATTTGTCGAAATTTTTAAGCATTTTGATTTTACGCCGAAGTAACACTAAATATGGTTTATCAGGACAATGGACATTCAAAGGATGCAATGACACATTCAAAGGATGCAATGACACATTCAAAGGTGATGATGATGAAAAATACAGCGGCTTGGGACAAAAAAACAAAGGAACATTATTTTTTTTACCACTGCCAAAAATGGGGATGTTGGTAGGAGCAAAAATGTAGTTTATGTGGTACACTTTGGTGGTATAACTAGTAAGTGATGGGGACTTCAACTTAATGAAGCGTGGCACTCTCCATGCACACACGTTGGTCCGCTACGGTCAGCGGTCAGTCAGACCTTCTATATTGTGACCTGACAACCTCCACATTCCCGCGCCCGCGAGTCACCCGTTTCAGCCTTCAAGGGTACATATCATAAACGTCCGATTCAGTATAGCCCCTTGTTTTGCAAATATTAGCTTTAATCATAGGAAATTGTTTCCTATTAAAAATTAAAGTTTGTTTTTGCCTGCAAAAACAATATCTCCCCCCGTTTCCCCCCAAAAGTTCTAAGTTGCCCTGACAAATGGATAAATGAGGATTTTCAGTCACATTTCTAAGTTCAAAGGGCCATAAGTCCCATGAATTTGAGGATAAAAATTTCCTGGTAATATGCACAACTACATATGGTGTCCTTCCTATATATTAAGTTTCATTGAAGTTGGGTCAGTAGTTTCAGAGGAGTTGTGCTGACAAGATGATAAATAAGGATTTTCGGCAAATTTCTAAGTTCACAGGGCCATAACTCCCACAAAAATTTGAGGATAAAAATTTCTTGGTATTATGCACAACTACATATGGTGTCCTTCCTATATACCAAGTTTCGTTGAATTCGGTTCAGTAGTGTCAGAGGAGTTGCGCTGAACACAGAAGCTTGAATTCTGGTCATTTATATCGACTTAAATAATCAACCCCCACACAGGGGCTTGAATTCTGGTCATTTATATCGACCTTAAAAAAATTAACCCCATACTCTATAATACTCACACAGGGGAATATGTGTGACCCTTGTGGTGCTGACAAACTTTGCGACGGACAGTACAAACACAATATGTCTCCCCACAAAAGTGGGGGAAGACATAATTGCGATAGTAGTACAATGTCAAAAGCTTAAAACGTGCAAATAAATCCGATGCATGCAAATGGTATGCGTGCATAAATATAGACCAAACACCGACAGAGAAACATAGGTATGTCCTACTTGTGTCCGGTCCAATTTGTCTTTATGTAAAACTATTTTCCTGATTTTATCTACATTGAAATCGCCATACAGTATATAACATATATACAAATGTCTATTGACTGCCAAATGTTCTACAGACACAGGCACTGTATGGTTTGTTTAAAAGTATGTCACACTGCCCTATTTATGGTCAAAGTATAATGAAGAAATGCCCAAAAAAGGCAAATGTCAAAATCCTCAAAATGTCAATCACATCCTACGTACAATCTCTAGAATTTAAGACCACCTTGTAAATTGTCTATATACAATAATTTTAGCACGCAATGATTATATAATCTTCTATAAGGTATAATTTACACTTCTCGTAAATTACATATCTTTTTTAAGATATTTGCAATGCAAAGAGAATTTAAGATTAGAACGAGGACAATTTACTAAAAGTACAAATGTGTGTTAACCCATATTGAAATAGATTTCTTGCAAGAGGATCATATTAAGTTTTCCTTCTGTGAAAACGAAAGCAACGAAAAGATGAAACATCACACATTTTGACGGCGGAAAGCTAAAAATATGCGAAGAATAATAAACTGTTTACACAGTGAAATATCTCGCCAGTTGCAGCTCGACACAGGGGAAAATGAAGCTAAAAATGAAAATGTTAAAAGACTGGAAGATTTCAAGGCAAGCCTCTGTAGCTACTGCTAACTAGTCACATTATTTTAACTATATATATATATCCGTGTTTCCCTCAGACCTACGCTTGGTCGATTTATACAATCGTCTACGACTCTTGATCATTAATGGACGACGACGACGACGACGACGACGACGATGACAATGACGATGATGATGATAATGATGATGACGACGACGACGATGATGATGGTGGTGGTGATGACGATGATGATGATGACGATGATGATGATGATGGTGGTGGTGCTGGTGATGATGATGATGACGACGACGACGATGACGACGACGATGACGATGATGATGATGATGATGAAAAGATGGCAATTACTCTTGAAATTGATCTGTACTAAGTAAATGCAACTGCAGTATGCAAGATACCCGGCAAGATATCAACGGTGTACTTGTTCATTACTTGTTCACAGTAAACTGACGTACGAAAAAAACATTTACATTTAGCCAAATCAGTATAAAACGTCAATTATTAGACCACTTGCATAGCAGGAGCATACTGATAAAAACTCATAAAATTTTGTACTGGTCCTAATGCAACTGCAAACCTAATATCAATGGTGTGCTGTAACTGCTTCTCATGTTAAAGCAGACGTCAAAAAGACGTTAACGTATAGTCAAATCAGTATAAAATCTCAAAGTCAATAGTCCGTGACTGCGACAGAATATGGACAAAATGCTTTTAAAACGTATCTGTATTGATTCTAATGCAGCAGCATACCAAATATCAATAGGATACACTTACTACTTCATGGTAAACAGACTAAAGAAAAATGTTAACATTGGTCAATTAAGTAAAAAATCTCAAAGTCAGTAGACCGTGACTGCAAGAGCATACAGATGAAATATTTTTAAAACTTATCTGTATTGATACTAATGCAACTGCATACCAAATATTAAAGGTGTGCCATAACTTGTTCGCATAAAACAGACTTGTAACCAATGTAGACGCCGCCGTCGGAATCACAAATACCTTATCTTGCATTCCAAGACGAATGCCGCAAGCGAGACAACAACCGAACTTTAGATAAATAAAATGACAATGGTCCTGACTTTACACGAACATTTCAAATGAAGAGTATAAATGCAAAACTTACCTAAACGGGGAAATGCGACGGACTTCAACCAGGAGAAACGATGAATGCAGCATAAACGACCTATTACTTCAAGAAACCTTATTTGTGCTGATGCGCATAATGTTTTCAATTTCCCTGTATCTATTTAATTAATACAATCATTCGGTTATGATTCACTGTATATATGTACCATATGGCGACCGATTTATAACACAATACAATTTATATCATACTTGTTTTATTATTAAAAAATACATGTATATGTAAATATACATATTAAGTGTTTTTCGTAGAATAAAAAATCTATGACAAGGTCGTTCAATTTTACATTTTTTCTTATAATTTGCACTTAGCAGTTTTATTTACCAGTTTGCAAGTGTGCATAAGAGGTTAGGATATAGTGAGCAAAGGTGTTTCCATATTACCAAATTAATACTCAATATCTAAGTAAAGTTTTAATGCATTTTTTGGTACCTTTGGACAGAGCTCAGCCTGCAAAGGCTTTGGACAACATTCTGTACTATTTTGCAAAGTACATATTTGGTACTTTCAATAAATCCAATTTCACCCTTTCAAACATGTAACAAAAACAAGGGTTTTATATTCTGTATCTCTTGCCTTTCTGCAAGAGCTCACCAATTATCATAATAAGGCTAATTCATAGTCTTGTGTTAATGCGAAATGGCAGAAAACGAGATATAAACATGATAAATTGCAATAAATATTAATTTAAAAGATTACTTGACCAATCAATAAAGATTTTGTAATGCATGTACCTGGTCAGGACCATTGTTGTCTTCAATTTCTTAGTAAACATGTCCACCAGCTTTTATCTGTTTTGACATTTATCAGAACTTCACATTTAAACAAGTCTGTAAAGCTGATGAAGTTGCATGTTTTACGTGTATATTGCTGTGTTGTTTTGTTTTAAATATAATTGAATCAGAGGGTTCTCCTGAGGGTTGGAATCTCCAAAACTCTGTTATTTTCATTGAAATTGGGTCTTCAAATATAGTTTCTTGAGTAATTTCTTCCCTGTTTAATCGGATTCCCATACAATTTCAAACAGGGAAATCCGTCTGACCCATATCGGCAATTTGTTACATATACTTGTTAAATAATACTTATGCTATATGACATCATCTTAGCAATGGTTTAAAAATATATTTTGGACTTTTTAAAAAAGATTACATTGAGGTCTGGTCAAATGGCTTAGACAATTACAGCTGCCAGTGATGGGTTCAGAAACTTTCAAACAGGGAACGCCCCATCAAACTTATGTGACCTATTGTTTCATACAGTTTGAACTTTCTAACCAGATTTTTAGTTAAAAGAGGATGGCGCGCGCCCTGTGCGCTGGTCATAATACATCTTGGGAGCCTTCACATGTCACAATAAAAGGCAATGGTTAATATACTAATACAAAAGGAATGCCATCACTAATATAAACCTTCTCCTTAAACTAGAACGGCGGCCGTCCATGGAAGACATATGTCGCCTGCGCTTATATTAATTTTTAAAAATTCAGTAAACAGGAAGTAAATGGGTTACGGGCATAAAACCGATTTACAAAACAAAACACTCTAGGAGGAAGCAACATGCAAAAGATAAAGAGGCTATAATAGTATCCCAGAAAATTGCGACTGGATCGAAGGACCGGACGGACGCCTCAAGACGACAGAGAGGACATAAAAATGGATTATCATTTATGTACCAACAGGCATGGCATAAAGGACCAGTAATATGTGCTGAATTCTTTTAAATCCGTAACACGCCTTAAAACAAGCTACATATAAACACACCCTTATCAAAATAACTAGCATTCTGTCAAGGAGTATAGACTAATTGCTTTACAATATCAGATTTAGGAAGGTTAGGAATTTCATGCTTGATTCCAAAATAATAAGTTTGACTTGTTCTTATCAACCATGTCATTCATGCATGTCATGGAATGTTTTTTTTTTATATTCACAATTATGCAATTTGATATTTATCCGGTCATTTAGCTAATTATATATTTATGAATGAATATTTTCTTTTAGACATATTTGTGGTTAGATAATTGATATTGTAACTATACTATAGATGGTTTAAAAACAAGCTTTTTATTCCCTTTTTTATGCAAGTATAAATATAAAGAAGGAATTCTGTGTGATATTTTCCAAAGAAGAAGATCAGAGGGACGAATTCAGAAATTGTTGAAGGTAAAAGGGTTCTGAGAATGGCAAAAGAGGGTTCCAGGTCAATTTTGTCAAAAATCTGCAGTAAACAACAGAACTTGCTATGGAAAGGGAGGTTAAACCCACTGGTTAAACCCCACCAACTTCTTGGTCTGCCAGAAAACTTGCAGTATTGATCAAGGAATCTGTTAGCTACTGCTAACTCAGTATACCCCCTCTACCCCGAACATTAACTATGTCGGTAAATAGGTAGATCACCGTAGATGTCTTGATGAAATAAATTCGATATCTGCAATAAAGACCTCATACCAAATATCAAGTCCCTGTGATGAATAGTGGCGGGAGAAATGTTACAAACTTTTTTTTTTAAAATGGACCAGTAATGTTGAAAATTAACTAAGTCGGTAAACAGGAAGTAGATATTCGACCGACCTAATAGGACCTCATACTAAAGCCATATATCAAATTTCAAGTCACTGTGATATGTAGTTACTGAGAAAACTGTTACAAATGTTATGTCGGTAAACCAGTATACCATACTTTTTTTCGAAGCGGGGGTACAAGAACAGAATTTGCAAAGAAAAGGGAGGTCAAATTCTCCCGAAACCCACATATGGACTACCACTGGCTGCCTTACAATGGTATAGGTCCTTTGTTCCACGGTTTACATGTCCGACTTTTTTAGACACATATATATTTGCAAATTGCAATAGTTATAGGAATGTACACTTAACTTATTCCAGCTTCTTTATCACAAATAAAGAAAGAGTGTGTCCATTGGACACGGATGCCCCCACTTGCCCCAAACAGCAAGTAGTAATCTGACAGGTCTAGGAGTCGCTTAGGACGTATAGTTTGTCATACTGAACCATCCTATCAAGTTTCAAATCATTATCATGTACGGTTTCTGAAAACTAGAGGCTCCCAGGAGCCTGAATCGCTCACCTGATCTCTTATGCCAAAGTTTGAATAAATTTCACAAACTTTCAAGTAAACAAAGTTGCAAGACAATCCCTTCAGTGGTTTCAGAGAAGATTTTTGGAAATCAGTTTAAATTAATAGAAAAAAAACAGTTAAAGGGCAATAACTCCTGTAAGGACCTTTTGATGCTTAACAAGAAAATCTGCTTCAGATTTTCTCTATCTCTTATACTTTTGAGTTATAAGCCAAAAACAATGGTCTGACCCCCTGTTCTATTTTTAGCAATGGCTGCCATGTTGGTTGGTCGACATGTATATAATTCACAAA
The DNA here is from genome assembly GCA_963971305.1 of Arcuatula senhousia. Lineage (NCBI taxonomy): Eukaryota > Metazoa > Mollusca > Bivalvia > Mytilida > Mytilidae > Arcuatula > Arcuatula senhousia. The sequence continues at coordinate 17,676,053 of OZ020315.1, forward strand.
CTTGGTAGAGGACATCCTAAAGATCAAGTGTACCAAGTTTCAAAGCAATCCCTTCAGTGGTTTCAGAGAAGAAGATTTTTGAAAAATATTAAAATTAATGGGAAAAAAAAGTTAAAGGGGAACAACTCTTCAATGGCTGATCTGACAATTTTGTACATCTCAATGAGCTAAACGATTCTGCAATGCTAACTTTTCCTCTAGCTCTAATGGTTTTCAAGATATTGTCCAAAAAACTGCAAAAATGGTCAATTTTGACGATTAAAGGGCAATAACTCCTATAAGGAGTCGTTTCACAACTTCGACTCAATGAAGAGATTTGTAGAGCTTTTGATGCCGAACAAGATAGGTTGCTTCAGATTTTCCATATCTCTTAAACTTTTTGAGTTATAAGCCAAAAACAATGGTCTGACCCCCCTGTTCTATTTTTAGCAACGGTGGCCATGTTGGTTGGTCGACATGTATATAATTCACAAACTTGGTAGAGGACATCCTAAAGATCATGTATACCAAGTATCAATGCAATCCCTTCAGTGGTTTCAGAGAAGAAGACTTTTGAAAATCAGTGTTAATTAATGGAAAAAAACAGTTAAAGGGGAATAACTCTTAAATGGCTGATCTGACAATTTAGACCCTGAGATCATTTTTGTAGATCTCAATGAGCTAAACAATTCTGCAATGCTAACTTTTCCTCTAGCTCTAATGGTTTTCAAGATATTGTCCCAAAACTGCAAAAATGGTCAATTTTGACGATTAAAGGGCAATAACTCCTATAAGGAGTCGTTTCACAACTTCGACTCAATGGAGAGATTTGTAGAGCTTTTGATGCTGAACAAGGTAGGTTGCTTTGGATTTTCTCTATCTCTTATACTTTTTGAGTTATAGGCCAAAAACAATGTTCTGACCCCCCTGTTCTATTTTTAGCAACGGTGGCCATGTTGGTTGGGCGACATGTACATTATTCACAAACTTGGTAGAGGACATCCTAAAGATCATGTATACCAAGTTTTAATGCAATCCCTTCAGTGGTTTCAGAGAAGAAGATCTTTGAAGAAAAGTTAACGGACGACGGACGGACGGACGGACGACGGACGCTTAACGATGACAATAGCTCACCTGACCCTTCGGGTCAGGTGAGCTAAAAAAGCTTGACGGAAATTTTCAGTCATGTCCACATATTTTCACATTGGCCTACGTCACAAACAGGAAGTAGATGTCCGACAGGTCTGAAAATCACTTAGGACGTACAGCTTTTCAAACTGAACCATCCTACCAAGTTTCAAATCCTTCTCGTGTACGGTTTCTGAGAAAAGCTGGACGTGAATTTTCATAGTCATGTTCACATATTATCACATTGGCCTAGGTCCCAAACAGGAAGTAGATATCCGACAGATCTGGCAATCGCTTACTGAACCCCCCTTCTAAATTTCAAATCATTCTCATATACCGGTACGATTTTTGAGAAAAAAATTGACGGAAATTCGTACGGACGGACATAAGTAAAACTTTATCCCCCACATCCCCCCTCCCGACATGTGGTCGCGGTGGCATAAAAAGCTTTTGCAAGAACTTAATAAATCATGGATACATTATAATCAATAACAATCAATAAAGTTAAATTTAATGTGAACATCTGTGATCTGTGATGAAAGTAAAAGAAAAGAAGAGGTTGCACTCAATCATGAGAAGTATACCGACAGATTACAATAGAAAAAGCAGAAAGTTGACACACCAATAAATACTTGTTAAGCATACCCCCTGGCCCAAATCACATAATCATTCAGAAAGCAGGATATAATGGACCTTAACTGGCATCCCGTTAATTGCACACAAACGTGGTAGTGTTCTTAGCATCAATAACTTCTGGACACTGAACTCAAAACTTGTGAGCCTTATACTATTAGGTTGTTTGTACAATGCGATAAGCATATCAACAGGTGGCCAGTTTATTAGGGACCAACAAAAGCAAAGAAGAAGCAATACCGGTATAAAATTTATCATTCTTTAGCAATTTTAAATCCATCCCTGAAGTAAAGGCAGAGAAATCTGCTACAATTTTTTCTCTATTTTAAATATATAATAGTCTTAGTTGTCCCTGCAAACAGAAAGTATACATGTCCGACTGAAGGCTATTTAAGAAGTGTGTCAGCATACCCGTAGCCAGAGGGGTTCGTATGAACTCACCCCCTCTGAGAGAAAAAAATTGAAAATATAGGTAAAAACAAGCTGAAATTTGGTTAAGCACTATTAAAAAGGATTATTTTGAAAATCGAACCCTCGATCGAACCCCCCCCCCTTAAAACAAGAATATGTACAAAAGACATAATGCCCCAACTCGCAACATTTATTTTTTCCACAATCACTAAAGCATCAACATGGTTGCTATTAAAGCACTTGTCAGTCAAAAGAAATGGACTTGAACCATTCTTCTATAAGTGGTCATTCATGCGGAAAATATAGGTCACTGCCAGCATCCGTAGCATGGATTGTGCTAAGCATCACTAGGTGCACCTACCATACCAATATAGTTGATGTGGCACATGTCAGTAAAAAAGGAATTGTCTTTATCCATTCTTCTATAAGTGGTCATTCATGCAGAAAATATAGGTCACAGCCAGCATCCGAAGCATGCATTGTGCTTAGCATCACTAGGTGTACCTATCATAACAATAGAGTAGATGTGGCTCATGTCAGTAAGTGGGAATGGACTTTAACCAGTCTTCTTTAAGAGGCCATCCATGTGGAAAATATAGGTCACATCCTGCATCCGAAGCATGCATTGTGCTAAGCATCACTAGGTGCACCTACGATACCTATTTGGTTGGTATGGCACTTGTCAGTTAGGAGGAATGGACTTGAACCATTCTTCTATAAGTGGTCATTCGTGTGGAAAATATAGGTCACATCCAGCATCTGAAGCATGCATTGTGCTAAGCATCACTAGGTGCACCTACCATACCAATTTGGTTACTATGGCATTTGTCAGTAAGAAGGAATTCTTCTATAAGTGGTCATTCATGCGAAAAATATAGGTCACTGCCAGCATCCGAAGCATGCATTGTGCTAGCATCACTAGGTGCACATACCATACCAATATGGTTGATGTAGCACCTGTCAGTTAGAGGGAATAGACTTTAACCATTTTTCTGTACATGATCATTTATGCAGAAAATATAGGTCACATCCAGCATCCGAAGCATGCAATGATCTTATCATCACTAGATGCACCTACCATACCAATATGATTGATGTGGCATTTGTCAGTAAGTGCAAATTTGGAAATATGGGATTTGGGACAGACATCCGGACGGACGAACGAAAGGACGGACGGACTAACGGACGGACGAACAGACCCGAACACTATATGCCCCTCTACTGTCGTAGATGGGGCATAAAAATTCTGGCTACGGGTATGGTCAATTTTAGAAACAATCCCTCAAGTTAAAGCAAATATATCTGTTACCATAATTTAAACAGTCTAAGGGGAATGGTTATTGCTATACTGGGCTATATTTCTTACAAGGGGGTATAAAAATCGGTTACACCTATTACATTGCAGAAAATTATAGAGTTAATATGTAGACATTTTTTCCAATTTTTGAAAATAAGTAAATGAGGAGAATATCAAGTTTATTATTCAGATAATGGAAGATGCACTTCATACTACAATTGTGTGGTTCTGAGAAAAACAAGTAAATCTGTGAGCTAATGCTCACTAGTGATACCCCCGCTCCCCAAACTATGCCATGCATACAAGTTTAAATACTTGGTAAACAGGATTTAGTTGACCTAGGAACATAAAAAAGATTTATGCAAAATATCAGACCTTTATCTCTTGTAGTTGCTGAGAAAACTTTGACGAAAATTTTGCATTCATGTTCACTATGTGCAAAAATCAAAGTATTCGGTAAACAGGAAGTAGTTGAGCTAGGAACATAAAATCGGTATACACCATATGGTACTATAGTAGAAAGCTTTATGCAAAATATCAGACCTCTGCATCATGTAGTTGCTAAGAAAACTGTGACGGAAATTTTGAATGTATGTACACTATGTGTAAAAACCTAAGTATTCGGTAAACAGGAAGTAGTTGACCTAGGAGCATGAAATCGGTATACACCATATGGTAATATAGGAGAAAGCTATACACAAAATATCAGACCTCTGCGTCATGTTGTTGCTGAGAAAACTGTGACGGAAAATATGTTACGGACGGATGGACGGACGAACGGACGGACGGACAAGGGTAAAACAGTATATCCCCCTCTTCTTCGAAGCGGGGGTATAATAATCACATTAAAAAATATGAAGAAATGTATTTATATGAGTAATTTTAATGTGATGTCTAGACTAATTGAAATATCAAGTACCTTGTAATTGTCTTATGACTGTCTCTGTATTTTACATGATTAGTAATATTAACATTTTTAAGATTGAAAAATTCTATAATATATAAAATTTCATGCTGAAACATGCTACAGACAAACAAACCAATGCAGGAAGAATGGAATATGAAAGCCTTTAAGTAGGGGCCCTACAAGAAATAAAGCTTTTCATGGATTCTTGATCAACTGATTACTGATATTTTTAGAGTGATTACTTGATTGGGTTATTTTTCAAGTGATTAACTGATTACCTGGTTATTTTTTCAAGTGATTACCTGATTACTTAGTTATTTTCCAAGTGATTACCTGATAACTTAGTTATTTTTCAAGTGATTACCTGATTACTGAGTTATTTTTCAAGTGATTACTTGATTACAATAGTCGTTTTTGACAGTATTTGTTTATTCCTTCATCCCCATTTGGATTATTTGCTTACCATCATTTGAAGATTTTTTTAAAATGACATGATTTTCAATAAATAAATAATGACTCCAAAGCAAAAACTTTTAATGATTACTTTATTCCCAGATAACTCCCATGAAGAATACTAGAAATTACATTGCTATGTACATGTCCAACACAACCCACAACATGATGGTTGTTTGATTGTTAGGGCTTTACTCCCAGGCAGCACGATTTCGGCTATTTTCGGGAGATGAACATGAAAGTGATGATACAATGAACATGAAATGATGATGAAGTGGATGAAATAGGGACACAAGGCCAATCGGGGTTGGGAGTTTTGAATGCCACAAGAAAAGAGGTTGAATCTCACCTCATTTAGCAGTATTGTCAAATAGAGGGAACTGACTTGATTTTTCAAAATAAGAAGTGGCCATTCATGCAGCAAAAGAATGTCACAGACAGCATCTGAAGCATGCATTGTGCTTAGTGGCCATCCATACAGAAAATGTAGGTCACAGCCAGAATCAAAACCATGCATGACTGACAATGGAAAGCAAGGATCAACTCATCATGCAAGCTAAAGCATTAAAACAAAAAATCTCTACATTTTGAAGGTATTACAGACAAGATTATTGCTTTACAGCCATCTTATTTACACAAGTGGTATAAAAATCTGCTATTCCTATAACATTGAAGAAAAATATAGGGTTAATTTTTCTTTTTAATATTAACAATGTACTTAGTAATTTGTAATACAGTTAATGACTGATTATTTTTTTAAAGACTGGTTAGGGCTAATCATCGCTAAATTTAACGACACTTTTGAACAACTGATCATCAGGTTTAAGATTCTGGTAATAGAAAATGCACAATTAGTCATCCTTAAAGAAAAATGAGAAAATAGTGAATCACAAAGATAAAAAATGACTAGACTTTTTGAACTATCAAGTACCTTAATTTAGTACTTGTCTTGTCACTTGGGCGTCTCTGAATTTAAAAGACTTAGTCACATTTTTACATCATGTGCCATAGATGATGGACAAACCTGTCAACAATGATAGAAATACACCACCACCAATACTTGGAATTTACTCATTTCATGAAAATCACTTTTCCTTGTTTCCAAGAAAAAGACATTTTGTTTGACTTTCAAAAAGGACCCGGTTAACTAAGTACCATATCTGGCCCTAGATTGAATAAAAAATCTAATCTGCTTTTATTGAACGGTTTTGGGGCTATAAGTAGTCTTAAATAATTATATTTCTAATGTCCATATCTTTTTCTAACAAATTCATTAATGTTAACATTATAATAAGGTCTCAAAATGAAGAAGATATTTACAATTGGATGAAAATCGTCAAAATTCACCATTTTTGGAGGATATGGAGGTGGCCCACCTGTAAAACTGCCAAAAGCTAAGAAAAAATGTGTCCATATTAGCAATTTTCTTTAAATTCTGTAATATGGATCATTTTAATAACAGTATTACATATTTTAAAATACAGTGATATTAGCAATGTTAATGCTTTAGATTTTTAAAACATATGGATTGAAGATAATATACAAGCAATTTTAATCAGCATAACCCAAGTTTAAAACTTTTCCCCATTATAGGGCCAAATTTGATAGTTCGTGGATCTGGTCTTTTCAAGTTTTTCAATGCATTTGTTGCTTGTAGGAATCAATATATGATTAACATTATTTTTTAACTAACAATCATCCACGAAAACCACATAAGTTTATGTCAAACAAATATTTATGAAACCACAGTGCTTCTCAGTAAGAGAGAGACCAAGGAATAAAATTTGCTGAAATAGTTACCAGCCCTGAATTGAAGTTCTGCCTGTTTTTACTATGTAGCCGGCCAAATTTTTAATGAATTTTAGTAAGCCCTGCCAAAAATTTGGACCAGCTGTTGGGCTATTATTTTTAATTCTGGTAAGTGTTGGTTTTAAGATGCTTATGGAGGAGATCAGCGTACCCATAGGAAACTGAGGACCTTGAGAAAGTAACTGACAAACCAAATTACATGCATATGTGCAAGCTGTTTTTGTAACTAAAAAAAAAAAAACGGACTCTAAGACCTGAAGAGTTAGTTGACTAGTAAATGTAATCATTAGCTTGGTATTTGAACCAGCACCTTAGACAACTCGACTACCCTTGTTTAAGATTTTTTTAACGAAATGTAGGCAGTATTATAAGATTGTGGTGCAGAGACATTTGTTCTCCAATCTCAGTATTATAACATAAAAGGAGTTGAAATTGGTGAGACGTTTTTGTTGATTAGCATCAAATAAATTTGTGAGCTTATGCTCACTAGTGATACTCCAACTCCCATATTTATGCCTTGCAAAAAAAACCCTCAGGAATTCTGAAAACAAAGAAAAAATGTCCTAGGAGCATAATACACCATATGGTACTATAGGATGAAGCTATGTGCAAAATATCAAAGTTATACCCCATATAGTTCCTTAGAAAATTTTGACGGAAATTTTGCATGATAAACAGGAAGTAGATGAACTAGAGGCTACAAACTGCTTTACAACGTATGGTACATTAGGATAAAGCTATATGCAAAATATCAGACCTCGATGTCATGTAGTTGCTTTGAAAACTTTGACGGATATTTTGTTATGGACAGGCCAATGATAGGGCACACAAACAAACGAACAGACAAGGGTAAAACAGTATACCCCCCCCCCTTCTTGGAAGCAGTGGTGTAATGAACATTTAGAATTTATGAGTTTGTGGTTTTAACTATTCATTCTATTTATAAGTTTATTTTTAACCAATCATACTTTAAGATTTGTAAATATATATACACACCTGGTATTTTACATTCTTAGGACACTGACTACCATATTGGTTCATTCCATCTTTAGTGACTACATTCCTAGATGTTTACCTATTATATCTAGGCATTTCTTTTATCACTTTCCTTGCACATTTTGACCTTTCCAATGTACAAAAGAAATAGAAATAAATAATAGCTTAATATTCTTTTAATATCAGCTAGCTGATTGACTAAAATTTGATGATGAACTGTCTTTTTTCAGTTTTTGTTTTTCATTTTGTGATTTTTGAAAGTCATTTTTCCTCTTCTTTTCTCTCTTCTTATAGTTGTCTCCCCCTACATCACCTTTCCTGTATTGAGATTTCTTTGGTGTTGGCTCTGTCTTATCATTTTTCCAAAATTCTTCTGATGACAAAGGACCTTGGTATCTGAAATATGTAATTTTTAAAATAGAAATAAATAAAAAGCTACGCCGAGCGCAGCATGATACGACCGCAACATGTTGAACCCTGAACATTTGCAGCCCAATATGGATTGTCAAATACTTTGGACACATGCAGCCCATGGTGGAGTCACAAAGCTTTTTGACACATGCATTCTTTGGGGGACTTTGAATTGTTTACACATTTATGTAGTCTATACCAACCTTCAAGACAAACTCATAATGCACTTTTGGTCCTTTTGACCCCTAATGATGGCATGGATTTTACAAGGATTCCAATTAAAAAAAAAAGATCTTCAAAGTTGAACCTCAAATAAAAAAGTTGTTTTTTTTGGGTGTGACCCCTTTTTGACCCCTGATAGCAATGTAACGGTACAAAATTCTTCAAAGCTGTTGTTACATTTTCCTAACTGAATTTATTAAGAACTACAATGAAAAAAAATAGAAATATTGTATGAAAGATAATGTTCTACGGAGTTTTGTCTTAACATCCAGTTTCTCCCTTTTGGTCCCTTTTCTTTGAAATGTTAGGGGCAAAAATCCCTTAATACATGAGGAAACTTTCTCAAGTGGTTAGAAACATCATTTTAAAACAATGTAACAATTGGTAAGCCCACTACAATTAATTTTTTATAATAAAACCATTTGCCAAGACAAACTCTTATAATTGTCGTTTTTGGCCCCTTTGACCCCTAAATTCTCAATAACGATATGAGATATTGAAAATATGATTGAAAAACGCAGATAGAATTTTCACAAGGATTCCAATGAAAAAAAGATTTTGAAAATCGGACTACAAATAAAAAAGTCGATTTTTTGGGGTGTGGCCCCTTTTTGACCCCTTATAGCAATGTAACGATACAAGATACATCAAAACTGTTGATACATTTTGTTGACAGAATTTATTGAGGAATACAATTAAAAAAGAATGATCAAAATCGGATGAAAATTTAACATTCTACAGATGTTTTGTCAATATACCCATTTTTGCCCTTTTTTCTTAAACGGTAGGGGCCAGAAACCCAAAATGCAATACCAACCTTCTTTAGTGGTTATAAACATCATATCAAACTTTTATAACAATTGGTAACCTACAACCCAAAATGCAATACCAACCTTCTTTAGTGGTTATAAACATCATATCAAACTTTTATAACAATTGGTAACCTACAACTTAAGTAATTGCACGGAAACCAAAGTGTCTACAGAGGAGGACGACGACAACGTTGACGACAACGACATCGCCATAACATAATACGATCGCAAAAATTGTGCGGTCGTATAAAAAGTCCACGCAAATACTATTATTTTATCATCTAAGTTTATAATGCCCCTGCAACGTGTGGTAAGCATCAAGTTTTGACTCATATTTATCTTTTTTTTATATTAAAGGGTAATGGGTTAATTTGTGATTTGTGCTCACTTAATACACTAATACTTTAACACATAATTGATTGTTCAAAGAATCTGGTGTGTCACAATAAAACTAGAAACCATATTATTTTTATAACTCCTGTTTTTAATTTTTGCACAAAAAGGCAAAATCATATCACCAGCACACCCTCTCATCTAATACAGTATCAATGAAGGCAAGGAATGACTTCTCCATTGTTCAAGAAGGGGGTATATCTGTAACTATTTCAGGACTGGATTGAATTATATGCATTTAATTTAGACCATGTGCCATTTGCACAATGACGAGCAGCGCTTACTGTCCTTGCTGAAGACTGCTGGCGGTTTTCCATTTTGGTTTTTCTTAATTACCATTACCCCCTTGTTATGAGCCGTGTTAAGTACACTTATTCCACTTCTCATTATTTTCTATTCTAGGTATATCTAGTAAATATCACAATAGATATTTGATTTACACTAATACATCTTAGAGTATTGCTTAGATTTCAAATAACATCCTTGTAAAGAATAAACAAATTAATAATCATACCCTAACTCTGTACTATCAAGTGGATCTTTAGACAATAAAATACTGATGGCTGGGATATCTCTATTGACCTTTAATCTGAAAAAAATAATCCATTTTAAGCTATAATGGAAAAGCCATTTTTCAAGAACAATAAAAATCAAAGCGCAAAAGCGTTTAAAGGCAGAGCTATTTCTAAGCACTAAAAATAAAGAACGATCTGTGTTTCATAAACTTGAAACATAGCACATCAGTGTTGTTTGTTTCCTCCGCACACTTACACATTTGTTAAGAAATCTGTAATTAAGCTCCGCCCACTTGATCAAAGGTCAAAGGTCAAAAATGCTTAAGTAAACGAGTTTTGATACACGATATGTAGTGCACATTTATATCGCATTTATGTTGGGGGTATAAATATGTACCTCCTATTTTAGACAATACGTATAACATTTAAAATACAATACACGAATAATGTTCTGTAATAGATCCTCTGGTAGCAATATTGACTGACCGATTTATCCTGTCTAGACGGAAAAAAAACCGCGAAAATCAGATAGCTTTATGACGCTATAAGGCTCTGCCTAAAAATGGGTCAAAGACAGAAATGGCCGGATTTCGTTTAACAAGAAGTAGGTGAGCGACAGAACTGAATTCACATCCCCCATTATGGGAGCCCATGTTGATGCTGCATACCAAATATCAAGAGGCTGTGATTAGTAGTTGCTAAGAAAACTGTTACGAAAATTTTCTACTATTGGAAATCATTGTCAAAAACTAACTAAGTCGGTAAACAGGAAGTAGATGTGAGACAGACCTGAAATCGCATCCCACGTTATGGGACCCCACCCTGATACTGTATAGCAAATATCAAGTGGCTATGATAAATAGTTGCTGAGAAAACTGTTACGAAAATTTTCTAATATTGGACATTATTGTCAAAAATTAACTAAGTCGGTAAACAGGAAGTAGGTGAGCGACAGACATGAAATCGCATCCCATGTTATGGGACCCCACCCTGATGCTGTATACCAAATATTAAGTGGCTGTGATTAGGAGTTGCTGAGAAATCTGTTACGAAAATTTCTTCCCCGCCCGCACGCCGCACCCCCGACATTCACCATTTTATAACCCAGATTTTTCACTCCGTGAAATCCGGCCTAAAATTCAGTACAATATAAGAAATCCTAAGTACAATACCCTAAGTTGCATCAAATAGGTAAATCTTATACACATGTACATGTTATATAACTCTTTTATTGTCGTATAAACTTACAAAAACAGATTGTGACATCTCTAATGCAGTTGATAAGTCTGTCTTGTTTAGTCATTGTTGTAATATTTTTTGGCTTTAGTGTTTTGTTTGTTCAAATCTAATGTCCTACCGGACTTCCAATTTTTCGACCCCTAGCGTGTCTGATGAAGGTTAGTCCAAAAAAGCGCTTCACACACATTGAATGTTTGTTTTTTTATCATTTATAAAAATAATATTAATATGTGGATCATGTCTTTCTGGCACATATTCCATATTCTTTCATTTTTAATATAAACATACATAATCATACATGAAGATATAATCAATTAAGGCAAACAAACATATAACAAGTTATGAGACCATTGTCCTAAGTTCTAATGACTGTTTAAAAAAGAAGTCAAACATTCTTATATGCTTATGATTTGTTTAGGTAAGTAAATAGACCATTTTATCTTCATATGACATATTAGTAAAATTTGATTCTTCTGATCTTAGTAGATTTTAAAAAGGTTTTCTCTGATTGTATAATTTTTATCACAGAATTTCATCAAGAACATAACAAGTTTACATATCTTTCACTGTAAGGAATCTATATAGATAATGAAACCATTTCAATTCTATATAATTACATTTACCATGCATATAATTTAAATAAAGTAATTGCATATGAAATCGTCTTTTAGTCCTTGATGGAGTGTCACTTGTAACAATTACCAGGTCATGATTATAAACAAAGGCCAGATTTTCTAGGTTTTCTTATTATAATATTGAATTCCAGTTTTATTTAATACAATGTACCTTGCTTTTGATATTTCGTTGGCATGTAAAAATGTTGACCAGTTGCATATTTTTAACATGAAGCTATGGTCACATTTTTACATGCCATTGACACATCAAAATACACATTCAATTCTTAAATAAATGCTATGCAATACCTTTATCTATAAACTTATCATACCTTTCAAGACCTTCAATCTTTGGTTCCCAATACTCTTCACTCCTACAAAATAAAAGTTTATTACACGTGGAGGAGGCGGGGAGCGGGGAAAGAGGACCCCCTGTCCAAGCTCCCATTGTTTTATGCATTTTGCATGGTCTATGATAAGGCACTGGCAATAGTTTCAATGAACAACAGAAAAACAAACCTACATTTTGTCAATTTTATAATATTAATGAATGATTGTTTGTATCAAACATATACACCCAAATACAATAAAATAACTGTTAAAAAATATTTTGAAGTAAATATGAAGAGTTAATGCATCAATTATTCCTGATATTCATCTTTAAATTGACCAAAAAGCCACTGTTAACAAGCATTCTGAGAGTATTGCAAAACAATACTTAGTCCCCTACCAGCCTCATATTTCAGTCACTGGTAACAATTTGTTAAACAAATGAATACCTAAACTTGATCAGTTTATTATCTACAAGGAACAATAAAAAAGTTTAGAAAAGAAAAATGCAATAGATTTTCAAACTTCAAAGGGCCCTATCTCCCATAAAAATTTGTGGACCGGCACGAAACTCAAACTTGATCTGTAACTCATCAAGGTAAACTCACAGACAAAAAATCAGTTCATTATCTATAAGCATTTAGAAAAAAAAAATGTGGAAAACTGATATTTTAGTGAATTTTCAAAGTTCAAAGGGCCATATCTCCCATAAAAATTTGTGGACCGGCACAAACTCAAACTTGATCTGTAACTCATCAAGATAAACTCACATACCGAAAATCAGTTCATTATCTATAAGTGTTTAGAAAAAAGTGCGGAAAACTGAAAATTTAATGAATTTTCAAAGTTCAAAGGGCCATAACTCCCATAAAAAATTGTGAACCGGCATAAACTCAAACTTGATCTGTAACTCATCAAGGTAAACTCACAGACAAAAAATCAGTTCATTATCTATAAGCGTTAAGAAAAAAAGTGCGGAAAACTGAAAATTTAGTGAATTTTCAAAGTTCAAAGGGCCATAACTCCCATAAAAAATTGTGAACCGGCATAAACTCAAACTTGATCTGTAACTCATCAAGGTAAACTCACATACCAAAAATCAGTTCATTATCTATAAGCATTTAGAAAAAAAAGTGCGGAAAACTGAGGCATGACAGACAGACAGACGGACAGACAGACAGACGGACGGACAGACGGACGGACAGAGCCCAAACCTATAGTCCCCTTCGGCTTTCACCGGTAGGGGACTAAAAACAATGAACTGATTGATGTTGCGAAACCATTGTCTGGTTGTTGGCAAAAATAAGGAAAATCTTGATCATTTGGAATTGTAAATGAAACATACCTTCTGTAATAAACCTTTGAAATCTGATGAAGACCCTGAAATTGAACATAATTAGTTTTGAAATATTTATGTTTAATTTTTCTACTGTATTGAAAGTTAAGTACATCATACCAGTAGTAAACTTCTTATCCAAATACAAAGATGCGTTTATTGACTTTATTCTTATTTGTTTTTGAGCATTTGCTGCATATTTAAATCATCTTTGACACTTTATGATGAAGAAAAGCAATAAAAATCCTGTGTCCTTTGTTTTGGTGTTCTTAATATTCCTATCATGACTTTGTGTCATGCATATTTTATACTCCCTTCTTTTTCAATACAATGACTTTTATAAAGAGCCAGATAGTGATTTCTCAAACATGCATGAAGTGTATGCACATGGGATAAGCAAAAGAAATGATATGAGGTTAAATGGTCTAGAAACAACAGATATTTCATCTTAAAATTACATTATAATGTCATTCATAAGGAAAACGTTTCCAAAACTTTAAACAGGAAACTGTATCTTATTTCAAAGGTCTCAAGTTATTTTTTTTTCAATTGCCTTGGAACCATCACATTTGTTTTGGAAAAACATCAAAGTCTTTAGTTAAAAGTTTTAAGACTATTCTTCTCCCAGGTATAGATAATCTTAGTTTTGAATTAGGCATTCTGTTTTGATTCATATAAATTTACTTTCCTCTGCTCTTCAATCTTCATGTTCTAGTATACATGCACTGTGGATTCATTTATTTCATGGGTACCAATTTTGGTGGTTTAATGAAAAAGGATCAGTTTGTGGATTCTTACATTTGTGGTTTTGAAGTCTGCAGCATACAGATAAATGTTATATTTCTTTTTTGTGGAGTCTCAAATACCATGGGTAACGACCACCCACGAAAATTGATATCCCACAAATAATAATGAAACCACAGTATAATATGGTCTCTGATGATTGATCTTCAATATATAAAGCACATGCCAGACACACTTTTAAAATTATTTATCTGAAACTTTGTTGAAATTTGTTTTAGATAGACCACTATGAACATGTACATTAAGAACTACTGTACCTTGGACTTAAGTTTATTATATACTCATATAGATATCTTTATTGTGATTCGCTTAGACTATGTCACGTGACATGTAGCCTTCCACTTGGTTAACCTGCAACCTTTGGGTTGCATGGTAAGGTAACTTTTCACTTTTCAATGCAATGTCTAATATTTTTGTGTACCCTTCTAATATTCAATATAATTTTACAGTTATAACCCTAGTTGGTGTGACCCAGAGCGTTTTCCCTCAAAAAGAAAGGTGACCGTCCAGTGACCCTACTTTCTTTGGGAAAGACACATCTTGGGTACACACCAACTATGGTGATAATTGTACAATATAAAATCACTAGTAATAAAGATTAAATTTTACAAAAGTAATTCATATACTTCGGAACTCAGTGAGAAACTGATTTAGTTTAAAGCCTTAGTGGCAATAAACATGATAAACATATGTGCTTAACTTTTAATTTTTTTCTTTTAAAGAAAGATAATTGCAAGAAATGTAAAGCTCATATTGTTTGAAAATCTTTCATCACTGACATACTGTAGTTTCATTAATATTCCTTGGGTATCAATTTTTGTGGTTTTCGTGGGTGGTCTTTACCAACGAAAATTGATGCACCACGAAAAGGAAATTTAAGATTGATCACTATGCTGCAGTCTTCAAAACCACGAATTTAAGAATTCACGATCTCATCCTTTTTCATCTAACCACAAAAATTGGTATCCATGAAAATAAATGAATCCACAGTACATGTATTACCTTGATTTTTCTCTTCATGATTTCAGCACAGGTTATAGCTTTTGTCATAGCATTCCCTGTCCCATTACATACATGTACATGTATTACCTTGATTGTTCTCTTCATGATTTCAGCACAGGTTATAGCTTTTGTCATAGCATTCCCTGTCCCATTCCACGTCATCTGTTTTATACCTGGTTCCTAAAATAACAAGTAAATCTGTGAGCTTATGCTCACTAGTGATACCCCCGCTCCCCAAACTAAGCCATGCATACATGTTTAAATACTCGTTTAACAGGAAGAAGTTGACCTAGGAACATAAAACCCAATTCACCATATTGGACTATAGGATAAAGCTGTATACAAAATATCAGACCTCTATCTCATGTAGTTGCTTCAGGGAAACTGTGACAGAAATTTTGCATTTATGTCCATTATGTATAAAAACGTAAGTATTTGGTAAACAGGAAGTAGACTACAGAGAGCATAAAATCAGTATACACCATATGGTACTATAGGATAAAGCTGTATACAAAATATCGGCCTCTATCTCATGTAGTTGCTTGGGAAACTGTGAAAAAAATGTTGCATTTATGTCTATTATGTGTACAAACCTAAGTATTCGGTAAACAGGAAGTAGACTACCTAGAAGCATAAAATTGGTATACACCATATGGTACTATATGATAAGGCTGTATACAAAATGTCAGACCTCTATCTCATGTAGTTGCTTGGGAAACTGTGATGGAAATTTGGCATTTATGTCTATTATGTGTACAAACCTAAGTATTTGGTAAACAGGAAGTAGACTACATAGGAGCATAAAATCGGTATACACCATATAGTACTATAGGATAAAGCTGTATACAAAATATCAGACCTCTATCTCATGTAGTTGCTTAGAAAACTGTGATGGAAGTTTTGTTACGGACGAACAGACAGACAAGGGTAAAAGAGTATACCCCCCTCTTCTTCGAAGCGGGCGTATAATAAATTCAAATGTAGATAGTAGGCATTGCTTACTACAATGCACAATAACGGAAAATGTCAGAAATACAAGCTTAGTACATCACTGTACATGTATGTTACTGGATTTACACTTATACTGGGGTTTCCGCGAAAAAAAACCAACTCATACGGTATTATCTACAATGTATCAGTAGGAGAGATTATAACTAACCAGCTGTCAATACAAAGTAAACATATGGAGACACTTTCCATACTTTTGTCAAGATTGTTGTTTATAACATGGAAATAAGGCCAAAAAAGTATGTGTGTTTCTGGTTTCATCCCCCCCCCCCCCAAAAAAAAAATTAGGGTCCACAGGTAGGCATTATTATTTTTTTTTTACATTGAGTTACTGGGGAGTATAAATGGCAATAATAAGTCTAGGGTTGGCATTATTAACAGTGTTCTCCCCAGAAATTTTTAATAGCATCCTGGTATTTGCAATTTTCAAGATACCCATCAAGATAGCATCAAATTTGAACCAGATTGCCATGATGCTATAAGGGCCTGGGGAGAACACGGATTAAGTACCCGGTAAGGTAGGTAGGGAAACCAGAAACACACATTTTTTTTTATTTGGCCTAATGGATACTTCTGGTTCTATTGTTTGATAAAATTAGATAAGAATGAACCCTTTCACCACTCACTTTAATTTTGCTCATGGCAAATCCTAGGAGGTTTCTAGTTTTACTTCCTTTATTAACTTTCATTTCAATGCCAGAATTATCTAAGATAAAGATAGGAGGAGTTTCTACCATCCTAACTTCTCCTTTACTGTAGTGTTCCATGTCTGGTTCTGGGTCTTTCATCTTACGTCACATATAATTGTTCTGTAAAGTAAACAAAATTATGATTGCTTTGTCATGTATCTAAGAGGGCAGAGGCAGATTCAGAGGGGGTGGAGGGGGAGTACGCCCCCCTTTAATTGAGAAATTTTAACTTTGTCTGTATTAAATTGACCAAGCAACTTCACATTTTCATCAAAATCTGACATTTTTAACAATTACTCCCCCCCCTTTTCATGGACCTCTGGATCGGTTCCTGTGAGAGGGTACATTTTTTATGTTTCTTACATGTCTTAACCTGCTGAAAATCTCATGGCTCCCATATCCAATCTACATATGCAATGCATAATAGGTGATTTTCAAGTTAATTGCTTTTTCCATAAAAATTTGGCATTTATACAGAAATCATCACACACACAACATGGCTTTACCAGTGATTTTCTGCCATGTAGACTTATACAAAATTTTTTGTGAGATAATGCCAAGATTCCAAAAAACTGAACATGCTGAAGATGACTACTCCATGATTTCCATATAAAGTCCTCAATATTATGGCCACTACACATGAAGGTTGGAGGAAATCTCTATTGGAATACTATATCCCAATATAATATCCTAATTGGGATATTTTGATATATAATGTACCCCAATTGGGATATATTGCAGTTTTTGGCTCATAATATCCTTAAGTGTTAAAGGAGCATACATTGTCATTAAAAGATCATAGTTTCAGAGGTGTTTCTGGGTTTAACCTGAAGAACCACTTTTTCATGTCAAAATCACATCATGTTTCGGTATAAGTTTTTGACAAGACTTCATTAGTTCTTGATATTAATTGAACTTCGTTTAGGAAGAGTAGTCGGTAAAAAAATAAATATAATCCTTTCAAAACTATTGGGATTTGAACATGTAACTAAAATCATCTCTGATGGCACTGAATTTTCCTCTGATCAAAGAAAGATAACTCAAGTTTAAATGAAAAATTTATAAGAAAGTTGCAATTTATTATATAACTTCTTTAATTTTGATAGAATAGTTCTTGATATATATCCAAAGTACCCAAGTTTCTAAAACTAGTAACTTTTTATTCTAATACTCAAAATTAATGATATCATACGCTCCTGAAGGGAGTGATATATGGTAGAAGTGTCAATATATTTGTAGTTTTATGAGCTGAATTTTCCTTCAGCGTCTGTTTAAGCATGCTAGTTTTCAATAACTTTCAGTGTCTTTTTAACGTTTTTTTGCTTAAAAAATTTCGGACGTCATTTGACACACATAAGACCCACAAGAAAAGCTAGTTTGGTTTTATTATCTAATATAAATGATTCTAATTCATTGAATTATAAAGAATTATTTTAGTTAATACAATAAAGATACGTTGTAACTAGGGGTGTAAAGATACCACTTCCCCATGATCCAATACAGATCGCGATACCTGGCTCATGATCTGATCCATATCACGATACCTTTTACTTTCATTACTTACAAAAGACATGCTTCCATACATGTGATTCTCCCGACTTTTGACTTTTGACCTGTCTCCCCTTCTCCAGACTCTTTTTGTTATCTCCCGCTTTTTCAAGACATGACAAAATTTTAGTTTCATAGACATTTTAATTGTTCAGTCATAAAACATTTCTGGTGTTTTAGGGTTTGTCAATTAAACAGTCACATTCATTTAACAGGTAAACATGGTAAAGGTATTAATTGATGGATTATTGTCATAATTGACCTAAAAGTTGTATAAACAGCTGGAGATTAATCAGTACAGCCAGGTATATTTGTCACATGCTAGTGTCCTCAATTGACATCAAAATCCATTTTAAATGAGCCTTGATAATCTCTCGATTTTTTATCCAATCTCCAGCCCAAAAAGTCAAGATCTCCAGCTTTCAGTCAAATGTATGTGCTTGTCATATCATTGTAAATGGATGTTAATGTTAAGGAAGTAGTGTTCATGTGTAAAATAGACTGTAAACCGAAGTCTTTTCAAGCAAAATATTTTATTTCAGTCCAGCAGACAATGATTTGTGCCATTGTTGACACAGGAAGCATGTTTTTTATCTTCCTGCCAAAGATGGATA
Source organism: Arcuatula senhousia (assembly GCA_963971305.1). Taxonomy (NCBI): domain Eukaryota; kingdom Metazoa; phylum Mollusca; class Bivalvia; order Mytilida; family Mytilidae; genus Arcuatula; species Arcuatula senhousia. The sequence goes on from OZ020315.1 coordinate 17,695,203, forward strand.
TGACATTTTTTGGATCAGAACGGAACGGCGAAGTCAAATACAGTATTGATTTCCAGATCATGGGGTAAAATATCGAATGGCACCAGTGAATCGCTACACCCCTAGACAGTCTCAGTCGGCCCTAGTTGTAACATCGGGAGCATCGCAGGTTAAGGTTCCACTAAAGTCAAAATCTAGGACGTGCATTTCCTAAATATGTAAATAAAAAGAATTTTACAATAAAGTTAGAAACAATATATAACATATTGACTTTAAAAACGAGTTTTAAGCTTTTTTATCTAGTGCAAGCTAGTGATATTTTGTTGGAAATTTCATTTAAATAAACACAATACTGATTTTTGTTAACAAAATTTCACAAAAGTCAAACGCACAGTAACTTGGCCTAAGAATTTTTTAATTTTATCTTATTTAAATACATTTTTTAACAAAATACATCTAGCTTGCACTAGATATAACAGAAAAGAATCAACTGAAGAAATTTTTTTAAGCAAAAGCTGTTTTTAAATTTCCTGCCTTATCATAGGTGTTAACCTTTTGGGACTCCAATGAAGGAGATCTCCCTGAAACCAGTTTTAATTTCAGGGAGATTTTGCGTAGCGACATTTTTGTCTTAAAAATTGTGCGCATATGAATAAAACCATGCTTATTCCCAGGCACTGATATTGTGTATTATCACCTGTAATCATGGTAATAGATTAAATATATATATATTATATTTTCTTTTGGTTCAAAGAATCATACTTTAATTTGATTGTATTTAATTTCTATAAATTCATTTCATTCAGCTTCAGACTTTACTTAGAGTAAATGAATATAGCAGAGAAAGCTTTTCTTTTTCTAAAAAATAGGTATTTAAGGCAAAGTCTTTGGGTAAATTTGAATTCAAATAAAGCACAGCAAATTTAAAGGTGTTTAAAATGTTCATATGATCAAACTTGTGGCCAAAATCCTTCTTTTTGTGCACTTTTGTTTCATTTCTTAAAAGTGATAAATAGTTTCCATAAAGAAAGGAAAGTAAATTTGGTAATTGTTTCATTATTCTTAGTTTCTCTCCCCCCCGTATTATGTTACCCCCGAGCTTAATTTTTCAATGGAGATCGTAATTTTTAACACTTTCAGTATTCATTCAAAGTGTGGAAGCAATAAATATGTCACCCAGCAGATGTAATTGGAATAAATTTTAACTCATTAATATTGATCTCAACTCACTAATTTAATTAACATTATTTCGTGTGTTTTGATAACACTGACAGGTAAACAATAGGACAGATTATTGATTTTGAATCAGCTGATTGAGTAAATCCATTGGTTGTTTCTTAAACTTATAAAAAGGAAAGGAAAGAATGATTTTGGGACAAAAAATGTTAAATTCGGGAGATTATGCGGGAGGGTATTAAAATTAGGGAGTTAAGTGTCTCCCGCTCGGGAGTAATTTATTTCTCGGGAGATAGCTTAAATTTTCGGGAGGCTCACGCAGGATTCGGGAGGGTTAACACCTATGGCCTAATTCTTTTCATTTTTACCTAGGAAACCCAGATTTTGACTTTAGTGGAACCTTAAACCGGTCTCGTATTAAAACCTTACGTAGATGAATAATGATGCCCCATATTGTCGTACAAATACAAACTGCAACAAAACAGTCATATAGTTTAGTTGAAACATGGTGTGACAGTGGTAAACCACATTATGATATTCCTGGATTTGTCTGTATCTGTAAAAGTAATAGAAATAAGCATAAAAAGGCCAAAAGAAACTCTGGCGGCATAACTATGTATGTCAAGAATAACTTAGCTAAAGGTGTAACTAAATTAAACAGTTGTCATCAAGACATTATTTGGACCAAATTTGATAAATCTTTTTTCAACCTTAAAAAAGACACATATGTTGGAATAGTCTACTTTTCTCCTGAAAATTCTTCAAATAATATTGATAACTTAAATGAAAGATACTCAATACTCCTTGAAAATATTCAAAAATTCAACAAAATTGGAGATGTCCTTATTCAAGGTGACTTCAATGCATATACTAACACTGTTAATGATTTTATATTGTCAGATGAATCTGCTTTCCCAGACTTAAAGATAATTATTACACCCAAGACAACCATCTCAACAGAAATAATCTTGATAAAAAACCTATGAATAAAAGTGTAAAATTGTTAATTGATTTATGCAAGGAAAGTAGTTTAAGAATTATTAATGGTAGAACTATAGGTGACTTATTAGGTAAATATACTTGCTTAACATATAATGGATGTAGTGTAGTTGATTATGCAATTGCATCTATTGATTTAATTCAAAGTATTGGAAATTTTAATGTACATGACTTCACCCCCATATCAGACCACTGTCCAATCAGTATCTCTTTATTTACTTGCTTTCATAACTCATATATAGCTGAAAGTTATGCAAAACTTGAACCCCTCCCAGGAAAATTTATATGGGATGAAGAAGCAATTAGTAACTATACAAAAAATATTCAAAGCCCACCTGTTTTACAAAAACTGAAAGACTTTATGTACAAAGATCTTACAGACAGTGATATGGCTGTTAGAAAACTAAATAAAATTCTAGTTGACACTGCGCTCGAATCAACCAAATTTTTAAAAAGAAACATTCACAAAAATAAACTAAAGAAACCAAGAAAGCCTTGGTTTTCTGACTCATGTCATGATCTCAAAGTAACTGTTCAAAACTATTGTTCTCTGGTCAATAAACATCCTGAAAATGGAACTTACAGGAAAGCATTCTATTCATACCGTTCAAAGTATAGACGATTATGTAAACATGAAGAAAATAAATATAAAAAACTAATGTATGATAAACTAAATTATAACATGGATAAAGACCCCAAATACTTCTGGAACCTTATAAATAAAATTATTTCACTCTCAGAAACTAATACAGGAACAATTTCAAATGAGGAGGATTTTGTCCAGTTCTTTAAAAAAATGAACTTAGGAGATACTGAAAACAATGACTTCCATAATCACATAATCTCAGCACTTAACAACAAACTTCAAGTATTAGAATCTGATAAAGAAGAGCACATACTCAATAATGATATAACAGCTGAAGAAATCAACAAGAGGCTCCCAGGAGCCTAAATCGCTCACCTGGTCTTGATGTCAACCCTATATTTTGTAGAGCTAAATGAGCTGAACATTTAAGCAAGCAACAGTTTTTTCCTTATCTACTATAGTTTTCATTCTATAGGCCAAAAACACGAAAAACCATTATTTTAGGGGCCGTAACCCCTATAAGGGGTCATCTGACAACTTCAACCCTATGGAGACTTTTGTCGAGCTTTATGCGCTGAACATTTAAGCAAGCAACAGCTTTTCTCTATCTACTATAGTTTTCATTCTAAAGGCAAAAACATGAAAAAGGTTATTTTAGGGGCCATAACCCCTATTAAGGGTCATCAGACGACTTCGATCCTATGGAGAATTTTGAAGAGCTAAATGAGCTGAACATTTAAGCAAGCAACAGCTTTTCTCTATCTGCTATAGTTTTCTTTCTCTAGGTCAAAAACATGAAAAAACATTATTTTAGGGGCCGTAACCCCTATAAGGGGTCATCTGACAACTTCGACCCTATGGAGACTTTTGTAGAGCTAAATGAGCTGAACATTTAAGCAAGCAACAGCTTCTCTGTATCTGCAATAGTTTTCATTCAGCAGGCCAAAAACATGAAAAAACATTATTTCAGGGGCCGTAACCCCTATAAGAGGTCATCTGACAACTTCGACTCTATGGAGACTATTGTAGAGCTAAATGAGCTGAACATTTAAGCAAGCAACAGCTTTTCTCTATCTGCAATAGTTTTCTTTCTATAGGCCAAAAACATGAAAAAACATCATTGTAGGGGCTGTAACCCCTATAAGGGGTCATCTGACAGCTTCGACCCTATGGAGACTTTTGTAGAGCTAAATGAGCTGAACATTTAAGCAAGCAACAGCTTTTCTCTATCTGCAATAGTTTTCATACTATAGGGCAAAAACATGAATAAACGCTATTTTTCACCTTCAAGGGGCTGTAACCCCTATAAGGGGTCATCTGACAACTTGGACCAAATGGAGACTTTTATAGAGCTTTTAATGCTGAAGCAGTAGGGTGGCATCAGATTTCATCTATCTCTTATACTTTTTGATTTACAAGCCAAAAACAGTAGTCTGACCCCCCTGGTCTATTTTTAGCAACGGCGGCCATGTTTTTCGACGAATCAAAAATCCCCACATCAGTGGGGGATACCCTAAGGTACCCTCAGACAAAATTTGGTTCGAATCTGTTCAGCCTTTTCAGAGGAGAAGAAGTTTGAAGAAAAGTTAACGACGACGACGGACGACGACGACAGACGACGACGAACGCCAAGTGATGGCAATAGCTCACATGGCCTTTGGCCTGGTGAGCTAAAAAAGCAGCTAAAACATTAAAACATGGTAAATCTGCTGGAACTGATCTTATCTGTAATGAAATGATCAAGCCTAATGTCCAAATACTAATGGACCCATTATGTAAACTATTTAATAACATATTTCAAGCAGGCAATTTTCCTCAAATCTGGAATGAAAGCCATATATCTTTAATTTACAAAAAAGGTAATAAACTTGACCCTTCTAACTACAGAGGAATATCAATTACCTCCAATCTAGGAAAATTATTCAACAAAATTATTCATAACAGATTACTACAATTTCTAGATATTAACAAAATAATAAATGAAAACCAAATTGGATTTAAGTCAAAGGCAAGAACTGCTGACCACATTTTCTCTCTTAAATCCATTATAGATCATCACAAATCTAAAAAAAAGAAAGTATATGCAGCCTTCATAGATCTAAAAAAGGCCTTTGATACAGTTTGGAGAGAAGGCCTCTTTTATATCTTACTTAAGCATAAAATTCCATACAAAATTTTTTATATTATACATTCTATGTATCAAAACACTACATGCAGACTAAAATTTTCAAACGGAGTAAGCGAAAAATTTACTTCTAATTGTGGAGTAAAACAAGGGGATATCTTGAGTCCTACCTTGTTTAACCTATTTATAAATGGCCTTACTGATGAACTTAAGAATAGCTCAACAAATCCAATTATACTAGGAAGTTTAAATATACCATTACTTATGTACGCAGATGATATCATCTTGCTATCAGAATCACAGGAAGGTCTACAAAAAGCACTGGATACTTTAAACAACTTCTGTGTATCCTGGAAACTTAATGTAAATAAACAGAAATCAAAAATATTGATCTTTAATTCTAATGGAAAATCACACTTTAACCAATTTAAGATAGATAATGAGACTATAGAAATAGTTAAATCATATTGTTATCTAGGGGTGGTTTTTAACTACACTGGTAACTTTAATCTAGCTAAAACTCAATTAATGGAAAAGGGGAGAAAAGCCTGGTTTAAGATAAAGAAATCAATATCTTTAGATAATCCATGCAAACTGTTTGAAAAACTTTTTGATACCCTGATTGAACCTATCATACTATATGGTAGCGAGGTATGGGGAGCTACCAATAGTTACAAAGATTCAGAACCATATGAATATTTACATTTAAAATTTATTAAAGAAATTTTAGGGGTTCACTACAAAACAACAAATATTGCCTGCCTAGCAGAACCAAATAGAACACCTTTATATACCAAAATTCAGATGAAAATGCTGAGATTCCTAAACCATATAATAAACTCTCCAAACTCTTTAGTGAATTCCATTTTTGATAAGGTCAAAGACACAAGTATATGGATGTCCAACATCAAAAATTTATTAAATAAATTAGGATTTAATCATTTAAACCTCAATATAAATAATATTGATCTTTACTTAAATAGAATCGAACAAAGAATAAACGATCAATATAAACAAAATATGAATAGCTCTATAGAAGCTAGTAGCAAACTTTCTTTCTTTCATAAAATTTTTATACCAACTAAACGCCCTGCTTATTTAGACCTCTGTAAAGCTAAGAGTGAAAGATCTATCCTTTGTAAATTGTGTTTAAGTTCCCACAACTTGGCTATAGAAAGAGGAAGATATAGTAATACTGAAAGAAGTGAACGCATTTGTCTCTCTTGTGATAACAAAAACATTGAAGACGAGCTCCACTTTCTATCAACTTGTCCTCACTACAATAATCTAAGAAATAACCTTATTGAAAAACTTAAAAATCTACTAGGACATCCGTTTCCTCATACTCTAACAATTAAAGAAATTAAATTTCTTCTTAACAACAATTCCTTTTCAATTATTAAAATTTTCATTAAATTTTCACAAGAATGCTGGAAGATAAGAAAACACAATTAAATGTTAATGAATAAATTAGTACCACTGTCATGCCAAGTTAATATTGATATATTTGTAATTATAAAATGTTTATGGACATTTTTTTTGCTTATTCTTTGTGCTATAACCATTTAATGTAAATGTGTTTATGCAAATAAATATTGTCTATTGTCTATATCCCAATTGGGATACTATATCCTAATTGGGATATAGTAAAGGTAAAGGTAAAGGTAAGATTTATTTAACGTCGGTGAGTACAAATCATTGATGTGTACACAAGTCAAACAATCAACATAAGCTCTGAAGAGCTTTTGACCGACGGCAAGATTAACGACCGTTTGGCTAATATGAGGCCCTTGCAAGGTCGCCAGGCTTGTGTGGGAGGAAAGCCCGATATTCCAAGCTGGAAAATCGGTGAAACCCACGAGCAACGGTAGGTGCCTGGAAACCTTGACACATGTGGGGCTCGAACCCACAGAGATGTCGACCTGTGATTTAAAGTCCAGTGCCTTAACCACTCGGCCACCGTGCTCCCGTGAATAGTATCCGAATAATAAGCTCCCGCAAGGCAGGAGCTAAATTGCCTGAGTATACGTACTATGATGCATGAAACCGGAATAAGTATAAGCTAGTCGACATATCCGCACCCAATGGCACGGAATGCAAAATGAATTTTCTACTTTGTAATTTGTATTTCTAAAATTAAAATACGTAAATATTGTATTAATATGAATATTTTGAATATTTCTAGCTTTAAAAATATTTCTTTGCAATTTTGACCGTTGCAAATAGGTAATTCTTTTAAACTTCTATCTTAGAAATGCTAAAACACTGTCATATATTAGTAGGTTTATAATATAGATATTACATAATGATGGCATTTTCCATATCTCTAGATCGCATTGGTCATAGTCAATGGTTACATCTTCATGTGTGCATTACTTTAACTTTAAACTTAAAATATCAATGTACAATGTACTTGAATGTAATATTGTTCTAGTTTGTTTGTTTATTTGTCATATATATTGAATCATAAATGTTGTATGTCAATGCCCTACTGGGGACCTAATTTGGAAAATAAATATATCTTATCTTATCTTATCTTATAATTCATTGACGTTCAAAACAAAATGACAAAATTGCGGGAAACTGTCATTCTAATTTTCGTGGAACAACACAAAGCATAATGTACATGGCAACTAAATAAATATTCTGCCGAAATATTTGCAGTCAGAAAATTATAACCTTGTCCATGTTGTGTCTTGAACAGTAAATTATATTGTTTTGATTCTAAACTTTACATTCGAAAATGAAAGTACAGTGTCCTAGCTAGACCAAAATAGAGGGGCGCTGCGCCCTGCCCTCTTTACAGTGTGCCCCTCTGCCCTCTAAGGGCACCCCTGTGTCCCTTCTTGTGATGTGAATTAGTTGCACTCTCTCTACAGTCATGACTTTTGTGATCAAGAGCTAATAACGTGCATGATGTACAATTCAGTCAATATCAATCAATAAGAAGAACTTGTTACAGAATACAGATACAATAAACTTCTGCAAACTTTTTACATTAAATCATGAATTTGTTACTGTTTACAAGAAAAAGACATTTATAGATGCCCTTCACTCTTGAGTGCGCGCTAAAGTGCCCGCTTCCTGCGCCCCTCTATTTTCAGATCCTATCTAGAACACTGAAAGTAGAAAAGGTGTCCTCTATGACGTCCGGTTATATCGTCTATTTTAAGCATATATTATGACGTCATTTTTTAGTTTGAGAAAAAAAAACACTTCCTTGTTCTGTTTGCCGGTGCGCTCCTTTTCAAAATCACGCAAAAGCTTGCATTTCTTGCTGTTATTAAAAAAAATAAGGGGACAATCATTTGATTCTGAAAAGGGTTGGGGGTCTGCAGTTTTGGTCGGGTCAGAAAATTTATTTTCCGCCGTTTGTGCCGCCGAGATTATTTATTTTTAATATACCATACTAGTAAAGAATCTTGGGACAGATTTTTTCCCTTGGAAGTAGAGACCAGATTATTTATCTCCATTTTTTTGCAGGCAAGATGATTCTTTTACAAGAACTGCCACTCATCTCCGTCAGAATCAAATATGTCATCCCCTAAAATATATCTGCGGGAGCTTATCAGGTTGAACCTGCATCATATTTTTTGCCTTTTGCCAAGTTTTGGGTTTGAACCGTTTCCCCCAACCTGACAATGTGACATGTTCAGTAATTGATAACTTAGCTAAAAACTTTTCTTAACAAAACATTCATCTTGAAACTTAACATTAACATAGAATTTCATCTATATGTCTGATTTGGCTGCATTTTTTGTTCATTTTGCAATTTCTAATTTTGGAGGAAATAAAAGCAAGGGAAATGAAACGAACGTTGACTCGAATGACTCGTCCCTTTTATTTTCGCCACTTAAAATCTACCTTCTTTTTTTCAACATCAACCCTTAGATTTTTAAACATATCTACTTGTGTTGGATTGGGAATCAATCTTTATGCTGAGTGCTCTCAGACTCTCCAGTTAGCAGTTTTTTAATGTTGCTTTCATAGAGGCCCTTTATCTAGGGGTCAATAAAAAAACTTCCATCATATTGAATTTTAGTAGGGAAATATTGTAATCAAAAGTTTTTCTCCAGCTTATTAAAACGGTTTGCAGTACAATGGGGAAAGATTGTAAAAATGGACAAGTTTGATGTTCTAAGGGGAATAACTCCTAAAGTTAGGGTCATGCAACTTTGACCCTACACAGATTTTGTAGATCTTGATGTGCTTAACAACATGCAATTCGAATTTTTCAAATATCTTTATTAGTTTTCAAGATATTGAGCTTGAAACATGCAATATTGAGAAATAAAACAACAGAAAAAGGGCAATAACTGCTACATGGGTCCTTGGATCTTCTTCAAAATTTCAGTGCAAGTAGATTTTTAGGTGCTGATCACCTTAATTCTTGGCAGAATCTTGATATCTGTCACAGATTTGGAGTAATTTGCTAAAAACTGCAATTTACCCCCATATTCTATTTTTAACCATGGCGACCATGTTTTTTTTTTTTTACAAATCATATATCTTAACAATGATTTGAAGCACAAAAAGCAAATAAACAACTGTACCAAGTTTGGCTGCAGTTGGACTAATGGTGTCAGAGAAGTTAATGTTTGAAAAAGTTAATGGACCATGGAGACCAAGTGATGGTAATAGCTCATATGACTGTATGGGTCATGTGAGCTAAAAAAGAGGTATATAAGGAGGATAAGATTTATTTTTACCATCTTTCTAGCATCAATTGTGATGTGTTTGAAATTTTATTTTATGAAATTTTTTCTTTGTTAACAGCTAGGGTTTGAAATACAAACCTATTTATACTTCAAACATATTAATTTATCCTAGATTGGGAAACAAGCTTGATGCTTATGTGAATCCCTCCCCAGCAAGCAGTTTGCAAGTGTGGCCTTTGTAGCTGCTCCCATTGAGCCTACTCTTATCGAAATCTACAAAAGGATCTTTAACGTGCATGGGATATTGCTCTCCACATACACAGGACAACCTGTTCCCATCCCTTCCGGAGGACTAGCATTGTTCCTTGAGACAATCCTCACAAATGGTGTCAAGAGAAAGTTGAAAATTGGTTCATGAAATTTTCACAGAGTACAAGGATTGAACCACGAACCTTGGTGTTAGTAGCCAGATGCGTTAACCACTACACCATTGGTTCTCTATTTGTACTTATTGACCTTACAAACATTTGACCAGATTCCATATCACAGGAAGTAGATGAGGAACAGATCAAAATTTAAATCCTGAGATATGGGATCCTATGCTGATGCTGCATACCAAATATCAAGAGCGTGTAATAAGAAGTTGCTAAGAAAAGTGTTATAAAACTACCAGGTATTTCCCCCAACAGCTGCAGGACACTCATCATTTCACTTCATGAAATCCATTTGAAAATCAACAATTCTATTTTCAAGTGGATGGTATAAGACACAAAAGTAAAAGAAATAAAATCTAGAGACAACTAGGGGTCAGGGCTATTCCATTTAAATTGATGTGGGACGGGGGGGAGGGGGGAATCATGTTATTATTTTTCTGTTGGTGGGGGGTTAAAATGCCCTTTTTTGAGAATGTGTAATGATTTTTTTTATATTGGTGGGGGGGGGGGGGGGTCTTGAACAAAGTGGGTCCCCCCCACATCAACTTAAATGGAACAGGCCGGACCCAGAATGTAAGGTTTTAACTATTATTGAAGAGGCTGCAAAACACAGGCAATATAATATAATTAAAACGCTTTACATGTATGAGACAATTTATTTCTTCAAAACATTTTCTTATCAATAATAGCACCAACAAGCCTCAACGTCTTTTTTATACACGTATCTCTCCATGCTGAATATCATTACACATGTATCAATCATCGTTGACAAGATGTGATTGTAAGTCATTAATTACTTTCTCATTTTTTCTTAATCCAGTCTTTCGATCATTTATGCAAATGTTATAAATCTGGCCATTTGTTTACAGAATATCTATCAACAATGACTTGTCACACTGTACAGTATCATTCAAAGGCTGTCAATCCATTAGCACAGAATGAATCTGCTCTCTTTTTAAAAGATTTTTTGTTGTCGACAAAGTTCCATGGAATCATTAACGGAACTTCTTGAACAGTGGATGGTTATGATCTTTGTTTTTCTTTGATCTATACTCCATGTATAATCTGTCATCAGCTCCTGACATTGAACTCATGCTCCCAGCCTTTCTAGTGACCTAAACAAGAAAGAAGATAAATGTAAAAAAAAAAAATTATAAGTCCCCAAAATGAACAAGGTTACAGTATTTTGTTCTAAATATCTACAATGTCTTGCCTTTCTGTTATTTGAATATAAATAAACACCACTTTTGGAGCACCTGTAATGTAGATATGTGATGCTGATTACGATTACGACGCTGATCACAATAAAGTGTGTTTATTTTGTTTTTTTGTTAGTAAAACAGTTTAGACTGTTCTTGTCTTCTAATTATATCTTTTTTATAACCTCCACCCCAAAAAAATCAAAGTTTTGGGAGAGGGTACATTTATTTAGGAATCCCCATATCTGCGTCCTCATATCTCTTAAGTGCAACTCCTCTTTTGTGAGTTTGCTGATCTAAGAGATAACCAACAGTTTACCTAGTTTTTTTAACTTTAAAATTCCAATATCCCTCTGATACTTTTTTGGAATTTCTTTGTTAAGTAAACAATAGTAATAGAGACATAGATATACATGTACCTGCGAAGAGTCTCCAACACCTCTCTCTTCTTCAGCATCTTGTTCTGTTGTGGCCAGTACTTTCTGTAATAGCTGTACTTGTTCATCTTTTGTACTGTAGTGTAAATTCTCCTGAAAAGATAATGCACATTTTTTTTTACCCACTTGCAGTCTAGAAAGAAATGAGACGTGGTACAATAAACAAACCATAATTTAACAAGAAATCTGTGAGCCAATGTTCACTAGTGAAACCCCGGCTTTCACAACTACTACTAGAATGCAATGTGCTTTATAATATAAAGTTTAAAGCAAACAGGAAGTAAATGTTTGATGGATCCAAAAATGTATCCAACAATACATCCATACCAGCGATCTAGGAATGATAGTTGCCAAGTAATAAGGAAATGAAAAGCTGGTTGAAATAAATTTGGTGTTACAGAAAAAACATTAAGGTTTTAATTAAAGTGTAATGGAAAAATTTAGACAGAAAGTAGATTTCTGATTGACCTAAATCATGCATCATGTCCATATAAAGCTTGTCACCAAATATAAACAACCTAGGACTAATAGTAGATGAGTTATGAGTAAACAAAAAGCAGGACAGAAAGTTGGACAGAACTAAGGAACCATGGACATATACAGGTTAAACAGTATACAATTCAAAACTTATCCTAAATGATAGATGAAATAATTTTTTTAGTCGGAGTTACATTAAGTGTGCAGGTTTAAAAAGTTTTTAATTTGGAAGGATAAATTAAATGCCACAAATACAAAACTGTGATTTTATCTACACATACAGATGTAAAGTTTCATCAAAGTCCTGAAGCAGTTTTAGATAAAATGTAGTTAAGTTGACAAGGTATACATATAATATGGACAGACAGATAAGATATCCTAATACCTGTTCCATGCCAACTAATTTGTTGATGACTTTATAACCTTATTCTTGATTAACCAGGATGAAAAGTTTCAATTAAGTCCATCAAGCAGTCTAGGAGGAGTTGACAATGTATAAATGTATACATGGACAGACAGACAGACAGACAGACAAGTTATTGTAATACCTGTTCCATGCCAGCCAGTTTGGTGATGACTTTATAACTGTATCCCTGATTTACCAGGAATCTCTGTCTCTTCAGTGAGTAGTGCATCTCTAGTGTGTCCTGGGAAACAAGGGTGTAGAAAAATGCATTGTACTCCTCAGCAATGGCACCTGGGGAAGAAAACTCAGATATTAAAATTAAGAAATTAAAAACAAAACATTTTACTCTGATGCATTGAATTAGTTGTCTGTTTAGTGAGTAGTGCATCTCTGGTGCATCCTGTGTTACTAGGGCACAGTTTGTTGTCAACTGCTTCTTTGGGTCATAAAAAATGCATTAGATTTGAAAGAAAATCCAGAAAAAATGTTCTGTGTAAAAAATGTGAATAGCAACTCTTCATCAGGGATATCTATCTGCTGAGCAAAGCACACAAAGTCTAATTAAAATCTGCTCTTTTCTATGCAATACATTTAACTAGTCTGTTTAATAATATACAAATGTAAAGCTCACTGATACCAAAATAAGTACACACTGATTTTTACGCATAAAAAAAAAATCAAACTAATCTTTTTTGTACAATCAATTTTCATGGTTACCCCAGAAAACATTTTGTTGGATTATTAATTTCTTGATTTGCACATGTTCCTAGAAGAAACCAATATAAAATTTATTTCGGAGGTAAATATAAGTAAAAAATTACACTGAGTGCAACCCACAAAAGTTAGTACTTCACAAAAATGTTGAAACCAGTTTTCTGCTGAAAATATTGGCTATTGGTACTTTGCGGAACGGAACGGAACGAAACGGAACGGAACGGAACAAGACATGGGGATCCATAAGGGGAAAATTTTTATTAATATATTTTTTTTAACTATGACAAGGACTTGCTTCTAAACTAGTCCTTGTGTATGAATTTCACATTTTTGTATCATAAATTAAAAGTTTTATAAATCATCCCTACTTTAATAGTCTGTTCAGATATTTAAAGCTATATTTTAACATGGCCTTAAATAATTAGTAAACTAGTAAGTTGTCAACGCATAATGAAAGTCATTGCTGTCTCTCAGCCATTTTTTACTTAAATAAGACATATGTACATGAAGATAAATTTGAGAATACAATCTTGTTCCGTTTCGTTCCGTTAAATACCATTACCCGGGGGCTAATGGTACTTTGCGGAACGGAACGGAACAAAAATTTTTTCTTCCAAATTTCATTTTCGCACAAAGTTTCCACCATCGTGATAAGAAATAGACATATGAAACCCTTGAAATGTAAAGAAAATACAACAAGTTGTCCGCAATTATTTATTATACCTACCTTCTGAGAAGATGAACCTATTCAGGCTAGAACTAAAAGGAGTGCGTTTAGATCTAGGTATAGTATTGGGTTATCTTAGAAATAGATGATAGAGACTCTGATATGCTACTAATGACGAAAATCGAAAAAAAAATCTTGTTCCGTTTCGTTCCGTTAAATACCATTACCCGGGGGCTAATGGTACTTTGCAGAACGGAACGGAACAAAACTTTTTTCTTCCAAATTTCATTTTCGCACAAAGTTTCCACCATCGTGATAAGAAATAGACATATGAAACACTTGAAATGTAAAGAAAATACAACAAGTTGTCCGCAATTATTTATTATACCTACCTTCTGAGAAGATGAACCTATTCAGGCTAGAACTAAAAGGGGTGCGTTTAGATCTAGGTATAGTATTGGGTTATCTTAGAAATAGATGATAGAGACTCTGATATGCTACTAATGACGAAAATCGAAAAAAAAATCTTGTTCCGTTTCGTTCCGTTAAATACCATTACCCTGGGGCTAATGGTACTTTGCGGAACGGAACGGAACAAAACTTTTTTCTTCCAAATTTCATTTTCGCACAAAGTTTCCACCATCGTGATAAGAAATAGACATATGAAACACTTGAAATGTAAAGAAAATACAACAAGTTGTCCGCAATTATTTATTATACCTACCTTCTGAGAAGATGAACCTATTCAGGCTAGAACTAAAAGGAGTGCGTTTAGATCTAGGTATAGTATTGGGTTATCTTAGAAATAGATGATAGAGACTCTGATATACTACTAATGACGAAAATCGAAAAAAAAATCTTGTTCCGTTTCGTTCCGTTAAATACCATTACCCGGGGGCTAATGGTACTTTGCGGAACGGAACGGAACAAAAATTTTTTCTTCCAAATTTCATTTTCGCACAAAGTTTCCACCATCGTGATAAGAAATAGACATATGAAACACTTGAAATGTAAAGAAAATACAACAAGTTGTCCGCAATTATTTATTATACCTACCTTCTGAGAAGATGAACCTATTCAGGCTAGAACTAAAAGGGGTGCGTTTAGATCTAGGTATAGTATTGGGTTATCTTAGAAATAGATGATAGAGACTCTGATATGCTACTAATGACGAAAATCGAAAAAAAAATCTTGTTCCGTTTCGTTCCGTTAAATACCATTACCCGGGGGCTAATGGTACTTTGCGGAACGGAACGGAACAAAACTTTTTTCTTCCAAATTTCATTTTCGCACAAAGTTTCCACCATCGTGATAAGAAATAGACATATGAAACACTTGAAATGTAAAGAAAATACAACAAGTTGTCCGCAATTATTTATTATACCTACCTTCTGAGAAGATGAACCTATTCAGGCTAGAACTAAAAGGAGTGCGTTTAGATCTAGGTATAGTATTGGGTTATCTTAGAAATAGATGATAGAGACTCTGATATGCTACTAATGACGAAAATCGAAAAAAAAATCTTGTTCCGTTTCGTTCCGTTAAATACCATTACCCGGGGGCTAATGGTACTTTGCGGAACGGAACGGAACAAAAATTTTTTCTTCCAAATTTCATTTTCGCACAAAGTTTCCACCATCGTGATAAGAAATAGACATATGAAACACTTGAAATGTAAAGAAAATACAACAAGTTGTCCGCAATTATTTATTATACCTACCTTCTGAGAAGATGAACCTATTCAGGCTAGAACTAAAAGGAGTGCGTTTAGATCTAGGTATAGTATTGGGTTATCTTAGAAATAGATGATAGAGACTCTGATATGCTACTAATGACGAAAATCGAAAAAAAAATCTTGTTCCGTTTCGTTCCGTTAAATACCATTACCCGGGTAATGGTACTTTGCGGAACGGAACGGAACGGAACGGAACAAAAAATTTTTCTTCCAAATTTCATTAAATTAAAGAAAATACAACAAGTCGTCTGAATTATTTATTATACCTACCTTCTGAGAAGATGAACCTATTCAGGCTAGAACTAAAAGGAGTGCGTTTAGATCTAGGTATAGTATTGGGTTATCTTAGAAATAGATGATAGAGACTCTTTGACATTGAAAACGTTAGTGTAAGAAAGGCATATTATATCTTATGCATGACGATGTTTGAACAAAAAAATGATTAATCTTAATTTTGAACAACAAATATCAGCGATTTTAAGAGCTTGTGTCAGAAAAGTTTCTTTCATGTTTTTAAAAAGAAGATTTTTCCAGATGGCTTAACGAATGCATGTGACAGTTATAAATTTGTGGTTCTGATTCTGATAGA
Source organism: Arcuatula senhousia (assembly GCA_963971305.1). Taxonomy (NCBI): domain Eukaryota; kingdom Metazoa; phylum Mollusca; class Bivalvia; order Mytilida; family Mytilidae; genus Arcuatula; species Arcuatula senhousia. Next base: position 17,711,384 of record OZ020315.1, read on the forward strand.
AGAATATGTGAAAATAAAAATAAAAAACCCATAGAACTCGCGCATTCGGTGTGGCGGGCTAGGTTATAAAAGATTCTATTTACAAAGCATTTAAAGCATAATAATTAAAAGAAAATAAAAATAATCTCTTCTTCGCCAAAAACTCACAAAATGAAGGACAGTAAATAAGAGACCGTTATAAATTGTTACCATCTATTATTTCCTGCTTAAGTTCATGACAGTTCAAGACAGAAAACACAAATCTGTCCGATGACCTAATATTTCCTGCAGCAATTCACAACAGTGCATTACAGTTAGTGGATATCTTGTCAAGTACTGCCTTTTACTATGGCAATGGTGGACAGTGCATAATAGGTCAAGAAAAATTGTCAACTGCTGTGCAAAATTGTTACGGATCAGGACAAAGATAAACAATACAAGTAAAATTGTTAACTACTGCCCAAAATTGTAACAATTTAGGACAGTGATTAACAATGCAGGTAAAGTCTGTCACGAAACGGAACAAGATTTTTTTTTCGATTTTCGTCATTAGTAGTATATCAGAGTCTCTATCATCTATTTCTAAGATATCACGATGGTGGAAACTTTGTGCGAAAATGAAATTTGGAAGAAAAATTTTTTGTTCCGTTCCGTTCCGCAAAGTACCATTAGCCCCCGGGTAATGGTATTTAACGGAACGAAACGGAACAAGATTTTTTTTTGATTTTCGTCATTAGTAGCATATCAGAGTCTCTATCATCTATTTCTAAGATAACCCAATACTATACCTAGATCTAAACGCACCCCTTTTAGTTCTAGCCTGAATAGGTTCATCTTCTCAGAAGGTAGGTATAATAAATAATTGCGGACAACTTGTTGTATTTTCTTTACATTTCAAGTGTTTCATATGTCTATTTCTTATCACGATGGTGGAAACTTTGTGCGAAAATGAAATTTGGAAGAAAAAATTTTTGTTCCGTTCCGTTCCGCAAAGTACCATTAGCCCCCGGGTAATGGTATTTAACGGAACGAAACGGAACAAGATTTTTTTTTCGATTTTCGTCATTAGTAGTATATCAGAGTCTCTATCATCTATTTCTAAGATAACCCAATACTATACCTAGATCTAAACGCACTCCTTTTAGTTCTAGCCTGAATAGGTTCATCTTCTCAGAAGGTAGGTATAATAAATAATTGCGGACAACTTGTTGTATTTTCTTTACATTTCAAGTGTTTCATATGTCTATTTCTTATCACGATGGTGGAAACTTTGTGCGAAAATGAAATTTGGAAGAAAAAAGTTTTGTTCCGTTCCGTTCCGCAAAGTACCATTAGCCCCCGGGTAATGGTATTTAACGGAACGAAACGGAACAAGATTTTTTTTTCGATTTTCGTCATTAGTAGCATATCAGAGTCTCTATCATCTATTTCTAAGATAACCCAATACTATACCTAGATCTAAACGCACCCCTTTTAGTTCTAGCCTGAATAGGTTCATCTTCTCAGAAGGTAGGTATAATAAATAATTGCGGACAACTTGTTGTATTTTCTTTACATTTCAAGTGTTTCATATGTCTATTTCTTATCACGATGGTGGAAACTTTGTGCGAAAATGAAATTTGGAAGAAAAAATTTTTGTTCCGTTCCGTTCCGCAAAGTACCATTAGCCCCCGGGTAATGGTATTTAACGGAACGAAACGGAACAAGATTTTTTTTTCGATTTTCGTCATTAGTAGCATATCAGAGTCTCTATCATCTATTTCTAAGATAACCCAATACTATACCTAGATCTAAACGCACTCCTTTTAGTTCTAGCCTGAATAGGTTCATCTTCTCAGAAGGTAGGTATAATAAATAATTGCGGACAACTTGTTGTATTTTCTTTACATTTCAAGTGTTTCATATGTCTATTTCTTATCACGATGGTGGAAACTTTGTGCGAAAATGAAATTTGGAAGAAAAAAGTTTTGTTCCGTTCCGTTCCGCAAAGTACCATTAGCCCCCGGGTAATGGTATTTAACGGAACGAAACGGAACAAGATTGTATTCTCAAATTTATCTTCATGTACATATGTCTTATTTAAGTAAAAAATGGCTGAGAGACAGCAATGACTTTCATTATGCGTTGACAACTTACTAGTTTACTAATTATTTAAGGCCATGTTAAAATATAGCTTTAAATATCTGAACAGACTATTAAAGTAGGGATGATTTATAAAACTTTTAATTTATGATACAAAAATGTGAAATTCATACACAAGGACTAGTTTAGAAGCAAGTCCTTGTCATAGTTAAAAAAAATATATTAATAAAAATTTTCCCCTTATGGATCCCCATGTCTTGTTCCGTTCCGTTCCGTTTCGTTCCGTTCCGTTCCGCAAAGTACCAATAGCCAAAATATTTCAGAGAATTAATAAAAGGAAAAAAATGGACTTGTAAAAAACAGACACTGATATCAAGGTATCACCCTTTTTTGCCCTGAGAATACGTCCCATTCTTTGTGCCTCTTGACGTCGTGAACCACCATGGGCTGAGATCTGGATTAGGACATTAGCTTCTGGTAGATCAAAAGAAGTGTCTGCTACCTAAAATACACAAAATTCAAAATGTAAAGTTAAATTTATTTAATAATATCACTATGTAAACTTTAATGTTATAAGATGACAGAGATTTAGCACAATTAAAATTTCCTAATAGTTCCCTTTTTATACACTGCAACACGAAGTGGCGAGGTATTATGTTATACCCTCAGTTTCTTTCGGTGTCTGTCCGTCCCCTGAAGTTTTCCAACAATTAACTTAAAAACAGGTCAAGGGATTTGAATTATACTCTGCACAGCTGTTAAGTACAATAAAATACAAGTCAATTCGATTTCCAGCATGATCCAAAATTTTTTTTTGAGTTATGCCACTTTGAAACAAGAGGCTCTCAGGAGCCTGAATCCCTCACCTGCACTTGATGTCGACCCTATAAAGACTTTTCTAGAGCTAAATGAGCTGAACATTTAAGCAAGTAACAGCTTTTCTCTATCTACTTTAGTTTTCATTCTGTAGCCGTAGTCCCAAATCATGAAAAAAACGTTATTTTAAAGGCCCTAACCCCTATAAGGGGTCATTTGACAACTTTGACCCTATGAAAACTTTTGTAGAGCTAAATAAACTGAACATTTAAGCCAGCAACAGCTCCTCTCTATCTGCTATAGTTTTCATTCTATAGGCCAAAAACATGAAAGAACATTATTTTAGGGGCAGCTACCCCTATAAGGGGACATCTGACAACTTTGACCCTACGGAGACTTTTGTAGAGCTACCGGTAAATAAGCTGAACATTTAAGCAAGCAATCGCTTCTTCTATCTGCTATAGTTTTCATTCCATAGGCGAAAAACATGAAAAAAACGTTGTTTTAGGGGCTGTAACCCCTATAAGGGGTCATCTGACAACTTCGACCCTATGGAGACTTTAGTAGAGCTAAATGAGCTGAACATTTAAGCAAGCAACAACTTTTCTCTATTTGTAATAGTTGTCATTCTATAATCCAAAAGCATGAAAAAATGCTATTTTTCACCTTTAAAGGGTCGTAACTCCTATAAGGGGTCATCTGACAACTTCGACTCAATGAAGACTTTTGTAGAGCTTTTGATGCTGAAGCAGAAGCGTGCATCAGATGTCATCTATCTCTTATACTTTTTGATTTACAAGCAAAAAACAGTAGTCTGACCCCCCCCCCCCCCCCCGGTCGATTTTTAGTAACGGCGGCCATGTTGTTTGGACGGCAGTCACCATTTGTGCAATCTTTGTAGAGGACATCCCATAGATGAAGTGTGCAAAGTTTCAAAGCAATCCCTTCAGTCGTTTCAGAGGAGAAGATTTTCAAAGAGAAGTTAACAAAGACGACGAACGAGGACGACGACGGACAACGACGACGGACGCCAAGTGATGGCAATAGCTCACATGGACGAGCTAAAAATATAATTTCATGATTTTTTTAGTTTCCAACTGATAACTTGAAAACGTGTCAAGGGAATCCAAAGCTATTTTGCACAGCTGTTTAGTACAATAAAATACAGGTCAAGTTCAATTTCAACCATGATATGAAAAATAGATTTTGAGATTGGCCACTTTGAAAAATCAAATTTCATGAATTTTTGAGTTTCTTACTGATAACTTGAAAACGTGCCAAGGGATTTTAATGATATTTTGCACAAATGTTAAGTACAATAAAATACAGGTCAAGTTCAATTTCCAGCATGATCTGAAAAATAGTTTTTGAGATTGGCCAAATTTTATGAAATATTGATATTATATTGTGGCTGGGTATCATTAATGCCCTATTGATAAATCTCTATAAAGTCAGGAACATTGAGATCACCATTTACCTCGATATTACAGTTAATTAGAAAAACATACAAAACTTTTCACAAGCTTCCATAGCAAATTTAAATAACAAAGGGAGACTTACAATCTTCAACTGTGTGCCTGACAGGCAAATATAAGAGTCTTGAGTTGATAAACAGACCAAAAAGGAAACTCTACCAGGATTAAGGATCTAACAATGACCTTAGTTTCATTTTTTTTTATAGAGATTTTTGGTTTATTATTTAATGTGCATGCCATTAATTTTTTCCATGGTCTTTTTTTATCTCATGTGAAGTAAGGAGCATGATGAGACTAAATGAAGGGTCATTCAGTCTAGGATGCACATAGAAACCAAAAGTAAAGGGTTATTTGGATTGATTTGCCAATAAGGACAGGCAGCCTCCGGCTATATTGGATATGCAAAAACATGTCATCGTGGGGGCATAAAAACAGCTCACCTTTGACACAAAAATTGTGTTTACTTTAGGGTTATGTACAAAGTTTTGTAAAATCTGCATTCTCTCTCCTTGGGATGTTGGTCCATATAAATATGGCCTGCAAATACAAATATTATTCCAGATTAATCAATTTCATGGCATTAATATACATTTTGATTTGTTAGAAAGGATTTTCTTTATTTGATATCTCCGTAGCTGAGTATCATATGCAAATGTGTTTCAACATTTTAAAGACAATACAATATATTTTTTTTCAGTTTAAATTAAACCGATTTCTTCCACTTCTATCAACTGGCCATGGTTTTTAATGTTTTTTTATGCCCCATCTTCAAAAGTAGGGGTGCAGAGTGTTCAAGTCTGTTCTTTAATGCATCTGAGCATTCGTCCCAAATGTTGCAAAATTACAAATACCGAAAAGCGGGTATATACGGTTAATTTGGATGTGCTAAATATCGATTTTTCAAGGAGTAACCTCTCATCAGTAGCATTTAAATCAAAACATTAGTGTAAACAATATTTTATTAGTAAACTAGATAACATTAGTACAAACAGATGACATTGATTGGGATTGGAAAACAAGTGACAAAACATTGGAAGGTCGAATTCCAAAACTGTTGAAAACAAAAAGTACTCAAAACCAAAAACGTTTAAACAAGCCAAATCCTGCAAGATGGGGATTTCTCATATTTTTTTACGATAGCAATCATTGTACTTTACAAATCGTTAAATGATAAAAAGTGACTAGCAAGCATAACACATATTCCTGACCGATCAATAAAAAACATTTCAAACAAATTGTTCTGTTAACAAACATGTATTTTTATACGAACAAATCATTAAAATCCTAGAAACGTTTAAATCTTTATCAATTACAATCCTCACTTACTTGTTAAGTTTCACAGCATAACTTTTGAGAGCAAACACATTATCTGAGAAGACAATTATCTTATCATTTCTTCTTTCGTGGTACTTTATCAGGAACTGACATGCTCTGAACTTGTTTGGGTTTACAACAGCCAGGAGCTAAAATGAAAACTTTTAAACATGTTGTAAAAGTGGATATTTTTATTGGTTAAAATTTCATGCTTTCAATTTGGTATGTGTCTGTGATGTTTTACAATTTTTTTTTATCTATATTGGCCTATTTCATTGCAATCAATCATAATGTGGGATATTGACCATGCAAATTTTGCAAAATTAACCACTCATAAAAATATCCTCTTCTACTGTTTATAACACAAATTTCAAGGGATAAGTGCATTAGAAATTCAAGTCAATAGTTGAGCTAAGAAATTTGTTGTTGAAAAGTTTCAACTTTACATGATACATTATATGTTTGTCTGTAGTGGAAACAGTGTCTTACTAATTTCTTCATAGACTTGGTATTAAGATATTCTCTGTAAAATTCTGGATTCATGGGACACCAAACCTACAACAACAAAAAACATCTGTCAAAATCAACAACAACTAGAAAATGTGCCTATGAGCCAAAGGATGGCCCTCCCATTCTTGAAATATCATTGACCCCCAATGTGTATAACTGGGTTATGGACCTTAACCAAGAACTTTATCAAAGTCACTCATGCATAAAATATAGGTCACAGTGACTTAATTTCTAGTGGGTGTTGTAGTCCTACCCACAACCCATCTATTGGTGAAATATCATTGACCTCCACAACTAGTATCCAAGTTATGGACCTAAACCAAGAACTTAACCAAAGTCGTTCATGCATAAAATATAGGTCACAGTGACTTAATTTCTAGTGGGTGTTGTAGTCCTACCCACAACCCATCTATTGGTGAAATATCATTGACCTCCACAACTAGTATCCAAGTTATGGACCTAAACCAAGAACTTAACCAAAGTCGTTCATGCATAAAATATAGGTCACAGTGACCTAATTTCTTGTGGGTGGTGTAGCCCTACTCAAGACCAATCTTGTGGTGAATTATCATTGACCCCCAACATCTAGTATCCTAGTAATGGATCTTAACCAAGAACTTAACAAAAGTGTTACGGACAGACGGATGGACAAGGGTAAAACTATATGGCCGATCCATAAACATGGTCGGGCCATAAAAAAGAAAAAAACAAGGGTAAAACAGTATACCCCCCTCTTCTTTGAAGCGGGGGTATAAAAATCAATAACATAAAAACAGTTATATCATATGTATAAACTACATGTGTATATTATATATTTTATATTATATATTTGAATAAATTTTCAGTACTATAGGATATTGAGATGTGGAATAAGTGTACGCGACACAACAAACATAAACAAACAGCAATTCAAAAAATCACAACGGAAAACAGCAAGCAGTCTTCAACATGACCATAGGTCACTGCTTACCGTCTTGCATTGGCCCAAGACTTATAATACAATACAAAAGTATCAAAACCAATCCCTAAATCATCAACGAAAGACTCAATTCTTGACATAAAACAGTTAACATAGAATGACAAGGACAAACAAAGGCTTTGGCAAAGTTTCCTGGTTTAGGACAGGAACATATAAAATGTGGCGGGGTTAAACTAGTTTTTTGGATCCAACCTTCCCCCTATTGATAAGCTTGCACAAAGCTACATATAAAACACACTGTAAAACTCAATCGACAAAAGTTCAATTCAACAAGAGAGAACCTAAGACAAAATACTGTACAAAAACAACAAGACAAGGAGGAACTCTCTTGAGTGAATTACTAATTACTTTCTTCTTAAATATTTAATCACACAGTTTAAACCCAGTAGCATCACTTGTACCTTCCTTGTACACAAACAATAGTCTGTGTCTTATTTAAATGCAATATTTAACTAACCTCAGCACATTGGACCCTTGCAATATAACCATTATTTTGAAGCTCCATCCAATTAGCTTCATATAACTTTGGTCCTATCAGAAAATTCAGATCTGCTATTTTATCATCCTCTCTTACAAGAGTAGCGGTCAGGCCAAGCTTGGTATGGGCATTTACAATGGTCAATACCTTTCTGAACATTTTAGCAGGAATGGTTTGCACCTCTGAAAGGGAATACAATACTTTAAAGAGGGAAATTTTCTTTTTTAACGGTAGAACATCAGAATTATTTAATTCACGAAATTTTTAATTTGTGCTGTAATGTTATTTTGATAGACTACAATGGAAGACAAATATATTCACACTAGCAATGTTGACACATAAGTCATGAAAATAAAACTGCTGCGAAATTTAGACATTAAAAAACATAAACTCCCCTAAATAATTTGCAACTGACTTATATCCAAAAACACTAACCGTTAGTAAAACTTCAATTGAATCACATCAAGTAAAATTCTTGAGACCTCATTCACTCCATTAATCCTTCAGCTTCCCATAACAGAGTGAGTCATGGCTGAACAATTCTTATAATCATCATCAAACAACATAATTCCCCACTCTTGACATCATACATACTTTATGACTTGCTTCAAATGACTTCTCCAGATGTTTAAAGAAGATTTTGTCTCATTCTCAAATCAATTAACATAATGGCTCACTTTTCAGATCTTACCCATGTCAAAACTCACTCAGGTTCCTAGTACACCTTCATTCAGCGAGAAATGAGTGAGAAAGTAGAATACTCATGTCATGACTTATAATTTCAGCTTCCTAGTACACATTCATTCAGTGAGAAATGAGTGAGAATGTAGAATACCCATGTCATGACTTACAAACTCAGCTTCCTAGTAAACCTTCATTCAGTGAGAAATGAGTGAGAATGTAGAATACCCATGTCATGAATTACAAACTCAGCTTCCTAGTACACCTTCATTCAGTGAGAAATGAGTGAGAAAGTAGAATATCCATGTCATGACTTATAAACTAAGCTTCCTAGTAAACCTTCATTCAGTGAGTAATGAGTGAGAAAGTACAATGTAGGATAACCACTATAGTGAGAGCAGGTCACATACTCACCATCCAGTAACATAATGCCCCATTCTTGAGATCTCATCCACTCCATTACTCTCTCAGCTTCCCATGACCTCTTCATTGAGTGAGCCAACATCGAGTATGTACTGATACATATAGAGCAACCTTAAACATAAGCATTATCTTTTTGAAAAAAAATGTTTCTCTAAATTCTTCATCCAATTCAAATTAAAGTTAATAACTTAATGTTCTTTTATGCGTCTCATTATGTATGCAGGTTGGTTAATGCACTTTTCCGGAAAATCGTCGGTTTCCCGACCCTTTCAAACATAAAAAATTAAAAATCAATTATAAAGTTATTTTATATCGAAATGAACAGGAATTTGATATGTATTTAGAAAATATGTCAATGCGTTAAAATACTGCTGATATAGTACCATAAATAAGTATCCATGGCAACCATTTAGTCTGTAACATGGCTTTTCTCGGATTTGTAAATTGAAGTTTAGCACCCGGATAAGCACCATCGAATTGAGTAAAAATGATTCATTTGGATTCGTTTTTTATCGATTTATTTGGATTTAGATGCTCATTGTTGATAATATAAGAAATTATTTTAATTTTTGGACAAAAAGGGAAAATCAGAATGAGAAAAACCTGCATTAACCTGCGTTTTTCATCTTGATATAAATTTTTGGTTATAATTTTCAAAAATACAAAAAAACGAGCAGCAATTCTCAAATTCCATATGTTATGATCTATTGTGTGGTGAAATTCTAAAACAATCGATGTTGATCTGCGGGGTGCTAAAATCGATTTAAGAAATGAGGTATCAAATTTCGCCTGATTTGCCAAATAATGTAAAAGGGGCGGGACTTAATTTACAATTGAAAATTCTTTTATTCGGGTTTTTATAACTATGGAGTAATATTTTTAAAATATAATGGTTCGGATAATTGTAAATAATTATGTCAGACTTCATAAGATATTAAAATTACAAATATTTTATCAATTCTATATGGTACAGGCATTTTATTTTTCCGAGTATTCGTCGCAATAAGGGAGACAACTCTTGGATACTTTTTTTAACTTTTGGCCGGACTAACGTCATTAACATCGCTGCGTACTTATGTGACAAAAAAAAATTTTCAATGTTCCTTGTCATGTGATGCTAAAACAGCCTGACCCTGTTTCATGTTTAAATATGCTTCAAATTATGTATTTAGAGTTTTGAAAAAAAATATACTCAAACATCAGTTGGTTTCAATCAAACAATTACTGGTATTGTATTTTAAACTTGTCTATTCAAATAAGTTATGATAAGACCTTATAAATTTCAATCATATTGGAGAGAAATTCCAAGAAGTAATACTAATATATTATAACAAGAAAATCTGTGACACTTAGCACAAAAATAAAAACCCTCTGCTGCCCATTAATGATTTCCTAAAACAAGAGGCTCCCAGGAGCCTGAATCACTCACCTGTTCTTGATGTCAACCCTATGAAGAACTTTGTAGAGCGAAATAATCTGAACATTTAAGCATGCAACAGCTTTTCTCTTTCAGCAATAGTTTTCATTCTGTGGGCCAAAAATGTGAATAATCTTATTCTATGGGCTGTCTGAACATTTTGACTCTATAGAGACTTTTGTTAAGAGCTTAATGAACTGAACATTTAAGCAAGCAACCACTTTTCTTTATCTGCTATAGTTTTCTTTATATAAGCCGAAAACACGTTTATTTAGGGGCTGTTATCCCTATTAGGGGTCATTTGACAACCTAGACCCTATGGAGACTTTTGTAGAGCTAAATGAGCTGAACATTTAAGCAAGCAGCAGCTTCTCCCTATCTGCAATAGTTTTCATTCTATAGGCCAAAAACACTATTTTTGGCCTTTTAGGGACTGTAACCCCTATAAAGGTCATCTGACAACTTCCACCCTATGGAGACTTTTGTAATGCTAAATGAGCTGAACATTTAAGCAAGCAACAGCTTTTCTCTATCTGCAATAGATTTCATTTTATAGGCCGAAAACACTATTTTTTGTGCTTAAGGGGCTGTAACACCTATAAGGAGTCATCTGACAACTTCGACCCTATGAAGACTTTCATACAGGTAAATGAGCTGAACATTTAAGCAGCCAACAGCTTTTCTCTATCTGTAATAGTTTTCATTTTATAGGCCAAAAACACTATTTTTCGCCTTTAAGGGGCGGTAACCCCTATAAGGGGTCATAATACAACTTGGACCCTTAAAGACTTTTGTAGAGCTGTATGAGCTGAACATTTAAGCAGGCAACAGCTTTTCTCTATCTGCAATAGTTTTCATTTTATAGGCCAAAAACACTATTTTTCGCCTTTAAGGGGATGTAACCCCTATAAGGGGTCATCTGACAACTTCAACCCTATGGAGACTTTTGTAGAGCTAAATAAGCTGAACATTTAAGCAAGCAACAGCTTTTCTCTATCTGCAATAATTTTCACCCTATAGGACAAAAACATGAAAAAAGGTTATTTTTTACCTTTAAAGGGCCATAACCCCTATAAGGGTTCCTCTGACAACTTCAACCCAATGGAGACTTTTGTAGAGCTTTTGATTCTAAAGAGACTCAGATCCTTCAGATTTTTTCTATCTGTTATGGTTGCTGGGTTATAAGCCATTTTAAGTGGTTTTACCCAATGTTCTATTTTTAGTAGCAGCAGCCATGTTTTTTATCGAATCTTTACAAAGTGAGATCGTTTGTTGCCAACAATGTCATATACCATTCCTGCAAAGTTTCAGATAAATTGGTTTATTCACTTTAGTGGTTTCAGGTGAGTTAAAAATTCAATCAGGAAAAATTTTAATTAGACAGTACACATCTACATTATATCAAAAGCATGGTATCAAGAAATGAAACTTTTACAGACTTTTAAAACTACTCATAAAAAGATAGCTACCTTTAAATGAACTTACCAATGGGTTTATCTTTTGCATCAGAGGTAAATCTACAGATAATACTGTCATCAGCTGTTGACCACATCTTAAACTAAAAGTATTACATTGAAACTGTTAATTAGAACCCCAGAGCAAGCTTACTGGCATGGGGGCAACTTCACTTGGTTTTGTAATCTTTTTTAGAAGACTTATGACAAATAACCCTTGAGCATATTCACAGAGTGATTCAATGTAATAAATAATGTACTTCTTGTTTTAAGTTTATCTAGTTCCATCAAGCAGAAAAAAATTTTGATAAGAAGTTTTGCCTAGGAGATGTATATGGACAGACAAGCAATCAAAAAACTGATTCTTGTCAACACCCAAAACATGTTTCTATAGGGATGAAATAAGTTAAGATTAATAAGGACAGGTGTCATGTGACCAAGCACATCTAAATATGCAAAGAAAATGCTATCATATTTAATTTAATAAATACATAACAAAACTACTAAATGAGTTAATCAAAGAAATGTTTAACATATAATAATATTTTTTAAACAGAGATATGACTATTTACTAAATAAATCATTGTTTTGAAAATATCAAGGGAGATAATCCATATCAAATATGACCATCAAAATACAAATGATTCTACAGGCAGATTCAAAACAAAGTTGGTTGGTAACCCCCTTTTTCTCACTATTATATCAAAGTTTGCTTAATAATATTAATTCTGATCTAATAAAATCAACTTTGTAATGTAAGAATTTTTCTTGAGCAGTGATTTTATGCATTTTATATGTCCTTTCCTTTAATATCCATTGTAATATAGTCAAACTTTGAATGAACCCTTATATAAGAAAAAAACAAGCCTGGTGACCTATCTTTATTTTAGTTTAATATGGAAGATATCAACATAATTTGTTATGTAAGGCAATAAAATTAGATTTTTAATAAACAGATATTTTCAGAGACAGGTGTCCTCATTAACCTTAAATATATATACTGAACAAAAACAAGATACACATATTTTTTTATTTTTCTACCATTACATCAAAAATATTTTTTTCATTTATTAAATAATTATAATATGGAACTGGCAGGAACATTCAAAGTTATAAATTATTACTTCATTCATGGCCTTGAAAAACAAACTGATATTTACAAACTTTTCCTGGTTTCAAGAAAAAGTGGCAAACCTGACTGCATCAACATCAACTATGTGAAATTGTAATCATATTTGAACCAACAAATAGACGATATTGAGATGTGGAATAAGTGTACGGGACACAACAAACATAAACAAACAGCAATTCAAAAAATCACAACGAAAAACAGCAAGCAGTCTTCAACATGACCATAGGTCACTGCTTACCTAATCATTATCAAAGTAATCATTTTTTCATTTGATGTTAAGTAGTTGGTGCAATACCTGTGATCTCCACTGTTCTACAGATACACCAGACGTAGCCAGGACTAGACATCTTTTTCTTACAGTACAGGCCGCCGTTACTCCTACCAGGGTTTTACCAGCACCTAAAATATAAATTAGAAGGTGATAATGTTGCCAGAATCCAAGGGGCAAGTCAGAACATTGGAAAAAGAAGGGATGTTGGGTAAAAATCTATGGCACAAAATTCTATTATAAATATTGCCTTAAAACAAAGCAAAGGAACATAACTTTTATTGTTGTTCTTTATCTTATGCATTACCCGGTAGATGAGACAAGAAGTGACTCCTGGAAATATGCATAACCTTTCAATTTTACCGTCACCCACTTTGTTACTCTGTACAACTTACCACATGGTAGAACAATGACACCAGATCTTGCACGACCATTGCCAAACATTTTACGTAAACTTTTCTCCTGGTACGGTCTAAGGACTGTTGAGGGTTTCAGATCTATACTGAAAGTAGAGAAAATTGTGATTGTACATGCTAATTGACAAGTGTGGCCACTAAAAGTATGTCTCGCCTGCCGGCACCATCACTAAAATCAACTACCTAAGCTTTCATTTCTTGATATAAACACAAAAAGTGTCTGTATACCTAAAAACAGATGCCTAGTTATTATACTATTCAAGCAATCCATTGTCCACACAAGTATTACAAAAAGTTTTCTGTCTGAAAAAAAGACCTAAGTTCACAGAGTCACTGGAGCGTAAAAATGAGGTCATGGTCACATGGCATGGTGACAGTTGCGTTGTCCATAACTGCAACTGTCTGTTTACCCAATATCAGATGCCTAGCTATTATAACTTTCCAGCAATTCATTGTCCACTAAAGTCTTACAAAAAAGTTTTTTGGCCTGAAAAAAGACCTAAGTTCACAGTCACTAAAGCGTGAAAATGGGGCCATGGTCACATGGCATGGTTACATTTGCGTAGACCATAACCTAAACTGTCTGTATACCTAATATCAGATGCCTAGCTAATATACTTTTCCATCAATTCATAGTCCACAAAAGTCTTACAAAAAAGTTTACGGCCTGAAAAATGACCTAAGTTCACAGAGTCACTGAAGCGTGAAAATGGGGTCAGGGTCACATGGCATGGTGACAGTTGCGTAGACCATAACCTGAACTGTCTGTATACCAAATATCAGATGCTTAGCTAATATACTTTTCCATCAATTCATCGTCCACAAAAGTCTTAAAAAAATGTTTACGGCCTGAAAAAAGACCTGGTCACTGGAGCGTGAAAATGGGGTCAGGGTTACAAAACATGGTGACAGTTGTGTAGACCATAACCTGAACTGTCTGTATACCAAATATCAGATGCCTAGCTAATATAATTTTCCAGCAATTCATCGTCCACAAAAGTCTTACAAAAAAGTTTACGGCCTGAAAAAAGACCTAAGTTCACAGAGTCACTGGAGCGTGAAAATGGGGTCAGGGTCACATGGCATGGTGACAGTTGCATAGACCATAACCTGAACTGTCTGTATACCAAATATCAGATGCCTAGCTATTATACTTTTCAAGCAATTCATTGTCCACAAAAGTCTTACAAAAAAGTTTACGACGCCGCCACCGTCGCCGGAAAGTAATACCTATGTCTCGCCTTCCGCGACTATTCGTCGCAGGCGAGACAAAAATTGTTTACGCTAACAGTATAAACTTGTTTTAACCTATCTTACATTTAATATTATTACAGTATTATTGTTTGTTGGATACATGTACTAAATTCTGAGATTTTCTAGTTGGAGGGGTGATCCTAAAATTAGAAAAGAATCCAATGAATATAATATTGAAATCCATAAAATAAAGAATGTAGGACCTGGTACCCTTGCATGAATCCCAAAATATCAGTTCTCCAGAATATAAGAAAGTGGTCCATAATTTTGACAAAACAGTACAAAGACTACCGGTACAATTATTATGTCATTAATAGAGAACTCAAATATCAATACATGTAATGATTTTTATGCATGAATTTTAAATAAGATGCATGTATGCATGATATTTTGTAGAAAAGACACCAAAGTAGGCAACTGCATTACAAATCACATTTTAGTTAAAACATATTATTTATCCTGGAACGGGAAACAAGCTTCATGCTTATGTGAATCTTTCTCAAGCTTGTAGTTTGGAGTTGGGCCTTTGTAGCGTCCGACATTAAGCCTTCTGATATAAAACTCTGCAAAGGAACTTTAAATTACATAAGGTATTGCTCTCCACGTACACGGGACAACCTTTTTTCATCCTTTCTGAAGGACTAGCATCGTTCCTTGAGACCATCCTTGAAAACGGTGTCAACAAAGAATTGGAAAATTACATGAAATTTTCACCCATGACGAGGAACAAACAATAAATTATGAAATCACATGTTATTGATATACTGTAGAATCAGAAATATTTGTGGGGGATTTAATTTCATTTAGTTTGAGGGTAAGCAACAAATTAAATCCCCATCGAATATAAAATTTTTAGTTAAGGGGTGTATATTTCAGATTTGTGCTCTTTACCACAATATGTTATCCCAATGAATATAAATGCTTATACAGTAAATATTTACTTGATATCGGGATTAACTGTATCATTTTTGAAGTCATACTCTGCCAGCAGAGGGTATTCCAACTCTATACATCTGAAATAATAATGTCAATGAATTGATTTAGACTTTGATGACAAAATATATTGATATTGTTTGCATATTGTATTGCTTGGAATAACTGCTTAATTGTAATTGAAATAATTAATTTTTCTAGACAAGAATAAAATACACTTTAGATACTACATGTACATAAACGTATTAAGAGAAAATTAACTGGTAGTCAACAGCATACCCTTACAGATACAGATGTATATAAATATGATAAAGTTCACATGTTATGTCTGCAACCTGCAAGTATACAACAAGTAAATATGTAAGCCTCACTAGTGATATGACTGCTTTTATAAATGAACTATTTCATATACCGTTTTGTCAAGTCTCCATCTGCTCAGCTTTATACAATTCTATGTTAACCTTTTAACTTTTTTGTGTCTGTTCACTTCTGTATACCTTTTTTGTATAGTTTCTATCTGTTCAGCCTTGACCTCAAAAGACACAGTTTTCATGTCCTCTGTTTCGTCATCGTCTTCACGGTCCATCTTGTCATAGTAATCAAATATGTCTGATGGGACTGGTGCTGGTTCACTACCATCTGTCTGTCCATCTGTAGATGTTCCTGGCTGATCTGCAGGATTACCATTAGCAGGTTTATTAAGCTACAAGAAAATTGTATGCTTATTTCGTTATTCTTTAAGTATTTGCGCCTACATGTTTAACCAGTTTTTATACATTGTCACAAGAAGTGGCAGGGTATTATGTTATACCCTCAGTTTCGTTCAGTGTCTGTGCGTCCGTGCCCTGAAGGTTTCTTGAAAAAACGTCAAGGGATTTGAATGATATTTTGCACCACTGTTGAGTACAATAAAACAAAGATTGAGTTCAATTTTCAGGATGTTCCGAAAAATATTTTTTGAAATACATGAGGCTGACTTTGTAAAATTAAATTTCATTGCATGCTGAAATTTCTGATCTAGTAAGAAAGATAACTCAATCTTTAATTTTAAGATATCTCAACATATAATTAGGCCCTATTTTGGCCCATCTATAGGCAAAAAATTAAGAGTTTTTCATAGCATGTTACTTTATATCATATTTTGTAGCAAAATGATTGTACTGTTGTAAAAGACTACTTTTAAATACTTTTGCACCAACACAACTTCGAAAATCTGGTTCAAAATTGACCCATTTTGAATGAAAGTTTCATCTTGATTTAAAGAAGATTTCAAGTTAGGGCTTCAATAAATTGAAATTTTGTGCTAAAATTCTTGAAGCCACTGTTTACAATTCTATAAAAGGTTCATCATATATATACATCACTTTAAACAACAATTTTGAAATTGAAATGACTGCTTATCCCAAGAAAAACGATGAAGACTGAGAGAGTTTGCACGTTTTTTAACCATGACAACAAGTTAAAAAATAATAGTCTTTTTAACTTTTTGGTATGTCTTGCAAGCGGAACCAGCTTGCAACTTACATTATAGATGTATTTTTGTAAAACAAGTTTTTGAATAAAATATGGAGCTAGTTCCGCGTGCAAGGCTGCACTTCTGAAAATGATATATATCACTCATTTGTGCAACTTTCCATAAGGGCTATTCCAGAATTAAATGTGGGGGGGGGGGGGTCGGGAGGTACTTTTTCTTTACCCCACCACCTATCTAATAACGAGTAATACTGTGAGCGAGCTCACAAAAGGATACCCCCCCCCCTCATATTGGACTCTGTACTGTAAAAGAAAAATCTCAAGTCCAGTTATCTCCCCTCCATGATAACCGAGAGCAATACAAATTCTTCATGCACATCTACAGATGATGTACTATCTTCATGTAAAGTTTCAACAAAATCCATCCAACGTTTTAAGAGGAGTTGCACTTACAAGGTTTCCCATTGAATAATGTATTTAAAAAGTCTAAGTCCAATTATCTCCCCTGAATGATGTCTGATTGCGATGAAAATTCTTCATGCACATCTACATATAATGTTCTTCCTTTAAGTTTCATCACAATCCTTCAAGGGTTTTAGGAGGAGAAGCGCTTACGAGGTTTCCCATTGAATAATGTATCTAAAAAGTCTAAGTCAACAAGTAATACTGTGAGCGAGCTCACAAAAGGATACCCCCCGCTTCATATTGGACTCTAATTTCAAGTCCAATTATCTCCCCTGAATGATGTCAGAGTGCAATGAAAATTCTTCATGCACATCTACATATGATGTAATTCCTTCATGTATAGTTTCATCAAAATCCATCAAGCGGTTTAGGAGGAGTTGAGCTTATGGGGTCTCCCATTGAATAATGTATTTAAAAAGTCTAAGTCCAATTATCTCCCCTGAATGATGTCAGAGTGCAATGAAAATTCTTCATGCACATCTACATATGATGTACTTCATTCATGTAAAGTTTCATCAAAATCCATCAAGCGGTTTAGGAGGAGTTGCGCTTACGGGGTCTTCCTTTGAATAATGTATTTAAAAAGTCTAAGTCCAATTATCTCCCCTGAATGATGTCAGAGTGCAATGAAAATTCTTCATGCATATCTACATATGATGTACTTCCTCCATGTTAAGTTTCAGCAAAATCCTTCAAGCGGTTTAGGAGGAGAAGCGCTTACAAGTAATGTGGACAGACGGACGGACAGACGGACAGACAGACAGACAGACAGGGTGGAGTTGAGCTTATGGGGTCTCCCATTGAATAATGTATTTAAAAAGTCTAAGTCCAATTATCTCCCCTGAATGATGTCAGAGTGCAATGAAAATTCTTCATGCACATCTACATATGATGTACTTCATTCATGTAAAGTTTCATCAAAATCCATCAAGCGGTTTAGGAGGAGTTGCGCTTACAGGGTCTTCCTTTGAATAATGTATTTAAAAAGTCTAAGTCCAATTATCTCCCCTGAATGATGTCAGAGTGCAATGAAAATTCTTCATGCACATCTACATATGATGTACTTCCTCCATGTTAAGTTTCAGCAAAATCCTTCAAGCGGTTTAGGAGGAGAAGCGCTTACAAGTAATGTGGACAGACGGACGGACAGACAGACAGACAGGGTGTTTCCTATATACCCCCCCAAACTTTGTTTGCGGGGGGTATAATTATCTCCCCTGAATGATGTCTGATTGCGATGAAATTTCTTCATGCACATCTACATATGATGTACTTCCTTCATGTAAAGTTTCAACAAAATCCATCCAACGCTTTAAGAGGAGTTGCGCTTACAAGGTCTCCCATTGAATAATGTATTTAAAAAGTCTAAGTCAAATTATCTCCCCTAAATGATGTCTGATTGCGATGAAAAATCTTCATGCACATCTACATATGATGTACTTCCTTCATGTAAAGTTTTATCAAAATCCTTTGAGCGGTTTAGGAGGAGTTGCGCTTACGAGGTCTCCCATTGAATAATGTATTTAAAAAGTCTAAGTCAAATTATCTCCCCTGAATGATGTCTGATTGCGATGAAAATTCTTCATGCACATCTACATATGATGTACTTCCTTCATGTAAAGTTTTATCAAAATCCTTTGAGCGGTTTAGGAGGAGTTGCGTTTACGAGGTCTCCCATTGAATAATGTATTTAAAAAGTCTAAGTCCAATTATCTCCCCTGAATGATGTCTGATTGCGATAAAAATTCTTCATGCACATCTACATATGATGTATTTCCTTTAGGTAAAGTTTCATCAAAATCCTTCAAGCGGTTTAGGAGGAGAAGCGCTTACGAGTTATGTGGACAGACGGACAGACGGAAGGACAGACGGACAGACAGACAGGGTGTTTCCTATATACCCCCCAAACTTTGTTTGCGGGGGGTATAATAATTAGTTTTTTATCATTGTTTCTGAACAAAATCTTTTTCAAACACCCACCACCCACCATATATGTAATTGAAGTCTCCCGACCCCCCCCCCCCACCCCACTCATAAAATCATGGAACAGCCCTAAGCACAATGTTAAAATCATTTGCCATGGTTCATTTCAAGCACCGTTTACTAAAAAATAAAATAAGCTTTTCAACTACAGACGCGTATTTTCAAAAAATAGAAATATAAACCTTTCCAACAAGACATTTTGCAATAGAATTTACTTAATTTCATTTTTGACTTTCGCAGTGGGCTGAAAAAGGGTCTTATCCCAACCCATCCTTTCATGTGATCATTCTTACCCTGATACCACATTTAATAATAATCTTTATGTTAAGACAAATAATTAGGTAGGTACCATGGGGGGTCTTTCCCCACCCCTCAAATGATGAAATATTGAATATTCTGAAAACCATTGAGATCCCAACCCATAACCATATATAGTATTACCTCTCATGAATCATTTGGTACCATAGGGGGGTTTGAAGGGTGGGGTCATGCCCCACCCCCTTAAATGACAAAATACTTTATTGTGGCGGGGTATCATTTAATGTCCCATTAGATGCCCTATTTTTGTTATTTGCAGTTGACTGAAATAAGATAATGTGATTCAGTATTTAGGATTAACGATTTTACAATTTATTTATTTAACAATATTGTTCAGATAAAACCTTTCAATAACCCCTTCTGTTATGATTCCTTTGACTTACCTGTAAGGCAGATTTAGCCGAGACCTGACCTTCAACAACGCCTTCAGTCTCATCAGCCAAATGTCTGTTTCTACATTCTTGTATAATAGGATCCTTCAGAAGTTGTTGTATTACTTCCTGCAAGATTAATAGAAACAATATGGGAAAGAAAAAATGAATTTAATATGTACGGTTTCCAAAAATATTTGATGAACTTACTTGAAATATAGATATGCAAATCCTCAAATGAACCTTATCATGGAATTAAATTTAAGATCTGTATATCTTACGTTCAAAGTTTAAGAGTTTGCAAAAAAAATAATGGACAGACATATGTACAGACAGACCAATGAACAAACTAAAGGGCTTAAACATTCTTGATTTCGGGCCCTGTATATTGTGCTATCCTTGATATGGGCCCTATATATAGTGCTATCTTTGATACCGGGCCCTGTATATAGTGATATCCTTGATGTGGGGCCCTGGATATTGTGCTATCCTTGATAAGGGGCAATGTATATTGTGCTATCCATGACGTTGTGTTCTGTATATAGTGCTATCCTTGATATGGGGCCCTGTATATAGTGCTATCCTTGATATGGGGCAATGTATATTGTGCTATCCTTGATGTGGGGCTCTGTTAATTAAGCTATCCTTGATATGGGGCCATGTATATTGTGCTCTTATTTTTTTTTACTCACAGGATGTTGACTTTCCACAAAGTATTTGTTGTGTTTGAGTACTAGCTTGACTTTACCATAACTCAAAGTACACATCTGAAAAAATAAAATACAAAATCAATAAAGATATTTCTGAAAAATTCATATTTTAGTCACAAGCACTGTACTATGAAAACAGTCTGTCAAAAAAAGAAATTGAATGACGTAAAAATATACCCCTAATGAATGTTTTTCCTTTCACCTTATCTTTACATTTTTGTTGACTTACACAAATGATAAAGGCTTTTTATGGCCCATGGCAAAAGTAACAATTCATTTCTAATATATTGATATTGGTAGTGTAAAAAGATATGATTTTTTTTTTCAGTCATGAAAAGTCTACAAAAATAATTGTCAAAATCATGAACTTCCCAATAATTAGTTAGTACCTTAATAAATTCTTCTATACCAGTTGGGAGAGTGGTCTTACAGAGTCTTCTCAGGTACTCAATGATATCATTGGTTTCCAGTCCCACAGACACAGCTGCATACAGCGAGTAGGCTGTGAGTTTGTACTCATGGAGGAACTGTGGTCGACAAACAGGCTGTCAAGTGAAGCAAAGTAATATATAAAAGACCAGTTGAAAAGAAAAGTAGGTAGGGGCGAAAAATTTTGCCTATGTGGTGCACTACTTTGCAGTCAACCAAGGAATATAGGTAGTAGAAGTATGATTTTCTCCTGTATAACTCTCCTCAATTTTAAAAGCATTATGTATAAATTTTTATGATTTAAAGAGAATAAAAATGACCACAAAGTAAAACCTAAGTATAGTGAGCAATGCAAATAGAAATTCAGACCATTATACTACTCATGTATAGCTATGAAATGTGAGTTGGAAATAAATCATCCATAATACAATTACACTGTAAAACTTAATTCTCACCTCAGAGATGGCAATGAGGAAATCATGAGCATGCTTGTATACTGGTGAAAAAGATTCTAAAATTATATGTCCATTTGGTGCCTGTAAAAAAGTAAAAGGTGTTATGCTACATGTTCTGTGGATACATTTTATTTTGTAGGTATCAGATTTTGTGGCTTTGCCAAAAAATATATTTTGTTGGATCCTTAATTTTGTGGTTTCCACATGTTGCTTAATGTAATCAATGTAAAAATAACACTTAGTCGGATTCTTATTTTCATGGTTTACAGAAATCCACAAAAACCACGAAATTTGATACCCTACAAATGATAATGAAAGCATACATATTTTCAAAGTATGTAACCATAGATATAAACTTCCTGATCAATCAAATTTTACTTTCCTGCAAACTAATTTTTAATTTAGTATTCAGTCGAACCTCGTTAACTTGAAGTCAAGGGGACCATTGAAAAGTATTAGAGTTATCAGAGGTTCGACTCATCCAAGTTACGTATAAACTCGAAGTGGAATCTTCCGTCGTTTGTTTTATGTACCATCTTCCATGTTTAGATGTATCTCGTATTTTGTGTGTTTAAAGACGTGTCACCGTGTCAAGATAATACTTTGTGTGAAATAAATTATTAAATAAAACATGCTTTGAAAATTTATTCCAATCTAGAATCAACATCATATGATGCAATCAACCATTCAAACATTGAAAATACAAAATCAGTCACGAAAAGAATCAACACGTATGTTGTAAGTCACTGGTTATGGTGGAAGTTGAGTTGAGTTTCTCTTGAGATGACGCCAATTTATTTTATTTTACTAAAAGATATCAATTAATCATTGCAATTTATAAATTGAGACTAAAACATCATTTAAATACCGGCTTTACTGATTAAATTTGTCTACCCAGATTAAACGCACAATTTACCATGATGTTAAACCGCTTGGGTGATCAGATCAAACAGTTACATAAACAACTCATGATTAACATCTTTAGAAGCCATACAGCGGTCACAAATCAATTAAAATGACATCAAAGAATTTGACAAGTCGACTTCCACTAATCAGAGTTAATTACTATTATTTTCAAAGAGTGGGGAGTGTCAAAATACCTCGACTTAACCGAGATTTCATACTATCCGAGTTCGAGTAATCAAAGGTAAAAATGCATTGGGTTAATGGGAATACTGCCAGGACTTTCAAAATAGTTCGAGTAAATCGAGTATTCCAATAATCCGAGTTCGACACATCTAGGTTCGACTGTATGTAGTAACAGAGATGTAAGCCAAATTTGGGTAAAATTTTATAATAAATCATTTTGAATTGCTTATTCTATCCAGGAAAACTGAAAATATAAAGAACCATGTTATTATAGCATTGTCTATGATGTTTCCTGATCTTTGCTTTAGGACGTCCATTTGTTTTATTTTTCTGCTTCTTCTCCAATATAAACATGCATATTATAGTCTTTCAGATTTGCTTTCATTTGTATCAAAATCTGCATTACTGTAAGAGGGATATTAAGGTGTTGTTTAAATCTCACATTTTTTGTTATGAAATGTGTGATTAATTTTGGCAAAGCATCTGATTTTTTATTGGCATTTAAGTTGGGAAATAATCTTCACACGTTTTTTTGTGAGTATATCATGCTGAAATTCAAAATAAATAAACCTCTGGTGAAATTTCCCCTTTTAACGAACTTTTTTTAATCTCAAATGTTATTATTGAACCTACAACAAACAGAGGTCTTGAAGCATGATCATTTTTTAGCTGCAGTGATGTCCTGTAGTCTTTTGCACCAAATTCATCTTCTTTTGCAACATCTTCTACATGTCTTGTGGCAGAATCTGGGATATCTGTAGGTTTAAAAAAGTGCAACCATTATTATATTAGTTTGACAAAAAAACCTAATCAATTCAACAATGAAATCTCGTGTATAAGGCAAAAAATTAAACGGCATTATATTGTTTTCATTGTCCCCACCGTGTGGCTTACAAACTTTAAATTTCAGCTATGAACATATTTTTTTAAATATTTCAATCATAAACCCTTTCTTAAATATAGTTTTATACAGCATGTTCAGTATGATACATGTTAACCTGTAAACCTTTCATACATGTACATATAATTTACGTCTAAATTTACGTGCAAGTTGTTCTGTCCAGAGGGGTTCTATCTTTGATAATTTTGAATTGTATATGTATATATCGTTAATCCTGGGATCAATGCAAGACAGTGTACAGTGGCTACTGACAACATTGAAAGCTGCTGGTGATTTTCCATTGTGGGTATTTAAACTGCAGCAGATTTATGAAGTTGTGTCACTTACACTTATTCAACATTTCATTATCTTCTGTGTACAAATCAACAAATCATTGAATCATGTAAATCATGTTAACCTGTCTTAACATCCTGTGTAGATTCATCTTCAAAATCATCGTATTCCTCTGCTTCATATTCTTCTTGTTGGACCTTCGCTTTCTTCGACTTTCTCTCTGTGAAAAAAAAACAAATCAAGTGCTACAAATGTAGCAATAGAATCACAAGGAAAACCATCACAATGCTGTGTGACAAATTGTTAGCATGTGGTTAATTTTGAGGGTTTTGCACATGGATGACATAGCAAGGCCAGTGTTCATGGAACAAAGTTTCCCCTTATCAATTATTAAGTGATATTTGACAGAATTCTGACCATGAAGAGCGTCACTCATTGATCAAATTTAATTTGCCAGATGATACGCTCCCGAACATGCCAAAAGGGAGTGATAATGGTAGAAATGTCAATATTTTAGTAGTACTATGAGCTGAATTTTCCTTCAACGTCCGGTATAGCACGCGCTTGTTATCCCGAACTTTCTGCGTCTTTTTAACGTTTTTATCTTTGAATATTTTAGATGTCATTAAACGCTCACGTAACCCACAAGAAAAGCAAGTTTGTTTTTATTTTCGAACCAAAAAAAATTTAATTAATTGAAACCTTGGGAGCGTAACAGGTTTAACCTGCCTCATATTATGCGATCAAAGGTAACTAATGTACAGAGTCTGCCAAATTGCACCAGATTCAAAATGTGCAATGATCCTTAAATTGTAACATAAAATAGTGTCCGCTGTGAAATATTGTCTTGAGTGGCATTCACTCCTATGATGAAGTCCAAGGACGGAATATATGAAATTTTGTCCTCTAGATTTTCCAGTGTTAAGTATGGCAGGGTGGACAAAATTTCATAGGACACTATTTTGCTTTACATCTGCTCCATTCAGATTTTTTGAAGTGAAAAATGGTGTCCTTCATTATCCCGTCCAATCGACCTGTGAAATGGATTTCATTTTGTTATTTTCCCAAGCTTTTATGGCAATGCCATCTAATACGCTCCCAAAGGAAGCGATATTGGTAGAAACGTCAATATTTTAGCTGTACTTTAAGCTGAATTTTCCTTCAAAGTCTGGTTTAGCACGCTTGTTTTCCTGAACTTTCGGCGTCTTTTTAACGCTTTTTTCTGAAAATTTTAAAGTGCAACTAAAACGGTCATAACAACTTGATCTTATTCAAAAGTTTGTATTTTTCTAAGATCAACGCAAAAAATCCGATCCAAATCCGTTGACAAATAACGGAGATATGAGTGTTTGAAGTTCAAAATTTCGCACCTTTCAAAATCTAATCAACGATATTTCCGGAAAAGAATTATATGCGAGTTAACCGGAGGTGACGCACAAGGGGGAACCGAGATGGTTTGCTAGTATAGTAGGAATGGGTTTTTGAAAGGGGAATTAAAGATATAAGCAATGAAATATAAATAATTTCGGTGGCAATTTTTTAAATAAATATTTAAAGGAATTTCCCAACGAACGCATATACATTTTCCAATTTTTAACAATATATTTTACATCAGATAATATTCTAAAAAGATAGGCCGTTACAGGAATGAAGTTTATAAGAGCTTTTTAAAATTTGTATTAAATGTTAAAGCAAGGAATTAAAGTGTTCGAATTCCTTGGTTAAATCATATGATTTAAGCAAATAATTGTCATATTGCACACAATTTTAAGTTTTTACCGCAGCAACCAATACACGTAAATGATGCAATCAAAGGAACATATCAATTTTAAACAGATTGTTCGAAGTGTTAATTTAAAGCATATTTGTCAAATATGCAGGTCTATGTCGGAATTGGACGGTGTCAGGATTCCAGTCCTCATGATAATTACCTGATTTATTAACCCATGCTGAGTATGGTCTGATTTAACAAACGCAGGTGTGAAGTGAAACGAAATTAGACGACCAATATATCACCGTAGGGGGCAATTCACAATTTGTGGACAAGCAATTTCTAAACTCGAGCATCTTCTCAAATTATGTTTCATTATCGTATTAAAATAGAAAAATGATAAAATAAAATAAATTCATACAGTATTTGCAATAAATGGCTTCATACTGTTGTTGGGCATATAATATTCATATCAGCGTCTAAAATTTTATTAAATTTACAGTATAAAAAAAAAACATGTTAAAGCATCACGCGTATCCTAGAGTATCGTCTCTTGGTGCCTTCTGCAAATAAACTTTAAATTCAGAAATTAGTTCTTCAATATATTTAATTAGTAAAAAGTATTTATTAAAATAACATCAGATCATATAGAACTTTTATATGGTGTGGTTCTGGCAAATACTTAGTAAACACAAATATGTTAGTATGCTTATTTATAATCTTTAATAATTATAGTTGTAAACAATAATACAAACACATCACATTGTGTATTCTAGTATGCCCCCAGTGGGACCAAATTGGACAAATAAAGAATTGAATTGAATTATAATGCTTCTCCTCGCAACAATTGGTACGGACGAACGAACACTAATATGCGCGATACGTTCGTAGATGGGCATACAAATTCCGCCCGCTTGCAGATTTTTGTTCATGAAATGTCCGACGAACTATAATTTATCTGGCGTCAAACTTTCCAAGAAATCCACCATTAAACTAAAAATGTGTATATAAGCCACAGATGCCCTCCCCGTTCTTAAAATGTATCAGAGTTATGGACCTAAACCAAGAACTTAACAAAAGTGTTACGGACGTATGCACGGATGGACTAGGCTTAAACTATGATTATGGCCGATCCACATACGTGGTCGGGCCATAAAAAAGCGAGAACAGACGAACGGGTACACGACTCGTAAATCTGTATATGCTAGAATATTGGAAACCATGGAATAATGTTGAATGTGTGAATGCCAAAACGGTGATGTCTTAGCTTCCTGTATATTAATATATGTAATAGTGTCGGTTTAATAAATGAACTGACTTTATTGGCAAAACATAAAACCCTCACGGCTTCCGAAAATACAAAACAAATACAAATATCATATATAAATAACTTATACATGAATAAATGGTTTTACATACATTTTGTAATTATGTGATATGAAAATTACTGGACCAGCTCTAAAGATTGCTCAAGTTATGAAATCAATGATAATGGGCAATATATATCCATATCATAATTTAAAATAAATAAAAGTTTATTGGTAGAATCAAGCTGGTTAAAATCGGGGTATTTAGTACATATCATGTTAAAGAATTTATTTCGTATGTTATTATTTATTTGGCAGTCCAAAAAGAAATGTTTCTCGTCATCTAAGACCTTGCATATTTTGCATTTAAGTCTTTGTTCACGAGGTGTATTTTTGTATCTCCCAATTTCAATTTCCAAATTATGGTCACTGATGCGGAATTTTGTAAGGATTTTTCTACTATTTATATTTTGGTTTTTAAATAATCTTCAGGTTTTATGTTCAATTTTACTTGCTATAAAGAAATAATTTAAAAGAGTTATCACAATTTAGGATTTTATCCATGAAAACTTCATTGTATTTTTCAGTAATAACTTTTTTACAAGTGTTTTTGACTCTTTATGCACTTTATGTGGACACTCAAAATCTTCTTTATTTAGCTGAAACTCGAAAATATCTGAAAGCCACGGAAATTTGGAATAGACACACACATGTGCTCCTTCCTCAAAGCTTCATTTCATGCGATAGACCTCAAATATGATCAGTATCATTACTGGCCTGTCACATTTTTGACTTATAAGATTTTGAAAGAATAAGCTTCTTTTAAAAATGATTTCTTTTATTATTTCTACTTCACATCATTAAAATTATATTAAGTAAGTTTTTAGTGATTAAACATATATTTTACATGTTTTATATCACATTCATGTATTTTATTTCTTGATGCATTAATTATCATTTCATTATAAATAAATTGTAAAGATGAACTACCGTTAACTTGCTATTGTAACTAGTGTAAACAAATTAATCGGTTCCCCCTCTGACGTAGCACGGTCAGTGGCATTAGTGACGCGAAAGCGGAAGTTATAAAGGTGAGATTTTAAGAAATTAGCACTAAATTGCCAATATCTTTGTTATTTGTCATCGGAATCAAGTCGGGTTTTTTACTTTGATCTTAGAAAATTAAGATCTATGAAATGAAGTAAAGTTGTTATAGACGTTTTAGTTGCACTTTAAACATCATTAAACGCAAGCGTGACCCACAAGAAAAGCTAGTTTGTTTTAATTTTCAAACACCAAAAATGATGAATTGTAATTTCGGGAGCTTCACAGGTTTAACCTGCCTCATATTATAATATGAGGCAGGTAAAACCCGTTACGCTCCCGAAGTTTCAATTTAATTTTTTTTTTTTTTGGTTCGAAAATAAAAAACAATCTAGCTTTTCTTGTGGGTTACGTGAGCGTTTAATGACGTCTAAAATTTTCAAAGATAAAAACGTTAAAAAGATGCTGAAAGTTCGGGAAAACAAGCGCGTGCTATACCGGATATTGAAGGAAAATTCAGCTCATAGTACAACTAAAATATTGACATTTCTACCATTATCGCT
Organism: Arcuatula senhousia; assembly: GCA_963971305.1. Classification (NCBI taxonomy): domain Eukaryota; kingdom Metazoa; phylum Mollusca; class Bivalvia; order Mytilida; family Mytilidae; genus Arcuatula; species Arcuatula senhousia. Next base: position 17,740,087 of record OZ020315.1, read on the forward strand.
CCCTTCGGGGGCGTATAAAGTATTTGTTTGTTTTCTGGGTTTTTTTTGGTGAACTGTGTGTGTCATCTTTCAGTCTTTGGTGTTGGGTTCAAATTTACCTTTGTCCTTTTTATCCCTTTTACCCATGGTTACTTCTATCAATTAGTTGTTAAATTTATTATATATATCGGCATTTTGAATCATATCCAACTAAATGTCATGCAAAATAGACTCAAATTTTTGAGAGAGTGTGATTGCACAATCAGGGGAGACAACAAATTTCGGGAAATTTACGGCAATTTATTTTACGACAATAGAATGAACTGAAAAATTATAATCGCAGCAAAAAAATTAAGATCGAGATAATGATAGTTTTATTCAATAAATTTAAAGGCTTTGAAATAAATTATATTGTTTTATCTTCATTTTTTTGAAAATTACTATACAGTAATTTACAAAATTACGACTTTTACCGAAATTCACTTCCTGTCATTCTCCGGCTTGTGTCATTTTACTAATTTTATAAATTTATGGTAATTGTGAACATACCCACGGTTATTTACGTTATTTGTTCTATAGGCTCTGATATTCCCCTTAACAAACCAATAAAACAAAAGGCTAGTAGCCTCATAATTGGCAAAAGTCTCTTATCACACCTCGCCGGGTTTGGCTATGCCTATGGACATCGTCTAAGACGTCATCGGGCCGGCGTAACTGGAAAAATTATCTACTGATTTGGGAATTTAGCAGTTGTTAACTAAATGTCCTAGTGGCTAAGGCATTTGAGCTGCATTTGTCACCAGTGTGGGATCAGTCCTTAAAAGTGACTAGAATTCTTGGTGCCAATCAAAACCTTTGTTGTAGAACTCAAAGGTTCTTAGCCAGAATCTGGGTCGTGTCGTACCGATTCCCGTTCGTACCGGGTTGTTTTGCACCGGGTCGTTTCGTACCTACAACTGAGTCGTTTCGACCCTATTTAGTTAGAACATTTTGTAGAAAGATTGTGATATATTCAAGTTGGAATATACATGTATGAATAATTTGAGCAAAACTGAATAAAAGAAATGACCAAAACCACTAAAATACACAACACAACCACAAAAAAATTATTTTGTTAATTTAATAGTCGTCTATGTGTGGATTTAGCATGTTTAGTTTTTATTCAATTTCAATTCTTTATTGGAAAAAGCACAGTATAACTGAAGCGTGATCCATGATATATACACAATTTTATGTTTACAAAAAGTAACATACCATAAACATGATTATTAAACAAAAAAAAAACAAAAAGAAAGAGAGAGATAATAGATAAATTAATTAATACAATAGATAAATCATAATTCAGTGTAAGTATTAATAATATTAATAATGTAAATATTCAGAATGACAGATCTGACATTGAATCAGTAATGTTTTCTTGTAATATATTTACTCGTTTTGGCGTTTCTCAAAGGCTTCTTTTAGAAATGAGCAAATCTTTTTTTTAAACGTTTTTAGTTTTTAAATTATTTCACAATATTTATTCTAAATGATAAACTGTTAACACTGAGACATGTCTCGCCTGTCGCAACTGGACAGTATAAAATGAAGTAAAAATCCTCCTTAAACTGATCTTAACTGATGCTTAAGCAGCTGCATACCAAATATAAATGGTGAACCATAACTGCTTTATATAAAACACTCATGACATACATGTAACTAAAAAGTTAAAAAGTGTAAAATCTCAAAGTCAGTAGACCGTGACTGCAGGAGTATAAAGATAAAATACTTTTGAAATTGATCTGTACTGATGCTAATGCAAGTGCATACCCAATATCAATGATGTACCATAACTGCTTCATGTTAAACAGACGTAAGAAAAAAGGTTAACCTCGACCAAATCGGTGTTAAATTTCAAAGTCAGTAGACCGTGATGCAGGAGCATACAGATGAAATGCTTTTGAAATTGATCTGTACTAATGCAAGTGCATACCCAATGTCAATGGTGAACCATAACTGCTTCATGTTAAACAGATGTAAGAAAAAAGGTTAACCTCGGCAAAATCAATGTAAAATTTCAAAGTCAGTAGACCGTGACTGCTGAAGCAGTGTTCTCCCCAGAAATTTTTAATAGCACTGTGGTAATCAGTAAAAACATGGTTTTCTGAAAATGATAGCACTGTGTCCTAACACATTGTATTATAAATCTTTACAAGATAGCACTGTGGTCAAAAATATAGCACAGTGGTACCACAGTGCTATATTGAGCTAGGGAGAACACTGTGGAGCATACAGGTGAAATCCTTTTAAAACTGATCAGTACTGATGCCGATTCAACTGCATACCAAATATCAATGGTATGACATAACTAGTTCACACAAAACAGACTTAAGCAAAAACTTTAACCAATTGTTGAAGCCGCCACCGTCGGAATCACCATACCTAAGTCTCGCAGGCGAGACAAAAATGTCTAATAGAATGAAATGAGAAGTTGGTAATATTTTTTTCCTGCTACACTGCTTAATTATTATTGTTAAATGATCAAACAATTACCGAATGAATAAACAAATTAAATTCAATTAATGAGACAATGATTTGAATCATTAATGTAAACAGATAGCCAACCCTTTCATCAGAATTAATTTACAAAACAATGCAGCGGGATATCGATCCCAAATACATCAGACTTCAGCAGCAGATCACCAAGCTCTGGGACGACTACATGGACAACAGCATCACCACTGCCCACTTCCTTAAAGTAGTTGGATCACTGTATATATACAGTCACCAACCAGTAAATTAGATAGCACAAAAGACAATGATAGACGTTTTGCTTATCAGACTATCCATGCAAAATACTAATGGTATAGAACTGAAAAAGAAAAAAAAAAGGAGATCTTGACAATTATATTATATATTTTATTTACAAAAACAAAACAAAAACTCTTGATCTGTTCCTCAGTAAAACTAGCAAAATACTCAAAATATAAAATTTATTTTTACGGTTTAGACCTGAAAAAAACAAAAGAACAATTAAAAATACAAAACAAATACCTTTATCCAGTCCCTCTAAAAGATCTGTACGAAACGACTCACCTATTTATAAAATCAGTATGAAACGACCCGGTACGAACAAGTTTAGGTTCGAACGGGTTTCGGTACGAACAGTCCCAACTCACTCCCAAGACCTCTTAGCCAGCCGCAACCAGCAAAGCTAGTGAAGTGCTTCTTTGGCTCAGAATGCTTTAAAGCTGTCAAGGGGAAACTGATTTTGTGTTGTTGTGCTGGTCCTGAGTCATGATAATGTTACTGCTGGAGTCCCAGTGAGAGGGTTTCCCACCTTGGAAAACCCATGTTTCCCTGGGCTGGGCAATATCCTCAAAATCCTGGGTAATAAGAATTTATTCATGAAAAAAAAAATCCTATTGATTAATATTTAATACTTCAAAATACATAAATATAAATTACAACAAAGTTCAAGACAATAAATTTTTCTAGGCCTGACGCACGTGTCGTCTATTCAAGACTCATTAGAGGCACTCTTACCAAAAGTTGAAAATGCCAAACACTATATGAATATGACGAGCATAGAATAATATCAAAAAATGTGGAACGAGAAACCAAATTTTGACTAAGACCAACCTATACAAAGCGACTGGGATGTGTGCCCCAGGTGGTTGAATGGGGCAGCCCTGACATCGAAAGATGCAGGGTCGTCAGGCGATAATGCGGAAAACCTGACCGCAAACCATAGTGGTGCACCGTGTTGGGAAAAATGTCACGTTCCTCGCACGTTAAAGAACCCTGCTGCAGGTCTCGGTAAGAGTAGGATCCGTAGGATCCCATGCAGGAGGCTAAATTGCCTGTCCCTACCCATTACTCCTTTTTCCAGTGGCAGTCAAAACTCTCCTACCCGATTGGCCTTGTGTCCCCATTTCCTCCACTTCATCATCATTTCATGTTCATTATATCATCACTTTCATATTCATCTCCCGGAAATAGCCGAAATTGTGCTGCTTGGGAGTAAAGCAATAACTAACTAACTAACTAACTGGGGAAGGAAGAACCTTATGGTTTTGACAATTTAGAAATTTAAATGGATAATTTATAGCTTTGATGTGTTCGTCAACACAAAAGTGTTGATGTTAATAGCTTGGCCTCCTGAAAATAGACCTACACCCTCTTAAGAAGAAAGGAGGGTTTTCTTTGACCAGGAAGTGTAGATAGTATAGCAAGATGTCTTTTGGAAGGACCATTTGATTTTTATGAAAAGGGGGGGGGGCTCTTGATACTCACTTTTTCCTGCCTTCTTATTTAAAAAAATCAGAGCCTGGAATATTTTTTCAGCACTGGCATCCACTGTGGCAAATATTTTTTTTTATTTCTAGCCTTACTATGAATTTTCCAGCCTAAAACATACTCCATCCTTTTTAGCTCATCTGACCTGAAGGGTCATCTGAGCTATTGCCATCACTTGGCGTCTGTTAACTTTTTCAAACGCTTACTCCTCTGACACCATATGTCCAATTGCAACCAAACTTGGAACAGTTGTTTATTGGTATGGGTGCTTCAAAATATTGTTTGGATTTTTCATTCGAGAAAACGGGGGCTGTAGCTAAAATAGAACATACCGTAGGCAGTCAGGGGACTAACATTAGCAAGTCAATTCTTTTCTGACCTATACAAGTCATTTATAGTGCAAAAAAGAGTTGTCTTCCTTTTTATCCGACTTAGACAAGTCAGTAATATAAACATGATAAATATGTATAAAACGTTTTCTGAATTCTTGAAGTCAAATAATTTACATACATGAAATGCCAAAAGCCCTGCCAATCAGGTCAAGCGCCAAAACATTTTCACCTGGAATAAATAGTATTTTCATGCACATTGAATAGAAAAATAATCACTACTCTCTAAAAAAATCGGACACCATAATTTAATTTGAAAAATATTACTTACTTTCTAATGAACAAGTGTCATCAATACCAACAATGACCAAGGAAACAAAATATTATTTTAAAAAGGTGAGAGCAGAAAACTATTGAGAATACTGATCATATTGAAATTAAACATGTTAAAGGACTCCTTTGAACATGTTGCATCAAAACTTTTTGACTTTAACAGGTCTGAACTTTTCTGACTTAAATGTGTCATTTCTACGAAACAACTGCTACAAGTCTAAACTTTTTTACTTTATTACTGCTAATAAAGAATTATAATCCCCGTGTTTATATTGGTACTCCTTAATGAAATTAGGTAAACTACAACTTAATCCCTCTATTGAAATTTGCAACAATGGAAGATGGTTACCGTGATCAGTTAAATTGACATCTATACAGAGGAGATTAACTTGTTATGGGTATGAATTTTTTTGCTTGAAGGAAAAAAACTCCTACACTAAGGAAAAAAACTCCTACACTGTAGGAAGAAAACTCCTACTCTGAAGGAAGAAAACTCCTACATCAAAGATGGTAATATGACCATCAATTTGATAGTTTTTTCCTTTTCAAATCAAAATCTGTTTAATATAATGTTACACTAAGGACAAAATCTTTTTACTTATGCATCATTTACATTTTACACCATCAAAGACCATACCATTTGATTCACATATAATTGAAAATACATGTATAACATGAAGCAAATATGGAAACCGCTTCTGCTCATATTTTATTTCCTGTAATGGGAAATTTCAATCCTGATATGGGATATTGGCAAACACTTTTTTTCGGAAATGGAATATTTGATAAAAGATTGGGGGGGATATTGGTACCCCTTCTAAACGAGCCCAAAAACTATATATACAGATAGACACTTAAACAGTCAATGTAATCTAAAGTCATTCAACAGTATACTTTCGATAAGAATGACCTCGTTTATGACTAAAAATGTATAAGAAATCTGAATAATCAGTAATATCAGATATTTCAGATATATCTGAGGACAAACTATGATGAATAGAGTTGTAAAAACCATAAAAAAAATTGATTATTAAAGCATTTCATAAAAAAAATATTTTTAATATGCTAAAAGTACTCTGATATAGAAAATAGTTTTTAATAACAAGTATTTCCTAAAAAAAAACATGTAACCTACTACAGGTAGTCTGTATAGCATTTCATTAGTTCAGTTCGTACTATTCAATTTCTACAGGTAAATTTTTCAAACAGGTAAAATTTTCATACAGGTAAATTTCTCTTTCCTAAAACAAGATAATCTTGTTTGTATAGCTGTTACTTTAACTGATCAAAGAGATCAAGTTCCATTGTTGCAAATTTCAACAGAGAGATTATTCTCAAGTTTACCAGAGTTCACCGGGGTCATGCAACCCAAGGTCGTGGATTGTTAGACTTTACTTGCTATAAGTCAAATGATTTCTGACTTGAATGTGTCAGTCCCCTGACTGATAGGGGTAAATTGCAGTTTTTTGCAAATAACTCAAAAATGGTAACAGATATCAAAATTCTGGCTGGGTAGAAGTCAAGATCTACCTGCCCAGAAATTTTCAAGAAGATTCAACAACAGATGTAGGAGTTAATGCCCTTTTTCTGGATTTAAAAAAAAAATCACTTATTTAGTCCTATATCTTGAAAACTATACAAGATATTTCAAAAAATTCAAATTGCATATGATTAAGAACATCAAGATCTACATTTCATGTAATTAGGTCAAAGCTGTAGAACCATTTCTTTGAGGAGTTATGGCCCTTAAAGCATCAAAATTTACCATTTTTTATTATTTTTCCCCGGAATTTCAAAGATTAACTTGTCTGACATCATAAAACCAACTGCATTTAAACTTGGCACAAATGTTCAAAAGCATATCTTCTACAATTCTATTGTTTGGATTTTCAATTCGTAAAAAAATGGCCGCCATGGCTAAAATTAGAACATAGGGGTAAATTGCAGTTTTTTGCTGATTACTCAAGAATGGTTTCTGATATCAAAATTGTGCAAAAATCAAAAGTGATCAGCATATTAAGTTCTACTTGTTCTGATTTTTTTAAAAAGATACCATCGCTGATGTGGGAGTTGTTGCCCTTTTTCATAATTTTTGCCAAATTTTGCACTTATTAAGCCCTTTATCTTGAAAACTTAATAAGATATTTCAGAAATTTTAATCGCATATGGTTAAGCACAATAATATCTACAAAATATTTGTATCTGTGTAGTTCATGTGAGCGATTTGGGCTCCTGGAAGCCTCTTGTTTTTATCTTTTTTTTCCAAGAACTGTCCTGTCTTTTTATTTCCAGATTTTTGATATCTAGCCCTTTTATTTCAATTTTCACCATAGCCCTTCCCCCCATGCCCCTTGGTTGTAGGGCTAGATCTATACCACACCTTGATTTTCATCAATTTTCAAGCTTGATGTATTGGACCCATTTTTAACTGTTTGTTGGCCTGTTAATTTTCTCATTAATTTTTTAATCAGATGGCAGTCCCTGTAGGGAAAACTCCAATAAGTTATCTGCAAGAACTATGTACAAGAAGGGGAATAACTCCGCAGTATGACTTAATGGCAAATGAGGGAGCAGTTCATGAGCCAATATTCATCATGAGTGTAACTGTTGGTGATATTGTATCCACTGGCAAAGGTAACGATTCAGGGGGAAAATACAATGTAAAAAAAATGCATTGTTGTTTTGATGGCACCACTTTTTTTAGCTGAATTTTGCCATGTGAAATTCTGGTTTTGAAATGGTGTATTATGGTGAATATTGGGTAGGGAAATATCTTTGTAGCATTTTTCTCAGCAACAACTAATCACAGCTTCTTGATATTTGGTGAGCTACATTACTAACAGAAGAAGGGTTAATAGTCCATTCCCATTAATAGACAAGTGACACATCAACCTCAGAGTTCGCGAAATGCGTTGGACCTGTTGGACCTGACTGGTAAATTTTAAGCAGGTCCAGCATTTTTAACATACTTACTGGACCCATGTCCGGTAGATTTTAGAAATTTTTTACTAGTTGTAGTAGACAGGACCAGTAAACAAAAATTAGGTCCAATCAAAGATTCCATTTTGGGGTACCCATGTCCGGCAAAGAAATTTAAGTTTCGCGAACTCTGCAACCTTGTTGGTAGGTGGGCCTATTGATGCTAAGCACAATGTATGCTTCAGATGCTGGCTGTGACCTATTATGTTCCATAGGATGACCACATAAAATTTTAAAAGGTTGAAGTCCATCCCTGATTACTGACAATACTCACTAGGTCACTGTGGGTATTTAGGTCAACTGTATAGACTTACCAGAATTCTATTTCTTATTACATGTATAATGATGTACACTTGTAAGTTGTAAGTGATCCTAAACCATGTATGCAGAATTGTTTTAAACATGTATCTTAAGTTAGGTATTTTTTTGATTTTGAAAAACTTGTACATGTACAAAATGTACTAAAAGTTGAAAGAGTGGCTTCTATAAAAAAAAAAAACATGTTTATAAAATTCTCAAATGCTATTTTATACTATAGCTATTGGATTATTCTGAACAATTATTATTGTCCAATTAGAATGCTTTTAAAAACCTTTAAATTACATGTATTACTGTGCTATGTCCAATAAAGATATTTGATTTGATTTGATAAATTTATCATAATGGAAACTTATGTTTCTAGCAATGATATTTTATAGGATCAAGTAAGAAAAAGGCAAAGCATGCTGCTGCTCAGACTGCCCTTAACAGAATTCTTGGCCTCCCAGCTGATCAGGCTCCTGAGGTAGTCCCCGAAAAGTAAGTCAATAATACATGTACAATCCAGCTGATCAGGCTCCTGAGGTAGTCCCTGAAAAGTAAGTCAATAATACATGTACAATCCAGCTGATCAGGCTCCTGAGGAAGTCCCTGAAAAGTAAGTCAATAAAATTGTCGTATATACGGCGGGTACGCTGACGCTAGCGTCCCGCACCTTTCTATTGTAACGTTTATATGTATTGTGACGTTCTATTTGTTATAGCTTGATTACAATTCCAAATACCAAACTGGACATCCTGGGTCAGGATAGCCAAGTAGGCTAAGGATTTGGGTTAAATATCACACTATTGATTTTATAAATTACAAAAATTGCTTAGTGACCAGTTTAAAGTTACAAAAATGAGGTGGACCATGTGCACTGTAACTGGCATTAAACTTCATAACTCACAAAGTTGGTGTTAACTTCATTTTCACTTATTTCACTCAGTGAAATAAATGATTTCTGTTCATTTGGAAATCTCAATATTTTATTGCTTTCTATGTAATAAATGTTTTTATCCAAATTGACACACTTTAATGATCTCATTAAGAGATGACAGTATATCTTCCAGTAACACAGAAAAGACAGAAGATGGTGGTCCTGGAAACCCTGTCGGTGAACTACAAGAATTTACACAGAAAAGATTACTCAAGCCACCTGTTTATGAGTTCACTAGTGACCTTGGACCACCTCATGCCAGGGAATTTTCTTGCTCTGTAAAACTAGGAAAATACTCAGAAAAAGGTAGGGGGTCAAGATCTAGGTCAATGGTAACTTATAGACACCTCTTTAAAATAATGTCCTTATTATAAAACCAAGAAAAATACTCAAGAAAGGTGCAAGATTTGTATATGGCTCAATGGTACTAAATGAATTTCCATAGGTGACAATACTAACATTTGTTCTCGTAACTTTAATTCTATAAATATTTATGGCATGTGTAGTATCTCATTTTAAAGCTGATAAACTCTTCTTATGTCAGTTTCAATATCGGTGGATGAACCCAGATTAGTTTTTCCGGAATTTGCCAAACCCCGAAAAATGTGAATAGTATGATGATGTCAGCAGCAAATAGTCACAAAATATGCATCTCTAATGGAAGTCATTTTTTTAAGTTGGAGTCTTTTCTTGTGAAGATGGCTTCAATAATTCTTCTTTCCATATTAAATTAGCTTTTCAGAACAGTTATCCTTTTGTAATTCCATGATGTATTCAATTAGCTACTCCAATTAAAAAAAATAATTGTCAAATTCATTGATGAAAGCAACTTAAAACGATAGGTATCTGCTTCAGAAACAGGAAAAAATAATTTTTATTTCAAAAACTTCAAATTGCACGGAGTACAATATTGGTAAAAAAATGAAAATTTTCACTTCCTGTGCTTTAAATTTATTTTCGGTCAGTCGAATCTTTTCTCCCTTTCCTTATAATGGATTTAAACTGTATCCCGAAATTAAATGGTCTAGAGTTACGGCGCTTTGGCCGTTGTTAGCAATAAATTTTCCAAAAAATTCTTAAAAAAGTAGAGAAAATAGCAAAACACACAAAATTTAAATTTGGGGTGCATCAACGTGCATTCATCAAATAATTTGAAACTTGGAATTTTGACAGAAATTGTACAGATAAATACGAGGGATACCACTTCTCATTTCATCTACGATATGGTCACCATTTATTTTAGAAGTGAAATATCTACAAAATATCAAATCTCTTAATGAAATGTTTTGTTGGAGTAGCTAATTCAATGTGCAATAATATCCCAAACTTGGTACTAGTCACGTGATAATACGGACTATTTTTGTCTGCCTCAAAGTTACAGTTTAATTAGTTACGTTGGTCCATATACAACAGATATTAAATTGTTTAACTTACTTTGACAATTTTTTTCAGCTCTTGAACACTTTTGTATGACTGTATAAATTGGTTTTTTCTCCGGAGCTAAATTTTGCAGATTTCTTAAAAATGGAAGATCTTTTTTTCGCGGAATTCAATTATAGCGATTACTAATTAAGTCCCCGCATCCAAGATGCGGACGCCCTATATTTTTCACTTTGTCCGTCTCTCCGTCCGTCTGTCGGTTCGTCAACAATTCTTGTGAACACTAAAACTCAAAAACTGTTAACAACACAGTTCTAAAGTTCTGTACGGCTACTAAGTAGCATGTCATGATATGCATATTAAATTTTCGTGCAAATCTGTTACATAATTTTGGAAAAAAACATCATTTTTTATGGAAAATCACTGATTTTGAGAATTGGACTTTGTGAACACTAAAACTCAAAAACTGTTAACAATACAGTTCTGAAACTTTGTACAACTGCTAAGTAGCTGCTTAGTAGCATGTCATGAGTTACATATTAAAATTTCGTGCAAATCTGTTTAACAGTTTTGGAAAAAACTTCATTTTTGATGGAATATCACAGATTTTGAGAATTGGACTTTGTGAACACTAAAACTCAAAAACTGTTAACAATACAGCTCTGAAATTTTGTACAGCTGCTAAGTAGCATGTCACAACTTGCATTTTAAAATTTCGTGCAAATCTGTTAAATATTTTTGGAAAAAACTTCATTTTTGTCTCGCCTGCGAAGCAGAGCGGGACATAGGTGTTACTTTACCGGCGACGGCGGCGGCGACGGCGGCGTTAACTTTTTGGAAAAGTTTTATGAGCACCTTCATATCTCAACAACTATAGGTCCTAGGTTGATGAAACTTGGTATGCATATGCCCCAGTAGTAGCTTAGCACAGTTGCATCCCCATCTTTTGACCTTGACCTTGATTTTCCGGTTGAGTGACTTTGACAATTTTCAATACATATAATAGCAATGAAAAAGTTTTGCGAGCACCTCCATATCTCAAGAACTATAGGTCCTGGGTTGATGAAACTTGGTATGCATATGCCCCAGTAGTAGCTTAGCACAGTTGCATCCCCATCTTTTGACCTTGACCTTGATTTTCCGGTTGAGTGACTTTGACAATTTTCAATACATATAATAGCAATGGAAAAGTTTTGCGAGCACCTTCATATCTCAAGAACTATAGGTCCTAGGTTGATGAAACTTGGTATGCATATGCCCCAGTAGTAGCTTACCACAGTTGCATCCCCATCTTTTGACCTTGACCTTGATTTTTCGGTTGAGTGACTTTGACAATTTTCAATACATATAATAGCAATGGAAAAGTTTTGCGAGCACCTCCATATCTCGAGAACTATAGGTCCTAGGTTGATGAAACTTGGTATCCATATGCCCCAGTAGTAGCTTAGCACAGTTGCATCCCCATCTTTTGACCTTGACCTTGATTTTCAGGTTGAGTGACTTTGATTATTTTTATTGCATATATTTGCAATGTTTAAGTTCTATAAACATCTTTTGATCTCAGAAACTGAAATTCCATGTAAATTCAAAATATAGTGGAAGTAAGAAAGAATAATTGTTTCTGATGGTGCCGGCAGGCGAGACATACTTAAGTGTTAACTCTTGTTTATCTAAAATCTTAGATTTTGAGAATTGGATTTAGTGAACACTAAAACTCAAAACCTGTTAAAAATACAGTTTTGAAACTTTCTACAGCTGCCAAGTAGCATGTCATGATTTGCATATTAAAATTTCGTGCAAATCTGTTTAATATTTTTTGAAAAAACTTCATTTTTGATGGAAAATCACAGATTTTGAGAATTTGAATTTTTGAACAATAAAACTCAAAGGCTATTAACAATACAGCTCTGAAGTTTCATTCACATTCCATGGAACATGCCTTAGTGATTATATTCCAAGTTCGTATGATTTTGAAAACACTTAGATTTTTTGCCATGGGGCCCTTTCTGACTTTGTCAGTATTCGAGTATGTCTTGTAGTTGTACATATACTATTTACGAAATTTTATTTTCGCAAGTTGCAAACTACTGCGAAAAAAGAGAAAATTTGAAACCCACAAAAAAACCAAGTTATACCGTATTAATTTTGGATCTTCTATTCATGTTTGTTGTTTATTAAAAAAAAATATTTAAAAGATCAATTTACAAAATGATGCTCTCTTTCAAGTTAATAATTGTAATCACTTTTAGAATAGTTTCAACTAAATTATTCACTCCGGTGAAGGAGATATAAATGCAACATTTAAAACATCGCTATTCTATAATTTTGAACTCACTAGTCTGATATTGAACTAATTTTGATTTTGTTTAGGGACTGGCAGATCCAAAAAAGAAGCCAAAAGAGCTGCAGCGACAACCATGTTGACACATATTAGATCTTTGACACAGGACGGAGAAGAACAGGCAGTAATTGAGGAGGAAGAGGAGGAAGAAGACATCCTCTTGGTAAAGTCATTTGAAAGATGAAAAATGATTGGCTGCTTTTTGTAAGGTCATTTGTATGATGAAAAATGATTGGCTTCTTGTGGTAATGTCATTTGTATGATGAAAAATGATTGACTTCTTGTTGTAATGTCATTTATAAGATGAAAAATGATTGGTTCCTCTTGGTTAGGTCATTTGTAAAAAGAAAATAAATGGTGTTTAAATGTTCTTTTCTGAATACAAGCATATAAAATAAAGGGGCATACAGTGATTATGTCTGTTTAGTCATTTGTTGGTTCATCCCAGGTTTATTTACAGGTTGAAGTTTCTTTTCCATGTTGCATGGCTTTGATTGTTGAAGTAAATAAAATTTTTTCTCGCCTGCACAAGTAGTCACGGAAGGCGAGACATATTAAAGTCACCTGCCAAATGATCTTGACTTTAATTAACCTCTGTTCTCAAGAACTCAAGGCCTAGGTAAAAATTTAATACATTTTGTTATTATGCCAAAAGGCGAGAATAAATAAATGAATTGTTGAATAACTAGGTATTCTAATGGTGTGGGCAGGCGACACATACTCTATGTTAACTCTTGTTTAAACAGATAAAGCTATTGTTTTAAAACAAATTCACTTTCCACTTATTTATTTATTTTCAATTGATAAAAGAATTTCAATATTTTCTATATCACTATTAAAACTCTTTTCTTTTCAGAGTGCAACTGAGTTGAGACAATCCTACACTGCTCTCAAAGAAGGAAAAAAACGTGTTCCAATTCCAGCTGCCAAACAGAACAAGGAAATACAACAATTTTACCAGAAAATTGCTAAATCTGACAAGAAAAATGGCAAAATAAAAAATGCCCCACTGAATGCTCCTTCCACAAACTACTGCCAGATGCTTCAAGAAATAGCGGAAGTTCAAAGATTTGAGGTCAACTATTTAGATCTTGAAGAACCTAGTCACTCTGGTAGGTTTTAAACTAGTTATTTTTTGCGATAGAATTTTTTAAAGTCAATTTACCAAATTAATTCATTTTAAAGTAATTTAAATTTGGCAGAGCTGTTCATTATGACAAACTGTGTGTCCTAAGCCATGTTTAGACATGATGGGATCATACTCTGGCCGTCAGGGTGATCTTTTACTGACACATTGTGTCCTCATGTAATAACTATAACAGATCATCATGTTGCAGAAACTATACATAATATTTTTTTTATTTACAGGACTGAGACAGTGTCTTGTCCAGTTATCTACCTTGCCAGTTGCTGTTCTTCATGGTTCAGGACAAACAATTTATGATGCCCACGCGCATGCAGCCCACAATGCATTGCAATATCTCAAGTTGATGATCAAGGCGTAACCATGACACCCAGGTTGTTCCATAGCCTCACTTTGGATTAAATAATTTCTTTGTTAATGTCTGTTCATTGATTCTTTGTATGAACTGAAGTTGTTTTTTTTTATGTTTACACATTATCAATTTATATGCTTTTATGAAATTTATTGAAGACTGTATAAACTTTATCATGAACTTGCATTGAATTGAATTCGTGTCCTCTCATGGAATGTTAACATTGCATAATGATGATATACATGTATCAATTAATATAATGATGTAAAAGCATTTAAAGTTGAATTTTATAAAAAATTCTGTAATTGTTTTCACAGAATACCTTTTTTTATGTCTGTGTTTTTAGATATGTTTGTAAATTGTCAGTTTAAGAAGGTAATTTTGGTGCTATTTCCATTTTCTTTTTTGAGTTTTGTTAAAATAAGAGTAGTTTAGAATGTCACAAGATTAAAGTTTTAGAAAGATCATGTTATTAAACAAATATATCATGTTGGAGAGGGGTATTTGCCTAAAATACTGGTTGAGAGGAGACATATTTTACGAGCCGAAGGAGGGTAAAATTTGACGAACTCGAAACCAGTATTTTTGGCAAATACCCCTCTCCAACATGATATATTGGTTTAATTCCACCTAATATTGTTTTTGTTTCTTCAAACCCTAGCGTTGTTTTATGTATGTATATAATATAAGATACAAATTCAAATTTATATGATGCTTGAAAATTACTTGCACAAATGTCATTTTTTAGAATAGGTTATTTTCCAAGTACCGTGGTATTTGTCATGGGCGGGGGTATTTGCCATGACAAATACCCCGCTGGGGTTTGAAGAAGAAAAACTTTAAAAATATCGGAAAAATACACTGGCTGTTGTCCAATCAGATTACAGCATTTTTATATAAGGTGGAATTATGCTACAAATGTGTTCCTGATTTCCTTTAAATGCTAAAATTGCGGTATTATAAAATAGTTATTGACATCTACCTTTTCTACATGTAAAAACAGAGTAAATTTCAATATGTTTATTTTAACTAAGCAATCAAAAGAATATTGTTTTTAAAATATGTTTCTCAAAATATTCTTGAATCTTTTGATGTGTTTTTAATGTGTTCAAAATGTTTGTAGAATGAGATTTTGAATTTATTGTGGCATTTTTAAACTTTTATATTGTTTTTCTATTCATTAGATCATCATTTTACATCTGTTTCAATTTCCATGCATGATTTGAATGAAACTTTGTACTAATGATACACAAATTTTCTGGTCAATAACATTTGTCTTTTTTGTAAAGATTGTTTACACTGCACAGTCAGTCAATCATGATATTTTGTATGGATATTTTTACTAGTTTTTTGGGTAATTTTTTTTACTTCAGTTAGGTTTGTATTTTCATCTTTGATTCATGAATTAATTTTTGATATAAGGATATTTTAAAACAATTTTCTGCAAACAAAGAATATTTTTTAGGTTCTTTAATTCTTGCTTAGTAAGGGTATCATTTAAATGTGTAAAATTTCAGAAAGCAAACATTTTAGTTTGGATATCATCAGAATTTGTCATATTTTAGATAGCAAACATTGTGAGTTTGATTTTCATTTTTATTTTATTTTATATTGTTTGGAGGAGGAAAATCATCATATTACATGCATAAGTATTGCTTATTTAAATTTGAATATCTAAAATAAACATATATGTGTATTGAGATAACAGAATCAGGGTAGATGCTCTTAAATTATCTCTTCTTGTCTTAAGGAAAGGATGGCCACTCTTCATGTTTCAGAATTTCAGTCTACCTAATTTCGGAACTCATCAAGATTTTACCTTTAGTTACTGAATAAATTTTTTGCACACTGACCCCAATTTTTATGACATTTTCTGATTATATAGACCTTATAAATTTCTTGAAATTCTAGATACAACTTCAAGATTTTTCAGGCCATAAACGTCACAATGTTAAAGTTAGAGTCTGATTTCCCGCCAAATTTTGGACGTAATATATCTGGGAAACCAGCACACAGACCAATTATTTTCTTTTTGTTATTTGATTAAGTAGACAATTATCTATCATTTACATCACAAATCATAAAATGTTTGAAATAAAAAAAATCAGTCCTTTATTGCAAATAGGCTGTACAGGGATAAGGGGTTGGAAAGATGAAATTCATAGATTGAATAGGCTTACAGTAGAGGACGTCTGGAAGTGGGAGACGAGGAGACAAAACGGAATTGTGGTAAAAAAAACTTCTAAGGTGCAAAAGCTGCAGTTCAGAGAAATGGGGATTGAAGTTCCTCCTGTCCAGGCCACATTAAGGATGATCACTAGGATATGTGTATACTTACATTAGATACCTTGTAGTAAAACATATCGGTGATCATTTAACAGTTCCCCTTATCTTCATAGTATACCTGCTATGAAATAGACACTCCGAAAATTAAAACACATTCCCTATCTTAATAAAGCGAAAGTCTTGTCAGTCTAATTTTCTAGGACAGATGTATTTATACCCCCAAAGACTTGTTACATTTGTATAAGAACATTCTCTAATGATGAAATTTACACACAACTGTCAAATTTGTTATCAGGTATGCGTCTTAATTTAGATCATTGTCATAGTGCTAAACATTTGTACATGTTTTATTTATTTAGCTCATGGATCAATGATTCATATTTGTCTTTGTAAATGTCAAGGTCATTTCTTGTGTGACCTTGACTCGTGTAATGTCAAGGCTGTTTGTTGTATTTAAAATTAAGTGAGGTTATTGTATATCCTGGGGTGGTATACTGTTTTTATGTTGTTATGTAATAAAATATTAAAAAAAAACCAATTATTGTTTATTGGTATTCAGTTAGAAAATATCAATTTTGATCACCTTTGTACAGATAACATGCATTTGAATTGTGATGTTGCTTATTGTGTGTTGGATTTGATATTTTCTTTTGCACAGACATTGCTTTATTTCCCCAAATTTTCAAACCAGAGAGGGGGTTAATACAAAATAATATAGTGAATTCTATATAAACAAACTGGATATAAAGTTCCTTCTTCCTTATTATTATATCTCCCCCTTTCTCTAAGAAGTAGGGTAAACTGGGTTACTCTTGTAGGTTTGTCCATTTATTCATCCTTAACAAAATTTTCATCCCAGTTTTATAAGAAACTACATGCTATAGAGGTCTGATATTTGGCATATAGCTTTATCCTATGGTTCCATACAGTGTATAGCGATTTTAAGCTCCTTGTTCATCTACTTCCTGTTAGAAGCATACACATTGGACATAGATGCAAAACTTCCATCTAGTGGTTTGATATTTTGCATACCATACCATAAGGTGCACAGCAATTTTATGCTCTTAGGTCATCTACTTCCTGTTTGGGGAATACTTAAGTGTTTCTGTATGCTTAATTTGGGAAGAGGGTTTAATTTATTAGCATAGCGTACAGATTTTCTTGTTTTGCTTTTTATGTCCACAAAAAAATTGCAGACGTGAAATGGTATGATGCTGTCGTCGAGTTGTTGTCGTTGTCTTGCCGAATTAGATTGTTGTAATTTCCACTAATTATGTGAGGTGAATGTTTTGCTATCTCTCTACAACGGCCAATTAAATTGGTTATGGGATGTTGTGTCATGTACACTTACACCATATCTCATTAAAAGGGCTTGGGAGGCTGGGTGAACTAAGGTGCTGGTTTTAATACATTATTAATCAATTGCAAATTGCCTCTAAGGTTATAGAAGGAGTGTTGCTTTGCCATCTATCAAAACAGAGTGCACCACTTTATGCAAGGTTTATCAGTTATGTAACCAAGGTCAGTGGTTTCCTCTCAATAAATATAGAATATAATGTACTTTCCTTTTTGATACTTTCTATATCTTGGTGAGTATCAGGCGAGTCTGGTAGGACAAGTCTGATACGAGACTTGATGTAGATAGTATCAAAAAGGAAAGTATATAATATTCTTTTTATCGATAATTAAAAAAATATACACATTTAACAAGTTTTAAGTACAATAACGTCATTGGACATCATAAATTACGTCACATTTCATCAAATGACGTCACAATTATCAAATGCTCCCACCTAATATTTTCTTGTATCACGGACTGTCCATGATACTAAAAAATATCAGGCAGATGAGATCAAAGGGAAAAGCCACTAATTACCAATAAAGCTTACTGCTCTGTATGGTTAAGACTTTGCTTTTACCATCACATTCACTCACTTTAATTATGTCTGTCCGTCTGTCCGTCACAAAGTTTGTCAGAAATTACTGAACCAAACTCAACGAAACTTGGTATATACGAAGGACACCATATGTAGTTGTGCATTATACCAGGAAATTTTGATCCTCGAATTTTTGAGGGAGTAATGGCCCTTTCTGTAGGCAAAAACAAACTTCAATTATTAACTGTTCAAGGCCACACAAAAGATAAGTTAAAGGAACAATTGCATAGACACTAATGAGACATAATCATGAAAATTTGAAACATTTATTTAATACAAAAACAGAAAACTTTTTAATAATAAATAATAATACAGTGTAAATGTATGTATAAATACATGTATATGAAAAACAAAGTTATAAGATCTACTAAAATGTATATAAGACACCATTTTCTCCTCACAAGATACATATCTTTATCAATTAATAAAAAATATGAGACACAACATGGACGGCATTTTAAAAATAAACGACAACAAAAGTATTAAAAAGAACAGTATGATTTTTTTTTAATCATCACACAAATTTTCAAGTGTCAATTTCATTATAGATTATTTCCCTTAGTACCAGTTTCTTTTTTTTAAAGAAAAAATTCTCTTTCCCTTGCCATAGCACAAATATGGGATGTACCTTGCTTAGATAGAATGACCCAATCACAGGTCTAGCTTGAAATTAATTCTGAGAATGATAAAAATAATGCAGTGACATTTATATCAGTAGAGATAATTTAATAATGGATTTAAAGTTTGTCTCCTTTGTGAAGACATATTTAGCAATTTTTTGACAGTGGGTATCCCTCAAATTGAAAAAAGAAAAATATTTTCAACCTTAGGTTAAATCTAATTTTGGTACAACAAATAGATCTAAATAATAATTGCCCTCTACCTCAATAGGTGTGGCTTAAAAAGCGTTTAAAAATTGACAATTTTTTTCAAATTCCAATATTGTATGCTATATCAAATTCATTAGTCAGGAGTACTTTTGATATTGAATTTTTTGTTGTTTTGAAGCTGAAGACTGCAGATGTATAAAATATCAGTAGTGTCAATGTTTATACAGTTGATGTAAATAATGAAAAAACAATTTAACAATTAATGGAACTTTTTTTACAATTTAGAAGAATTTTTCATTAACCAAGCTCAGGGCTATTCCAGAATTAATTGTATGGTGGGTCGGAAGGCACTATAATTAAAATTGTATAGGTGGTGGTATTTTTAGATATTTCTCAAATGCAACATACAGGGAAAAAGAATCAAAATTTTATGCATGGTGGGTATAAAAAAAGTGCCTCCCCCCTGGAATAGCCCTCATTAACAAAGAACTAAATTTTTTCAATTCAAGGGACATGTTTTGTTTCACATGTTGATAAATTCCTTAAAAAAAAATTCTTACGGATATGTCTCTTTAGAAACTAAATAAGATGGAAATACAATATACACAAACCATAGTATATTATCACAAAATAAAGTTAATAATCACAAAATAATGATAGCATTAAGATAGATTACATGACTACAGTACAACTATTCAAACAGATGTTATTATGATGTTATTGCACAATCACATGATTTTTTAAATGATTTTCATTAGCTAATTATAAGACACTGAATGGAATTCTTTAAATCATTTGGGTAGCAATGAACATTTATACATTTCTGTGATAGCTAAGTATTTTACATTTCTTTTTGATTTTTAAAATCTCTACATTAAAATCTAAATTATATAATCAAACTAAGTATTAGGCCACCTTGAAAATAAGGATTTGAGATTCACTTGCCTGAATCAATAGTTTTTGTTCTATTTTTCGAAGTTAAAAATCTACCAAATTTGACTTGAACAACACAATTTTTATTAATTTGCAGACTGTTCAGAGCACATATATGAGTCAAAACCAGTTTTGTTAAATAAATCAAATTGACACAATTGAGTAATTTTCTATTGTGTAAAATAAAAAAAATTAGGTACAAGTAAAACAAGGTGTCATCAATGACACACAGACATCCTTTTCTTAACAATGGATATAACAGTGAAATTTATGATTCATATGATAAGCTTTAATATTATTAATTTATATTTTTTACTTGATTTGATTAGTTGAATCATACCAGGTGACCTGGTGATATTTTTTTATATTGACTTGGCACGTGCAAAAACACTCTGCAAAAAATTGATATTGCACGGTCACGTGTTTCATTCGAATCTGGGATTGTTTCATTCCCCGGCCAAGAAGACACCCCAAAAGGCAAAGCAGAAATTTTAAGTAAACATATGTAAATAACGACTCTCAAATGAGAATTTCAGCAGAGACGACTGAATTCCCAAGCAACGATTTGTTCATTTGTTGATTAGGCAATTGTAGATTGAAAATGAACAACTCTTGGAATGGGAATTCAGTCTCATCAACAAAATAAAGAATATGTCAGCTGTCTTTCCCTAAAAAGCTACCAAAGTCATTGAAAGTTCACTAGTGGATGGAATAGAAATTTAAAGGTTAGTTCTTCCATCTTACTACCCACACAAAACTATTAATCTTTTTGAAATGCTAGGTTTTCAGTATGAGAAATCTTAACAATATACAAATTGATTGCAATCACTACAGTTTGCAGATCACAATTACATGTAAGCACAACATTTTAATTTCTAAGAATGTTGAATTAATAATATAACAAATATAGCCTTCAACCACGGTCGATACGAAAAATATCGACCTGAGATATGCATATCGACCTCCAACTGCGTTGTCGGGTCGATATGCCTCAGGTCGATATTTTCTCGTATCGACCTACTAAAAGGCTATATTTGTATAATGTTTCAATTGTTAGAAACATTTGTGTCTTAATTTCTCAACAACAGTCAATCTTAAAAGTATCAATGAAACATTAGTAATGCATTCAAAATTACAAATCACTTGCTCCCATTTATCTGCCCTAGACCTAGAGAGTCGCAAACGCAGTACATATATATTGTCAAGCATAGCCTTGTCACATGTCTAGTTATAACTAATTTGACTGACAAGTGTTCGGTAAAAATATTTCTAATCCAAAATGGGACATGAACAAAAAATATTTTACTCCTTTTTCAAAGGTATTAGCTAATATAACTAAATGTACATAGGATTAAGATATTATGCCAGTTATTCAATTACTGTAGCAGCAGAAATATTCGTGGGGGAGTTAATTTTGTTTATTTCATGAGTCGGAAAAATCCACAAAATTAAATCCCCATGAATCTGAAAATATTCAGTTGATGAGTGTATTTCAAAATTTAAAATCCAGGAAAATTTGTCCCCTTTAATTCAGTTTTGAGTTCTAAACCACGAAATTTTATCCCCTTGAAAATAAATTATTTTACAGTATATATCTTTACTGTGAAAGTATTTTATTTTTGCATGGGGGGGGGGGAACAAACTTCAACAAACTTCAACGTTTTTACGAAGTCAGACAAACTACAAAAATTGATGACCAATGAATATGAAATTTTGCATTGATCCTTATAATGAATTTTATAAAAACATGAAGTCATGAATAAACATTTTTATCCCAATCCATAAAAGTTGGTGCCCACAAATTTAAGTCCTTTCACAGCATGTTAGGGTTACATTAAATTAAGACATAGTAAATGATAAACTACTGAACAATATTTGGGATTGTCAAGATAATAAAAAAAAATTAAAAATGAGACGTTATGTTTACTTTTCATAATTTGGCATATTCAATCCTAGCTAGACATTAATTCAGACTGTATTCTAGGACAGAAGTTAAAAATTACAAATATTTTAATATGGCACCAATAGTACAGCATGTCATCCTCATATTTGTAAAATGTCTCTTGATGACTATAAGAATTGAATATAATACAGATTCCTAAAAATGCATATTATTTGCATAATGGCAATTCTCAGTAAGTTGTTCAAAAGCGATTTAAAATTAGAGACGTTTGAAATACTGTGGATTCATATATTTTTGTGGTTTCCCCCAAAAAGATATTCCATTGAATCTTAATTTTGTGGTTTACAGATGGTCCTAGAAGGATCTATTAAAAATTTCAATTTTAACAAAAACCCTAAAAAAATGGGTACCTCACGCAATTAATTAAATAATATTACTGATTGGAGCAAATTTAATGTAGTGACATTTACTTTTGTATTCTCTATATACATGTAATTAATAAGTATTATATTCATAACCCAAATTATGGATTGTTTTTGGTTCTTCTGAGAACCTTAACCAGATTTCCCATTTAATGGTATAAAATATAATGAACAAGTAATTTCTTATCCTATAAAATTATACTAAAACTGTCCATTGTGACAATTACTCTATGTGACATGCATCTCTATCTATTCAAATACTGATTACAAATATATCTATTGAACACATAACAGTTATACAGCTTACTTTAAGGCAACCTTTTTTAAAAGTACAATAAAATATATTTTCTTTATAAAAACAGCTTCTTCATGTTGAATTAAAAAAGTAAATGCAAATAATTTCTACATCAGTTCATTAAAAATAATTCTTTTGCAGTTTTTTTTTCAGATTTTCTGAAACAATAATGTGCTTCTACATACATGTATGTATGTATGATGATAATTTTTCAATTAACTCAACTAACTATCATTTTAGATAAAGGATGCCAAAATGCAAAATTTTAATATTTTCAGGGAAGAACACTTAATAAATAAAATTTATCATTATACACACTTTGAGCGGCTGTATTATGCATATTTCTTGTGAACTCCAAAGGAAACAATCATTTAAAATCATTTTACCCTTCAAATGAATAATTATTTTAAACTGTTTCTTTAACTTCACTTCTTCATTTAAATACCAGTTGTCAACTGGGTCCCTTATTTGATCACAGGCAGACAGGATAAAGGAGATGAAACAAAAACAGTATCAGGTGACAGTCCCATTCCAAATATAGAAAGAAGCCCATGGTGTACTCTGTAATGGAAAAATTGAAGATATCATGCTTAACTTTTGTACTTGCTTTTTAAAACCTCAAAATTTATAGCTAATGTCATGATCACCAGTACATCCGTACCTATGTATTGTTCAGCTCTGAAGGTGAGACAAAAATTCAGTAGAAGCTTGATTAAGAATGTTCGGGTGCCAGAGTATATCATTTTAAAGATTCTCCTTGAATTTTTAGGTTTGATCTTTTTTTTAGGGTTGTTTTTTAATAGTTTTTCTTTTGATCGTTTTTTTTTTTCTTCAAAGTGTAGACATTCCCCAACATGAACAGATGTGTCCTAAAAGTAAGATTTTCAAAATCTTTTGTTACTAACTCAGAAAATTTTCAAAACCCCTGTATATACCTAAAATTCAGCATATGATCTTCGCACATTTCATTGTCTAAATTCCACGGAGATTGCATTCTGGATTCTTCTTTTAATTTCTTCTTTTCTTCTTTTTTTAAGACTTTACTCTTCCTCCTCCATTTTTCCGACTCTGCAAACGTCTGACGGTACTGTGGACCTACGAGCCTTTTCTCTTGTGGAGCCGTATTGACCAGAACATTGTCTTGACGTTTGTAAACATTATTATTCTGCATGCCAGAACCCTGTAATCAAAGATGTTATTCTTTTACTTGTTTTTGTAGACATGTCATACAAAGGGATGTTGGGATGAATTTGTAAAAGAAATAATTGTAGAATTGTTTTTTTTCTTCAATGCTACAAAATCTCTTACTCTCAACATTAAACAAGGAATATAAAGACTGAGCTCACAACAATAGGATACAGTATCATACCCTCAATTTGAACTCTGTATGAATATGTGTCATTAACACAAATGTACAGATAAATATATCGACCGATTTATGAAAATGACCGACATACGTACGTGCCAGCATGCATGCACATTTCATCAGTATCAAAGTGTTGTATTTTACACTATAAATGATGTAAGTAAGACACCTGCTTTTTATAATGTGACCTTTTAATGTAGATTTAACAGTTTTTTTTTAGAGATATCAAAATGTCATATAAACATGTTAAAACTGCAGGAATGTTTTGTAATCATAAAAACTTTTGTTCGTTTTAAATTATGTTCAAGACAAAAATATGTCCAAAGATATAATGCCCAACCTTCCAACATGGAAAAGTTACCTGAATGCAAACCTGGTTTGAGATGGTCGGATGAATAAGCAGACCAGGCCTGGGCACCACAAAACTTGAAAAATTACTCTGAGAATATTCTCAACTTATTCTGACATCATCAAATTAGAAAAATTTTAATTGGAGTCAACATGGAAAATAAGTACTTAAGTATTTTTAAGTTTTGTGGCACCCAGGCCAGATGCTCTATGAGTTTACTTTATTAGTGGAGCATAAAATCTATAGTCATACATATGATAATTAGTTGTTTCTATGATTACCCATAATGCATTTATCCCACCTTATGATTTCCATCCTCATTCTCCTCTTCCGATAAATCTGAATCGTCCAGGTCATCCAGCTCCTCCACACTATCGGCCCTCCCTCTAGGTGAGGGGGTATGTATACTACCCCTCTCACCATCTATTATGAACCCCTCATTGTTTTTCTGTATAGACATTCGGTGCTCCACAGATCTCATCCTGTCTTCTACCTCATTGTAAGTTTTGTCTCCGTAGTTCCAACCCATGGGAAAGCGAGGTTTAAACTTGACTTCACTGACACGATGAACTTCCACAAAGGGAAAATCAAACTGAAAAAGAAAGAAGTCAGGAACTTAGGCTTTAAGACTAGAAGTTTTGCTGCAAATTAAATAAAACAGAACTTTTATATAATGTTCTATGAATCTTTTTTTTTTAAATCTAAACACTATTTTTTAATCCTCACTTCCTCAGCACAGAATTTGTTAATAGGGGTAGTGTAATACATTAAACCCAACATTTTAAAAGTTTTGAAACATTTATTTTGATAATTTCCACATTCCTTTTCTTATCAAAGTTCAGATACTGTGGTTTCGTTATTATTCATGGGGTACCAATTTTCGTGGTTTTCGTGAGTTACATGTATAGTCATTCACAAAAATAACAATCAAACAAATTGTTATTTTTACATTAATTCCTAAAAAACAACATCAACAAACCACGAAATTAAGAATCCAACAAAATGTCTTTGTGGTGAAAACCATGAAAATTGATACCCACGAAAATAAATGAATCCACAGTAAACACTGAATTTGTCTCCCTTTAATAAATAAAAACACTAAAACATTAATAATTAGTTATTTGTCTTCCCAGAAAATAGTCTTACACTTGACCTTAGAATGATTACAATCTATCTTTAGGCAGCAACCATTTGAAATTCTGGGGGTTATGGATTTTATTTATTTTTTTTCAAAATTTTTCGAAGACAAGATTTTTTTTTGAACGACAATGTAAACAATTTTTTTATTCACAATTTTGTTTACGCTGTGTAGCCCAGGCTCACCAAAACAATTTATTTTTTTCTTTCTGGGTCAAGGACAATTTATTTTTTTTCCAAAAAATTAAAAACAAAATGGGTCAAAGACAGAAATGGCCGGATTTCGTTTAAAAGGAAGTATATGAGCCACAGACCTGAAATCAAATCCCACCTTATGGGAACCCATGCCGATGCTTCATACCAAATATCAAGAAGCTGAGAAAGGAATAGTTGCTGAGAAAACTGTGACAAAAATTTTCTTTTATTGGACATTTATGTCAAAAATTAACTATGTCAGTAAATAGGAAGTAGATGAGCGACAGACCTGAAATCAAATCCCACCTTATGGGAGCCCATACTGATGCTTCATACCGAATATCAATAGGCTGTGATAAGTTGTTGCTGAGAACACTGTTACAAAAATTTTTCTATTATTGGACATTTATGTCAAAAATTAACTAAGTCGGTAAACAGAAAGTAGGTGAGCGACAGACCTGAAATCGTATCCCACCTTATGGGAGCCCATGCTGATGCTGCATACCAAATATCAAGGCTGTGATTAGTAGTTGCTGAGAAAACTATTACGAAAATTTTCTATAATTGGACATTTATGTAAAAAATTAACTAAGTAGGAAAACAGAAAGTAGATGAGCAACAGACCTGAAATCCTATCCCACCTTACAGGAGCCCATACTGATGCTGCATACCAAATATCAAGGCTGTGATTAGTAGTTGCTGAGAAAACTGTTACGAAAATTTTCTATAATTGGACATTTATGTAAAAAATTAACAAGATTGCAACGCGTAGCCATGTGTCCCCCGCCGCTGCATGAAAATTGTATGGTATGAATTTGATCGATATATTATCTGAGAAACAATAGAAATTGGTTGTTTCAGAGACGAAATCATTCAGTCAAAACAAGGAAGGAAACCAGTGAACATAAATTTTTTTTTGACAAAGTCCCATTTTTTGGACCAGAAAATCACAAATTTGTAAATAATGCGAAAACTGTAAATATTGCTTCAAAATTTTTTCCGTATTATTATAGAGTACCTTTCACTCTATCAGCCTACAACATTTCAGAACCCTGTGCACTTAGGTAACCGAGATATTGAATGTCCTATATTTTGACCTTTCTTCCCTGTTTTCATGGAAAAGGCGGCCATTTTGAAAATTTCAAATATGGGATGATCACCTACTAATAATACCCTTTCTGTGTGTAAAGTTTCAGCAACATCTGTTCAGTAGTATCTGAGGAGTTGCACCCACAAAAACATTTGACAAAGTCCAATTTTTTGGACTGAAAAATAACAAATTCGTAAATAACTCAAAAACCGTAAATATCTATTCAAAATTTTTTTCCGTATTATTATAGAGTACCTTTTGCTCTATCAGCCTACAAAATTTCAGAACCCTGTGCACCTAGGTAACCAAGATATTGAATGTCCTATATTTTTACCTTTCTAACCTTTCTTCCCCGTTTCCGTGGAAACAGCAGCCATTTTGAAAATTTCAAATATGGGATGATCACCTACTAATAGTACCCTATCAGTGTGTAAAGTTTCAGCAACATCCGTGCAGTAGTGTCCGAGGAGTTGTACCCACAAAAAACGTGACGGACGGACAGACAGAGACCATTACTAAGTCCCTCCGACGCGTTGCGGCGGGGGACAACTAAGTAGGAAAACAGAAAGTAGATGAGCGACAGACCTGAAATCGTATCCCACCTTACAGGAGCCCATACTGATGCTGCATACCAAATATCAAGAGGCTGTGATTAGTAGTTGCTGAGAAAACTGTTACGGAAATTTTCTAAAATTGGACATTTATGTCAAAAATTAAGTCGGTAAACAAAATACCCCCATACCCCCTCCCCCCCCCCCCCCCCCCCAATTTCAAATGATTGCTGCCTTAGACACATTGGGAAGACAATATATTTTTAAGTAAGTATTTCTTTTATGTTGTAAAACCAATTTCAGAACCATGTGCTTCAACAAACACATAAAATTGGTTTCCCAAAAGCTACATGTAAAATGTTGAGCTTTATACCTCAAATCATCAAAGAAAATTTATAAATGTTCTAATCAACAATGACCAATGATTGATTCTTTCTCAAACTATATTTTTTTTCTGGAGACTTTGCCTAAATAAAAATGCTATTTTTCTAAGATTTTTTGGAATTTTCTGTATGAAAACTAGAAAAACTGTGAGCCGCAGCTCATAAATAAATATCCCCAACCCCCCAAAAAAATTAATCAGATAAAATTTAGAATAGGAGATGCACATCTACATTATGTCACAAAGATTGTGTGTAGGTTTCATGAAAATCAATCAAGGGGTTTAGGAGGAGTTGCAGATAATAGATAACCCCCATGTAGTCGAATGGCTAAGTCCATGTTTTGGTATGGAAAACTCCAAAAATCATTCTGATAAAATTTTAAAATAGTAGGTACACATCTACATTATGTCACAAAGATTGTGTGTAAGTTTCATGAAAATCCACCAAGGGGTTTAGGAGGAGTTGCGGATAAGAGATGGGTACCCCCATGTAGTCGAATGGCTAAGTCCATGTTTTGCTATGGGAAACCCCAAAAACCATTCTGATCAAATCTTAAAATAGTAAGTGCACATCTACATTATGTCACAACAATTGTGTGTAAGTTTCATGAAAATCCATTACGGGGTTTAGGAGGAGTTGCGGATAAGAGATGGGTACCCCCATGTAGGAGAATGGCTAAGTCCATGTTTTGCTATGGGAAACACCAAAAATCATTCTGATCAAATTTTAAAATAGTAGGTGCACATCTACATTATGTCACAAAGATTGTGTGTAAGTTTCATGAAAATCCACCAAGGGGTTTAGGAGGAGTTGCGGATAAGAGATGGGTACCCTGAAGTGTAACGGAAGGACGGACGGACACCCCTATCACCATATACCCCCCACTTTTGAAGTGGGGGGTATAATAAGATGAAATATCAAATTAACCAAATATGAATAATTTGTAATTTGTGGGCAATTTGAGAAGTTAGTTTTTTTGTTGTTCCTTAAATCTTAATTATTATTTCCTTAAATTCAGATGAAATTACATGTACCACACAATTAAGTTCTTAATTAAACTTTATCTTCCATTGGCATGATCGATATCTGTTAAATATAATAGTACATATTTCTTTAATTGAAGATGCACGTGTTAAACACTGATAAAAGTACTTTTATCTTAAAGAACCTGTCATTATAAAGGTTAAATATTTTCACACTTTTCTAACTTGGCAATACCTTTAATGGCAAAAATTCTTTATGGTATAAGTTTTTGTTGTATAATACTGATACTGGGTCAATCATTAAATGTTCTTTTTATGATGGACCGAGATTGTTAAATTGTTCATTTTCAAATTTCAAATCAGTCTTTTCGTAATAATTGGGTAAGCTCACCAGTTAAAGTAGCAGACAAGGACAAACTTTAAAATAAAACTGTAACAGGGAATTTTAAAATCTGTCAAAGTCAAAAATGGTCGAATTTTTTTAAACAGGAAGTAGGTGAGTGAAAGACATCAAATCAAATCCCATGTATGGGATCCCATCCTGATGCTGTGTACCAAATATCAAGTGGTTGTGATCAGTAGATGCTGAGAACAATCTACGAAAATTTCTCCCCTGCCTGCCTATCCCATGCCGCCCAACAGTCACAATTTAATAACCCGGATTTTGCACACCGTGAAATTTGGCCAAAATTGGTTGTGAATTTACCTGATTTTTATGGTTTCCATGTCTTTTCAGATATCGTATAAAATCTTTTCTTGAGCAGTCTTTGACTAAAACTAATTCCATAGCACCATCGGCTAAATGTGTAAATTTACTAAGACCTTCCGGTGCCACTTCAGAATTGCCAGGTATTCCATACAGTCCTACATGGTAGTAGCTACCTTTACAAGCCTTCCAAGGGTTGTCCTCTAAAACTTCTTCTTGTAAATTTTCTGTATCACTTAAATCTAGAAAGATAGAGAAATGGATTAATAAGACATAGATGTAGGAGAAGCTGGAATACTGACAGTCAGAGAGGGTCCTGTAACCAAAAAGTTGAAGTTTTTTTCTAAATTATTTGAAGTATTACCATGATATTGTATTACGTTATTCCTCAAATAATGCTTAATTTCAGACCTACATGTATACTCTTTTGAAGTTTGGCAGTTAAGTGTTCACAAAAATTGTGGATGAACAAATGCAGACAGACAGGTTGATTCCTATAAACCACCATACTTTTTTTGCATGTAGCTATTCCATAAATGATTAGATGGGGGAGGTTGGAGGGCACTTTTTTTCAAGACCCGACCACCCACATGAACTTATATAAAATTTATGATAAGGAATAAAAGAAGTTGAAATAATTTACCACAAGACCCATCTAAAAATTATATAAATTGCCTTCCAACCCAATTAATGGATTAGCCCATAGCTATTACAAGTTATACATTGAACTTCACATTCTCTTCTTCATTTGACATTAAATTGATTGATTTATCTATTCATTACTTATGGCATATAATATTAATACCATAACTTTTGTTACAACTTGGAGGATTAAAGGATTGGACTTCACATTCTTGTATTTCATATGAGATTGATGAATTGATAATGATACGCCCAATGTATGTATGTGGGTCAGACATATGGTTTTACCCTTGTCCATCTGTACGTTCATGTCCATACGGCCGAAACACTTTGGTAATGTTCATGATTAAGGTCCATAGCTCAGATACATTATGTTGGGGGTCAATGATATTTCACTATCATATGTGTTTTGGGTAGCACTACATCACCCACTTGAATAAAGTCACTGCAACTTATATTTTAAGCATGAACAACTATCATGGTTACCAGTAAGTTCATGGTAAAGGTCCATATCCCCGGTAATACATGTAAGGGATTAATGATATTTGAAGAAGGTGAGGGCCATCTGTGGCTTATTAACTAATTTTCAATTTGTTTGTATAATTTGAATGATTGATTCAATGACTGATTGTGAAACCTACTATTAAAATCATTACTATTCTTACTTCTACTAAGAGGTTTTAAGGGTTGGAAGCTTAAGGTTGGACCTCAAATTTTTCTATTTCATCCCAAATTGATGGATTGATTGATGTACATTTTACTTACTATTAAAATCGTTACTATTGTTACTATTACTAAGAGGATTAAATGGTTGGACTTCACATTCTTCAATTTCATCTGAGACTTGATCCTCCTCTTCCTTGGTTTCTACATTTATACATACATCACACCTATATAGGAGAATATATAAGTTAGTTAGTTATTGCTTTATTCCCAAGCAGCACAAATCCAGCTTTATTAGGAAAATGAACATGAAAGGGGTAATTAAATGAACATTAATTCTTTTCCCCAGAGATAACAGTTCAGCAGAAAGGTTTATCAGAGGGCGCAGCAATAGTATTTTACATTACAATCATACCTTCCCTATTCTAAATATAGTACTTTTTCTCTACATATAAAGGTTTTTTTATTAGTGAGGGAGTGTTAGTGTTGTTGTTATCATACCTACCCTTGTTAGACTCACACAATATTGTTTCTCTAGATATTAAGGTATTTTTCGGTTGAGGTGTTGTTATTGTTGTGAGCAGGGGGGTTCCTACATCACAATGATACCTACCCTGTTCTACACACACAATACTGTTTCTCTAGAGGTAAAGGTTTAGCGGGATGGTACTTTCTCTGGGATGAGGAGGATATTGTGGGGCAGGGGAAGGGTATTACAAATCATAACCATACCTACCCAGTTCTACACACACAATACTGTTTCTCTAGTGGAAAAGGTTTAGCGGGATGGTATTTTCTCTGGGGAGAGGAGGATATTGTGGGGCAGGGGAAGGGTTTAAAAATCATAACCATACCTACCCTGTTCTACACACACAATACTGTTTCTCTAGAGGTAAAGGTTCAGCAGGAAGGTATTCTACATCACAGTCGTATAATCTGAAAAAGTACAAAGTCACATGATACTTTGGACTCATTTAATTTACAGCAGTTGCCTTGGTTTTCCTTAAAAATGATATGTCATTGGATTTCTAATTTAGTGGTTTGCAAATCTTGTTTAAAAGAATCAATATAAAAAAAATACTTCTCAGGGCTCAAGCTACTTAAGAAAAATAGGGAGAAGTGACTTCTCTTTCAGATTGGTATCAGGGAGAAGTGGGGAGGGACAGGGAGAAGTGAAGTTATAGCAGGAAGAAGTTGGAATTAAACTTTATAAATACACCGGTGTATGTATTTATGATATAATACTATAATAGTATATATAGCATTTTGTTATACACTATATATTCTCTAGTTCATTTTAAGAAAACTTGTGGTTTTATCATTTGTAACTGATATTTTCTTATGATATTTCTGCATGCTGATGACCAAGAACCATTTTCTTGCATTAGCACAGAGAGTCCCGAGGTTTATATTCAATATTTGTCTTGTTTTCTGACAGGTTTCTATTTAAGATGTTAAAACAAAATGTATTATTTACTTGGGATTTGTATTCATTCTGGATTAATTCTCATGAGGACCTACTTTGCCCTTCTGAAATGCAGAGCATAATCTTCTGTCATCATCTTGTACTAGAAACGTCCCAAGATGTGAACAGAAATTAACATTTCTAATGATAAAGAATTTTTTCTCACTGGTTTATGGATGAATCATCTAAATAACGAAGTATGGTTTTAAAAGAAAAGTTTCAAAAATAAACATTTTTCTTTGGAATGCAAAATTAAGCAAACATTATATAAACTTGGTTTAGATTTCAACAATAAATTTGATGAAAAATGGGGGTAAAATTGTTGTATGTCTTAAATTTACAATAAAATATTTTTTTAAAGGGAGATAATTTTAAACTTTACTCATTCATTCACAAATTGACAAAAATATCGATCTCATTTCATTTGTTCTTTGTCTTTAAACATTGTTAAATAAACAATCTTTTCCAAAATTAAAATAGACATAGTCTAAACTGATAGAATAGTACAATATCTAATAATTTCCACAGGGATTTGCAATGGGATTAAGTAGTTAACAGAAAATTGATTGCCGACGGCAAAACCCTTTGAAGTTCCGATTTTCACACCTTGTACTGGCACAGCTTGGGGGCTAATTTTGACAAGTTTATGACCTATTTTGTTAATTAATATCCAAGCTAATCCCTTAAATAAACATTAAGGTAATCAAGGTATCTGTGGAAGTGGCAATTTTAACATAGGAAATAGGAAAAATACAGAGGATTGCTCGGGCGACTTATGCGAGATCGTAGGGCGACTTGACTTCGCTTTTGATGGAGAGTCAGGGCGAAGTCGGCGGCCCAAGGGCGACTTCTTCGCCCACTTCGCCCGGTAGCGTGAGCCCTGCTTCTTTGGATTCTAATTTTCATTATGGACTGTCACCCTTTAAACCATGAAATTCTGTTAGAGTAAAAAAGGCCTGATTTCTTTAAACAGGAAGAAGCTGAGCAACAGAACTTATATCAAATTCAACATGATGGGACCACATGCTGATGCTGTCTGTATTCCAAATATCAAGGACTGCGTTGAGTATTTGCTGAGAAAACTGTTCCCATTTTTTTTCTCTATCTGCATGCCCACGACCAAGTTGACCAATTAACCCACCTGTCATTCACCATTTAATAACCTGGACTTCACTTTGTGATCCCTGGCCAAATATTAGCACCCAACAAATAATAATGAAACCACAGTTTACATTTATGTGCAAGAAATCTTTGTCAAACATTTCATTTGTACTTGCCATCATTATGTTTATGGTTTGATGTCTTGAAAGGTGTTATTCTTTAATCATTCTGAGATTGGTTATGAACCATTGGTATTATATATCTTTATGTGAGGTCATTTGTTGTCTTGACAGTTACTGTAAAAACAGAAATTTTCATAAGGGACTATCAGGGCTGTCAAGTTTTGATGAGCTGCATGCGTGAGATTTGCCGAAAAATTGAAAGATCAAAGGAAAAAATTAAAAGATCAAAGAAATTTGCCGCCAAATTGCCGACTAGATGCGTGAGTCTCACGCGAGCTGCGTGACACTTGACAGGCCTGGACTATTTTAGTCTTATCAATTTTAAACATTTCATGGATGCACACACACAAAAAAAAATTGTGCCCATCAAATTTAGTTTGGTGCTCTCAACCACAAAATTTTACTCCCACGAAAATATTTGATAGTACAGTATCTGCCGCATCTGGTCAATGTTGGAGGCCAAGTTTTTATGTGTGTGGAAGCTTCCCCTTATGATAGTCTATATTAAAACCTACTTACCTTAATTTAGATTTACCAAGGGCTTTAACTACAGCAGCTTCTAATCCTTTACTTCCTATCCCTACATTGTTATATTTCTTGGCTAATTTTAAAACATTTCCTGCAAATCCATATTGAGCTATGAATCCCCATTGTAAAAATTTATCTTTATGGAATATAGACATCACATCTACAGAAGCTGTTTTACCTGAAACAGAAAGTCATTCTATCTTTAAGAAAACAAGAAAATGTGTCAAACAGACACAATGCCCCTCCATTATATTTAACAGCTAGGTTACCTATCTATTAGAAAGCTCACCTCATTACCCATTATTGTTAGTACCGGTAAGTGGGAATGGACTTTTAACCACTTTTTTATAGTGGTAATCCATGCGGAAAATATAGGTCACATCCAGCATCTGAAGCATGCATTGTGCTTAGAATCAAAATACGCACCTACCATACCACAGGGTTCCCACTATTTTTTGGACACAAAATTCAAGGGTTTTTCCAGGACTTTTCAAGGGTATTGAGGTCATTTTCAAGGATTAAAATAGTCCGCAAATTTGTTTAAAATCCAATATTTTTGGCCTTTTTTTATCAAATGGTCAACAAATCTGCATATAACAAAATTCCAGGGTTTTTCAAGGATATTTGATAAAATTCAAGGATTTTTCCAGCTTTTTGAGCATTGAAATGAAATTCAAAGACTTTTCAAGGTTTCCTTGAATTCAAGGATGGAGTGGAAACCCTGATACCAATATGATTGTTGTGGCACTTGTCAGTAAGTGGGAATTAGGAAATATGAGGATTTGGGAAAACGGACGGATGGACGAATGGACCCCTCTACTTTCGTCGGAGCAGCATAAAAATCTGTCAAAGCCAAAAATGGACAAGTTTAGTTAACAGGAAGTAAATAGCAACAGACCTGAATTGATCACACCCCTTGCTGCAGCAGGTACACCAAACGAGGCTGAGGTAAGTAGTTTTTATAACTAGTAGGGTGATCAGTTCCATTTGCAACACACCTTCATATTTCTAATGATTAGGCTAACAAATGACAAATAAGGGAGATAACTCATGTTTTATTACACACATGTTTCTTTCTTTTATCTCAAAATATGACAGCAACGTCTTGCAACAAGCAATAACTTCTTCTCTGTACCATTCTGGAGCACCTGATTTTACTCTCATAATGACGTTGTTTAATATGTTTTCGTACTGTCTGTTTCTTCATGCTGTTCTCATTTAGGATGACTGCTTTAGTGGTTGCCCTTACAGACTTTTGACATCTGAATGCCCTGATGGTACCTCTTTGCTTCTTTCATGTTTCATTATTAATCAATTTGATGAAATAAAATACATGCTTGTAACATCCATGATCGAACAGGGTAAAAATCTATTAAAGTAAAAAAAGGGCGGATTTCATTCAACAGGAAGTAGGTAAGCAACAGATCTGAAATCGAATCCTACACTATGGGACCCCACCCTGATGCTGTATACAAAATTATACATCAAGTGGCTGTGATTAGTAATTGCTGAGAAAACTGTTACACAAATTTCTTCCCCATGCACACAACCGCCTGCCGCCCGACCGCTGCCCGCCATTTGTGTTTTATAACGCGGGTGTTCCACTCCGTCAAATTCCAGCCAAAAAAGTAATCATGCATTTTCAAAGACATTGATTGACATGGAGTTGTAGTTCCAACCAACTTTACTTACCCAGAATGATATTAATGGCGGCACTAACAGGATCTACCAAACCTAATACAGATTTAGCTGTCTGATTTGTTGTTCCTGAAAAAATAGAATTATATAGCTTAGACCTAGCAAAAATTGTGTTTCTCTAAATGTGCTACTGAACAAAGTAATGGACTGCATGTTATTAGTGATTCACCAATGAATATTTGGGTATCAGAATTTTTCATGGTTTTCGTGGGTGGTCTTGAACCACACAATTTGATTCCCCACCAATTGGAAATTTAACATTGATATGGATACTGCAGACTTCAAAACCACGAATTTAAGAATCCACGAACTGATCCTTTTTCATCAAACAACAAAAATTGGTACCCACAAAAATAAATGAATTCTCAGTAGTTAATATGGCATCAGTTCCGTTCATCTTTAAGACATTTTCAAAACTACAGCCAGTTTAACATAAACAGTTTTTTGCTTATTATTACATATTTCTTACATTCTAGCAATACTTCAGTAAACAAAAATCAATATGCGCATGGGTGCAAAAGCCGAGTTGCCGTATTTTACTAACCAAAACCTTTTCAAAATTTGCTGACAATTTGAAAATGTGGGATTCAAATGAAACAATCAATTTTAAGTGGTCTTATTGTTGTCTTTTGTGTTCATTAATGAATAGAAGGATTCTTGAAGTTAAACTACCTGTAGGTATAATTCCTAATGGCACATGTGATCTAGCAGGACTAAAACCTGTTTTGACATCCACATGTTTAAGAACTTGGACTCTGTTTAGTAAAGCTGTTGCTACTTTATTCACTGTGCCATCACCTCCAATACAAACAACACTGGAAAATAAATAGAAAAAGAACTTTAATAAAATGTTGAAAACATTAAGCATTTTTCCTGGTGCTGAACATGTCATTGTTTTAGGAGCTACACTTCCATTTTCAATTGTTTTTGGTTTTTCTCTTGACACCAACATTGTTCCTCTTCCCCCCACTCCCTGCCCCTCTACCCTGCTCCCTCAACCGCTGTATCTCAGTTCCCCCTGTCCGCCCCCTCTTCAAACTTCATTCAATGCTTTTTATGAGAGTTTATACTCCTAGAATTATGTGTATTGAACTACCGTATAGCAGGTTATTTTCGCTGGTTGACAGAAACCGCAAAAATAAATCCTGCAAAATTATCTATCTAACGCAAATCATATACAAACATCATCACAAACTGTGAAAATAAAACCCGCAAAAATATTTCACATACCTTATGAAAAAGCCGCAAAAATAACCCCCTATACGATAAATTTACTCTAAGATGTCTCATACATTGTTTTCTATTAGGCCCCAAAACAAGTATGTGTGTTTCATGCTAAAAAAAATAATGTCAGTTGGTAGTTTTTTTTTTACTTTGATTGAATGCAAAGAAAATACATTTTTGTATCCAGTTAAAAAATGTTTAAGCAAAATAGGCAATGAAAAGGCTAGGGTCGGCATGAAAGGTAGGAAGGGAAACCAGAAACCCACACATTTTCTATTTGGCCTTACTACTCACCAATCATATTGTTCTAACTCTGTATGTATCATATCTTGTTTCACATGTTCATTATGTTGTATTTCTATAAAAAGAGAAAAAAGCCACATGAATTATCATATGTATTTAAAGCAATATCCAATTTATGGCTCATTTATATGATGAATTTTACATGTTTTACACTAAAACTAAGCAACCATAAAATTTGATCCATTTAATTTATTGATCAAACATTTTTTTAAACTTGGTAGATGCAAGAGTGAACAATTTAATTATAGATTTCAATACATTTGGTCAGTAACATTGCATTTCTTATTCGACACTGACATTTAAGCACACATTGTATAAAGGATTTTTTTGTTCATACCCTAAATATGCTCACTCAAAAAAGTTACGCAACAATACAAAATTTCCCTATATATTCTAAATAAACCTAACTAATTTTATTTTTGTATTGCAAAGCCATTTCTTAACCGATTTTAATGAAATAATAACCAAAAGAACGAGAAATGATTGAAATTTATTTTTATGCTTATAGAAAAATCGTCACTTCACTGATTTTTAAGATATCACAAGTAGAAATCAACGGTTAATTTTATTCGTCAACAACCCGTTTAAATCAACCAACATTTTCCGTGGAAAAACATTGGTTATGTTCGGCTCGCGTTCTTTTAAAAACCGTAACAGCTAGGATTTTTCCCAAATCATAAAAAATAAACTTCACTTGTTTGTCTTTTTCTTGGTTTTTATTTGATTAAAAATGATTGAGGAACGGCTTGGCAATATCAATTTATAATAAGGTAGGTTTACTTAAAAAATATAGGGAAATTTTCCACTGTTGCGTAACTTTTTTGAGAGAGTATATATGAATCAAGCTCAAGTTTAATCATGAAATAAGAACCTGCAAAATAAGTACTTTTACAGTATTTGTGAGTCCTACATTCCCCAATATCATCAAAATGTCTTTCATCACATGAAAAATACATCCTGCAAAAGTTATACATGCATGCCTACCTGTTTGGTCAAACATTATTCCAGCTGCTTCGAACAATGGGAAAACTTTTCTGTGACAAATGTCTTTACTTTTATGTGGTCCAGCAAAAATTTGAAGGTAAAGTTTCATCTTTTTCGGTCGTTTTGTCATGGCTGAAACAAATCCACAAAAAATACATTTTAATATCGATATGATCTTGACAAGATTAAAAGGTTAACCAATATCTTTAGATTTGTGAAAAAGTGTCACTAATTTAAAAGAGCTGGTCCATGTTCAAGACAGCAGGTTTGAAAAAAATACACTGTTTAGGACAAACTGGTTGCAAAAAAGATGACCCATTCTTGCGGCACACTTGCATCTAAAAAATAGCAATACTGTGGCAGATACAGAAATTTTCAAACAGGGGGCGCGCGATTAAAAAAATACCTTCTGGGACCTCTTGTTTCATACAGTTCTTAAATAAATTTTTCTGTCAAAGGGGTGGGGGCGCGCCCGGTACGCCATTCCTAGATCCGCCTTTGCAATAGTACACTATATGCCAATCTTTTAGTATTTTGTGATTTAAAATACAGGTGAAAAGTCAGACTAATTTTCAAGAAATAAACTATAATTACTAAAACAACAAAACACCTTATGTTTGTATATGCCCCTAATCAAAAGTGGGCAGACCAGGATGACACCAGTAAGTGTGACCGTATTTGGTTTCATTATCTACCAAACATCCTGTCTAGTTAATGGCCCCAGGTGATAACCATACATGTAGGTAATTAACTGTGATTAGTACCAAGCCATAACTGTTAATAAGTGTATTTGTTAAGTTTAACAAGATTTTAATCCACATGGATCAGTCTTTTCATCCTTGTCAGCAATACTGTCATTTTGTACATTGTAAAACTAAAACCAAGAAATTGTACTGTTTACTAGAAAAAGTCATTTATAGATGCCCTTCACTCTGGAGCGCGCGCTAAAGTGCCCTCTTCCTGCGCCCCTCTATTTTCAGTTCCTAGCTAGAATACTGATAACAATGAGTTACTTTCAATGTACTGAACTACTGTGGAAGTGTTATTGTATGTTGGTTAGTTAAAGTTTTAAACATCCTTTTCGACACACCTGGGTGGTCAGTTTGAATGTTGGAGGAAACCACCAACCTTGGGTAGGTAACTGATAAACCTCATCACATACAGGTTGGATAGTATTGTTTTTTTGTAAATTACTAGCTGAACTCAAATACTATCTGAGAAGTGATTGGCTAGTGAAGTGTTGTTGTAAGTACAATACCAGTATTTACTGTTCATTTGGAACCAACACAAAATAGGGAAGAATTAAATTTCAAAAACATAAGTATTGCAACCACAATGAAATACTGCTGTTTCATTATTATTCGTGGGATATCAATTTTCGTGGTTTTCGTGGGTAACATTTTACCACAAAAATAAAAATCCAACGAATTGTTATTTCCTATAAGCAACATGAACAAACCACGAAATTAAGAATTCAACGAAATGTCTTATATGGGTAAACCACGAAAATTGATACCCACGAAAATAAATGAATTCACAATACACTAAACATTCATCTAGAGATATATGACTTTCTAATCATTTCTTACTATCTAAATAATCCATTATTTTTTCACAGTATTGTTTGCACATCTTTTCACTTGGA
Source organism: Arcuatula senhousia (assembly GCA_963971305.1). Classification (NCBI taxonomy): domain Eukaryota; kingdom Metazoa; phylum Mollusca; class Bivalvia; order Mytilida; family Mytilidae; genus Arcuatula; species Arcuatula senhousia. The sequence continues at coordinate 17,780,240 of OZ020315.1, forward strand.
TGTTCAAGTTCTATAACTCTTTCTTTTAAATAATTAGGACCACTAATTTCATAAGAATAGATAGTAAATCCAAGGCACATCCCCTCTCCTTCATGTTGCCCGCTGCTTCTTCTTCTTTTTATCTTTACTCCAAGTATGTCTTTGATGGGAAGAATCTCTTCTGACACTCCTTTCTTTTTCCTGAACAGTCCTCCAGATTTTCCTGAAATATTCATGAACATAAATTTAACATGTTTGTAAAGTGACATAACAGAGCTGTCAAGTTTTCAAATTGAAAATGCGTGAGATCTGGGAAAAAACGACAAAGATCAAAGGCGGCAAACTAAAGATCAAAGGAAAATGCGGCCGATTTGGTCCAAAAATGCGTGAGTCTCACAGCAATTGCGTGAGACTTCAAAGGCCTGACATAACATTCTATTATTTGAAAAGTGCAATTAATGTTTATCCCTGATGTGAATTAAGTTTTCTTCAAAGGCATATCCAATCTTATCAAAATCAGATTTCACTTATGTGCTTTGTGGTGAGAAAAGTGCATGTACAATGAGAAATCTGATTATTATAAAACATTTATATGAGTTAAACTAGCTAACGTTTTATCAAACACAAAGATTCCAATAGCAGGACCCTTTGAATATACCGTATAAGTTGGGCTTTTTCGCGGGAGTTAAATTTCGCAGATTTCTAATAAAATGGAAGATCTTTTCTTCACAGAATTTGATTTTAGCAATTATTTATATAGGAGTATATACTGTACATATACATGTACTATTAGCGAAATTTTATTTTCACGGGTTTATATATTCGCCAGTTGCAAACTATTGCGAAAAAAGCGAAAAAAAACATCTTATACGGTAGTACATATTGTACATGTATGGTAACATACTAGTTGAAGCAGTTATTATGGGGGTGCTTGCCATTATTTAAATCCTTCTGATATATTTTGGCAAGGCCATGATGCCTTGGGCAAGGTATCAGCTGTTGTTTTCACAAAACATTGTAAGTGTAAAAATGATTGTAAGTTATGACGTCATAATGTAAATTTGATTCTGACGTCATAGCTTACGACCAATTTTAAACTTACGATTTTTTGTGAAATTCATTGCAGGTCCTTACATACCAGAACCTGTTTCTACCTCGAGTCATTTCATACCAAAATACCAAAAGTGTGATTAAAGAGGACTGTTTTGTACTGATCTTTTAGAGTATCTGATTTTGTTATGTTGTATTTTTTCATTTGTTTACCTGTACCTATATTCTATCTCCAACCTGTTTACAGGATTTACTTAGAACTAAAGATAATAAAATGCTTTCATGTGGAGCAACCATTTGATTTTTAGGGGGGGGGGGGGGGGGGCTATGGTGAAATTTGAAAAAAAAAAGCAGGATGGCAAAAATCCAGAAATAAAAAGGCAGGACAGCTGGTAATTTGAGTCAAAAAAAGGTAGGATGGTATTTTTGGGTAAAAAATTTATAGTTGCTTTAAAAATAAAAATCTAGGCTAGATTTTCCGAAAATAAAAAGGCAGGACGAAGAAAATATCCATAGCCCCCCCCCCAAAAATCAAATGGTTTCCCCCTTAGCATGTTATTCAAGTCAAAACTACACATTTTGGGAAAATTTGATTTGCTACCTTATATGAAACCATCTTTGAATAAAAAGCTTTGCTGAGCGCAGCATGATACGACCGCAACATGGTGAACCCTGTACGTTTTAGGCCTAATATGGATAGTCAATTGCTCTGGACACATGCTGACCTGTCAAGTGTCATGCAACTTGCGTGAGACTCACGCATCTTGTTGCCAATTTGGCGGCAAATTTCTTTGATCTTTTTCTAAAAGAGATCAAAATTAGACCACAAATTTTCAATTTTGGCCCTAATTTCATAATAGGGGGAAAGAGGAGGGTTTTTTGTATCCACTATTTGACATAAACAAACATGCAAAAAAAATATTTCAAAATCGCATCAAAAGTAAAAAAGTTTCAATTTTGGTCCCTTTTGGCCCCTCATTACATAATAAGGGAAAAAAGGGGGGGTCGTGAAAATTGATTCTCAATTTTGTATTGCTATTTGACAAGAACAAACATGCAAAAAAAAATTCAAAATCGGACCACTAATTTAAAAGTTTCGATTTTGGCCCCTTTTGGCCCCTTTTTACATAACGAGGAAAAAGGGACCCGCAAAAGTTCATCAGGTTCATTCTATACTTGTAAGAAACATTCTTCACAAATTTCACAGCAATAAGCCAGTTAGAAAAAGAGTTATGGTGGAAAAAATAAAATATTTGATTTGTTTGACCCTTTTGGGCCCCTAATTTCGAAACAAAAAAGGAGGACCCCCAAAATCAATCCCATTCACCCTTTTATGTCAAGGAACATTAATGCAAAAGTACAAAGCAATAGGATGACTAGAATTAAGTTATCGAGGCAACAAACTTAAAAGAAGGATTTTTGGCCCCTTTTTGGCCACTAATTTTAAAACCAAAACAGGTGGGACCCCCAAAATCAATCCATCCATCCTTTAATAGAAAGGAAAATCATTGTGAAATTTCATTGCATTCGGAATACTAGAACTAAAGTTATTGTGTATACACTAAAGTCAACAGACAATGACACCGACAACGACGACAGCATCATATCATTATATGTCCCCAAGTTTTTTGCTGTTGTATAAAAACCACTTCAGGACTGAAAATAGTTTTTCTCAGTTTAAGTTAAATTCAGTCCTGGAATGGTTCTGAATGTCAATGCTATATGTGCAAATTGTACTTTTTCTCAATTTTTTTATAATCATTGCTGCTTATTCAATCTCCTGTATGCATGTAATCGACATTTGTTGTTTCTGTTTTTTTTTTTACTTAGTGCTCGACTCCTTTTTATGCTACTTCATTTTTATGTTTGATTACATGAGTACAGCCCTTTTAAAATACTCATCCAGATTCTCGATTTGGATTTTTTTATTTTTCCCTTTGCCATGTTTGCAGGTTGGCAACATGATACAACAATGTTGAGCTAAGGAAATTTATCTCTATCTGCTTATGGGGTAATTTCGGTATCAGGTCCGTTCGCCCCTGTCCTACGTTCGCCCTGGGTCCGTTCGCCCTATATTATATATAAGGATAATGTCAACTGAAACTTAAACTTATGAGACTGGGATATTAATACAAGATGTTTTTGTATTAATATGAAAAAAGTTAAATAAGTGATTTTTAAAATACATATGCATTTGATATAGATTAAACATTGAAATCCCCTGACTTGAGAAGGAATATAACATTTTTTAATAAATAACTAATAATGCAAAGTATCTGTGCTTATACATGTAAAAATGTATTTGCATTTATATGCAGATGGTTTTCAAAATAAAGTTAACAAAAAAAAAAAAAAAAACGAAAAGCGATGATCAACATCTAACTAGACTAAATCGTCAATGAGATTAACGGATTTCAGTTGTAACTGAGAAAATTAAAACTAAGTTTTAATTTTCTCAGGTTGTAAAAACAGTAATCAGACGGCCACGCGTACTCAGCTTGGGTCTGGCTTGGGTCATAAAGTTAATTAGATTAAATGACAATTAAGGTAACTATGAGGAGTGCAAAATTACATTTAATTTTCATGATTGGTGGAACTAGAGCATGCTCCACTGTTCAGTTTTTCTGTAGTACTATTTTGTTAGTTTATTTTTTCTGTTTTTATAATTCTGAATATTTTGGTATCATCTGCAAAAAACGTAGGAATCAGAGCTTATTGTGTCTGCAGGGAGATCGTTATATAAAAATTTAGTAGGAAGAACCGTACAGGACCAAAAAAACGTCGCGCCTTGTGGAATGCCTGAATGTCACTTCTGTCGGGTCTGATAACTCAACATTGTGGGGCTTTATCGAATGCTTTCTGGAAATCGGTTAAACAAAAGCTACATGATAGCCATTATCTAGTGCTTCTGTTTATTTGTTTAAATTTCATAGCAGTTGAAGTTATGTTGCCCCATATTGTTAGTTGGAATACATTTGTTTGTTTTCATATGGTCAACTATGTGTTCCCGACAGTACCATTTTCCGTGATCTTATACATACTTTAATCTTCAGTATAATTCTAATTCCATTTTTGAAAATTGCACTAATTTGGGATTTTTCAAGCCAGTTGGTACTTTTCCTAAAGACACGGTCGTTAATATATTTAAATTACTTTAATATTCTAGCTAATTGTTTAGATATTTTCATAGACTTGTATGTTAGAATGTCAAATACATGTACATGTCATGATATAAATACAACGTGTAGGAACTTTTTGTTGGTGGTTATCTGTAATACCTTAAAACCGTTAAACATGCAGGTCGGGTTTTCTAGATTTTGTTTGACCTATTAATCAATCAAAATTGTAAAAGATTGACCTTTCAAATGGGGGAAAATGGTAAAACTTTTTTTTCGTCGGTTTGATAGAAAAGTTCCTAACATAAACATGTATTCTTTAACTTCCTCGCTCATATTTCGCAAATACCAAATATCATTGGTTTTAAATGTTATTTTGTTTAACAAGGGTAAATTCTCCTTATAAAGTAATGTTATGTTCCACTTATTGACTTCTATTTTATTAAGTGTATTGGTCAATGGACAATCAAAAAGGTAAACATAGCCATAAAATCTCCCTACTGGTCAAAGCTGTTTGGGTGAAAAAGTGTTTCTTTAATATGTTTATTTTTAATATGACATTAATACAAATACAACAACCATTTTTTTCACCGCTCATTTTAAAGATTTGTTTTGCGAGTCATGTTATATTTTAATTATTTCACAAAAAGCACGTGTTGGCGATTGTATTTATTTATACTCTCTCAAAAACTATTGGTTAAAAGTTTGACGAAAACATTATCCTTAAAAGGTAAAATCTTCGACCTGTTAAAGCAAAGATGTACATGTATGCACTTACAAACCCAACGGTATTTCTTTTTAAAAAAAAATAACTAGACAAATGACTTTATGATATTATTTTTCATTTTTGGAATGGTAAAAAACCCTTTTGTCAAAATTCAAAAAACGAAATTGGAATCATTCAAACTTTACATAGATTAATGTGATGAAGAAACACACTTGGTGCCAAAAGCTCACCGGCCGATTATTACATAATTATTTTATGGTAAGTGATGCGTTTCTTGTCGATGATTCAACATATTCCGAAAAACATTTTTTTTCCTATTGTCCAGAGTTTTTTTCTTTGCTTGAAGAATAATGTTCTATAAAACATATGACTATATATGGCATATACATGTATAGGCCGACATGTTCCTCGCACGTTAAAGAACCCTGCTGCAGGTCTCGGTAAGAGTAGGACCCGTAGGATTCCCATGCAGGAGGCAAAATTTTCCGTCCCTACCCATCACTCCTTTTTCCAGTGGCAGTCAAAACTCTCCTACCCGATTGGCCTTGTGTCCCTATTTCCTCCACTTCATCATCATTTTCATGTTCATTGTATCACCATTTTCATGTTCATCTCCCGGATATAGCCGAAATCGTGCTGCTTGGGAGTAAAGCAATAACTAACTAACTAACTGTATAGGGCGAACGTGAATAGTGGCGAACATGTACCAGGGCGAACGCGAATAAGGGCGAACGGACCCGGATTCGGTAATTTCCCATCCCTAAGTCATAAAAACTGGTTTGGAAAGAAGTCTTAAATGTTGTTGTGTGTTTTGATCTAGTTTAAAATCTTTGACAAATTTAAATCATGTTTAAAGTTAAAATTTTTATAACAGATTTTAATGACAAGGCCGACCAAGAAGTCCTTAACCTGTAATACATAAATAAAAGATTTCCTGGGCATGTATTACCATAAAATAGTTTATGAAAAGGGCTATATCTTGGCTTATGTTTCTTTTTGTCAATTAATCTTAAAAAGTTTGTGTTGTCCTTTGTTTGAGTATCTAACTCAGGGCTGTCAAGTTTTTAAGAGCTGCATGCATGAGATTTGACAAAAAAATGAAAGATCAAAGGAAAAAATTTAAAGATCAGAGAAATTTACCGCAAAATTACCGACCCTGATGCGTGAATCTCATGCGAATTGCGTGATACTTGACAGGTCTGCTAACTCTTTTGTAGGACTAAAGGACTGAGTGCGAATGGTAAGCAGCATGAAACAACCCAGATTTCTCGGGCAGAATCATCAAGTAGAAGTAGTGTACATACATGTATATATATATGATACATGCAGGGGTATTTTGGTATCAGGTCCGTTCGCCCCTGTCCTACGTTCGCCCTGGGTCCGTTCGCCTGAGTTCGTTCGCCCTATATTATATATTAGGATAATGTCAACTGAAACTTTAACTTATGAGACTGGGATATTAATACAAGATGTTTTTGTATACGAAAAAAGTTAAATTATAATATATAATTTAGTGATATAATTTTTAAAAATACATATGCATTTGATATAGATTAAACATTGAAATCCCCTGACTTGAGAAGGAATATAACATTTTTTAATAAATAACTAATAATGCAAAGTATCTGGCTTATACATGTAAAAATGTATTTGCATTTATATGCAGATGGTTCTTAAAATAAAGTTAACAAAAAAAAATAAAAAAACCGAAAATCGTCAATGAGATTAACGGATTTCAGTTGTAAAAACAGTATTTAGACGGCCACGCGTACTCAGCTTGGGTCTGGCTTGGGTCATAAAGTTAATTAGATTAAATGACAATTAAGGTAATTATGAGGAGAGCAAAATCACGTTTAATTTTCATGATTGGCGGAACTAGAGCAGCCAGGTCATGCTCCACTGTTCAGTTTTTCTGTAGTACTATTTGTTAGTTATTTTTTCTGTTTGTATAATTCTGAATATTTTGGTATCATCTGCAAAAACCGTAGGAATCAGAGCTTATTGTGTCTGCAGGGAGATCGTTCCAAAAACTCACTTAACTCAAAACTGTGTGGCTTTATCGAATGCTTTCTGGAAATTGGTTAAACAAAAGCTACATGATAGCTAATTATATAGTGCTTCTGTTTATTTGTTTAAGTTTCCTAGCAGTTGAAGTTATGTTGCCCCATATTGTTAGTTTTTGTTTGTTTTCATATGGTCATTAACTATGTGTTCCCGACAGTAATCTTATACATACTGTAATCTTCAGTATAATTCTAATTCCCTTTTTGAAAATTGCACTAATTTGGGATTTTTCAAGCCAGTTGGTACTTTTCCTAAAGTCACGGTCGTTAATATATTTGAATTACTTTAATATATACTACAAACCCAACGGTATTACTTAAAAAAAAAATAACTAGAAAAATGACTTTATGATATTATGTTTCATTTTTGGAATGGTAAAAAACCCTTTTGTCGAAATTCAAAAAAACGAAATTAGAATCATTCAAAATTTGCATAGATTAATGTGATGAAGAAACAAACTTGGTGCCAAAAGCTCACCGGCCGATTATTTCGGCAATTGTACATGAATTAGTTTATGGTAAGTGATGCGTTTCTTGTCGATGATTCAACATATTCCGAAAAAAAAAAATTCCTATTGTCCAGAGTTTTTTTTCTTTGCTTGAAGAATAATGCTCTATAAAACATATGACTATATATGGCATATACATGTATAGGGCGAACGGACCCAGGGCGAACGTGAATAGTGGCGAACATGTACCAGGGCGAACGCGAATAAGGGCGAACGGACCCAGATTCGGGTATTTTTGTATTATTTTATTATAATTTTATGGATTCATTTATTTCTTAAAGGGATATGTGATGTCCAGTCTAATAACTTAATCATTCATTTCAACCTTTTCCGTCATCAGAACTTGAATTCTACACTGGTATTGCTCGTGTGGGTTGATTTCTTACCCCTGTTGCCACTGACGCTAGTCCAACTTATCGTTCCCTTGGACAGGGAGAGCGTCACGTCAAACCCATCTCCTCGGATATCAAAGATATTTCTTATGTCTTCCTCGGAAGCAAACTGATCTGAAAACGCTCCACATTGTTTATGAACTGGCATCCCATCACTATCAAATGTATAATCTACCATTTCTACATCAAGCAAAATACAAATCGGGCACCTGTCAATATTAAAACCGGAAGTAAGCAAAACAGATTTGCGATGACTAAAATCCTTGTGTCGATTGGTTAAAAATAGCAAAGTTCAAATCTTGACCTCAGTTACCATGGAAATAATGTAAACTAATAGAATGATAAATTTTCTATGCATCTTAAAAATGAAGAAATTGAACTCAACGCCATTGTTATTTAAAAATACTAAATGTATTGTTAGAGGCGTTTAACATTTCCTTTTAAGGGTGGGGCAGGGATGTCCAAAACAAGTTTTATTTAATCCCTGGGTGGGGGGGGATACTTTTAAAGAAAAAAAAAGCTATTCAGTCCTTCTATTAAATTTTGTTCAAAAAATAATTAACTCCAATTAAAATAATTTACCCCAAAATGACAAATTCATTTATTTTAAGACATTTCACATAAATATAATTATAACCAGATAACCAAAAACATTAGCTTAATTTTTCATTTGAGAGATCTTTTCCAGACTTTATAATAGATATTCTCATATGTATCTTCTACTGATTAAAAATGTCTTTAATCACAGGTCTTCAATTTAAATCCAGTCAATACTTTGTTTAATTAAATTTCAGAAATAAATCATAGACTAGTACTCGAATAAATCCCAAATTAATGATTTATGTAAATAACAGAAAATAAAATAAACAAACTGCTGCAAAAATATTAAAGTATATGAATCCTATATATCCTCAGTTCTGAAGAAGACAAGTTTATTCATCAATATACACGTGTACCCTTGCAAAAGAATGGGGGGATACCTTCCACTGACAGTCGGACCAAGGAATTTTGCTTCAAAAAATGTTCTTATTTTTTTTTCAAAAACAAATATAAATGAAAAAATAGTGTTTAATGCCGGTTTAATTTTGAGATGGAGTTAAAAGAATCTTAATGAAAAAAGGTAAAAAATTAACAGTTATATACCGGCAGAATAATGGCCTTAAAAAATGAAGAATAGAGAATAGTGATCCACAAACATATGTATACTGTGAATTAAATAAAAACCCAGAGAATAAAAGATTCACTCACTTCTTATTGAATACTTTATTGAAAAAAGTTTAACTATCTCACATGAAAAATATTGGACAGCAATGAATTTTCTACATTCTCACTCTCACTGGGGCCATAATTTTATCACAGTTATAGATTCAGTTTAAGTGGTCCAAGAAAGAACAAAAGCAAGAAAGTAACGTTTTGCAGGATGGGTTTAAGCTGTGAGGTCATTGATTTGGAAAAAAATAACTGGGCACTAAGGTGACATCAATTTTCAGCAACGCCGATGTTGCCAAAACAATGTTCACCTTATATGACAAATATGATGTGGTACCTGCAGAGAAAGCACCAAATAACACAATTTTAGTGTGCAAGAAACATTAAATTGATTGTTTGACAGATGAATTAGAGGTTGGTTGTACCGACAACAGTATCACATACACAGCAACAACACCGTCTATAATAAGGATGAAATAATTGACAATTGCAAATCTGTCGCTTCCTCCTTGGCTCTCTGTTGACTTCAATACTGACGACAATAAAATCAGAGGCGGATCAAGAAATTATGAAAAGAGGGGACCCACTGACTGGTCTAAGAGAAGGCCCGTTTTGGTCATGCTTCAATGATTTCCTATATATTCAACCAAATTTTTCGGCAAAAAAAAGGGTGGGCCCCGCAGGACCCCCTGGATCCGCCTATGAAAATGTTGCCTCCAGAAATATTTCGATTGTTTTTATTCTAGGAATGGCGCAAATAAATTAAGAATTAGAAAGAAATGACGGAGATTCTTAATTTAAAATCAGTTTCTTATTGTAACAGACTCACACCTTTCAATTTCTCAACACTTTATACTTCTTTTCCACATGAACAACCCAAACCACGATGGCAAATTTTATTAAACGCAGGTTTTTTTTCTTCAAAAAGAATGGAAAACACAGGTACAAATGTCTTGAAGTCGATTATACTTATTTTGTTATTAATGAGTCTAAGAAAAATACCAGACAACTTTACAGACTTTCTCGAATAGACTCTCAAGGAAAACTTTCTACAAAGCTCTATGACAAACGTGATGACTTCAACGTTCCAGTCGTCAACTTTCCCTTTGTAGTTCATGTTACTGAATGTGTTTAAGTTGTCATGGGTGTTTTTTGTATGTGGTGCTATTTGGTTTTGTGATGTGTTTAAGTTTTACTTAACCGATTGAACCCGCGTTGCTTCTTGCAATTTAGTCAATATGTATTTTTGTATGATGTGTGCTTTGCTTTCTTGTTTTTTTCTATTACAATTGCTTTTTTACTTGCAACATTCGAATGTCCCATTGGGGCGGCGGGATCCAGAAATTTTCAAAAGGGGGGTTCCACATACTGGGTTCTGTGGGCCAAAGGGGGGGGGGGTTCCAGACCAATTTTGCTGAAAATCTACACAAAAATTTTAAAATTTCGGAGGAAAGGGGGGGGGGGGGTTCCGACCCCGGAACCACCCCCCCCCCCCGCATCCGCCACTGGGTAGTTGTTTGATATTCGAAAAAAAAACATCACAAAACGATTTACTGTTTTACAGAACGGTGGTTTTTCGGGTACACGAAATGCAAAGTGTTACGTGATGATGAGCTGATCAGTCTCCTGGGTGTAGGTAATCATCGAGTTCGAGTTAAAGTTGGAGTTACGACTCGAGTTCGAGTCAAAGTTCGAGTTCGAGTTAAAATTTTCGACATGGAAGGGGGAGGTTTTAATTGCGCGCATAAACCTGGTTTTACCCATCATTTCTTTTGAAATGCCTGTACCAAGTCAACGCCATTGCGATCTTCAATTTCCCCGCGGTTAAATTGTCTTCTTTGGTTTTTTCTTCTCATGGACATTTTGAACTGATCCACCAAGTTCAGTAATTTTGCAATTACCTTTATTTATGACATTCGATTGCCACAGGTGCTTGGGTCCAGGATTTTATTTTATTATAACTAACGTGTATATAAAAAAATTCATCTCGTCTCTTTACTATATATAGTAATATTGCGAGGGTCAGATTTTTTTTACATACACACATGCAATCAATAAAATAAAATCCTGGACCCAAACGCCTGTGCTTGTACACAGTCCTCGTGACATTGCGTAAATATGCACATTTATTGGTTTTCAGTAACTCGATTCTTGCCATAAAAATCACTTAAATTTCAACTCGAACTTTAACTCGAACTCGAGTCGTAACTCAAACTTTAACTCGAACTCTTGCTCAGACTCGAACTCGATGATTATCTATACACCCCTCTTGGGTCACTATACGGTTTAAAACGAATAATATATTAAACCACATGTAAGCAAACTAAGAAAAAGATAATAAGATGTGGAATAAGTGTACGCAACACAACCTACAATGTTAACTATTACCAGCAATGGACCAGGAAGCTTACATCAGACCTGACACCCAGACCTGCTAGACCAAAGAGGCAAATCTGTTTTGTCAAGTACAAAGACTGTCTGACTTATAACATTATAGACCGTCAGGAAACCAACAACAACAGGCCTTTTATAGTACCACCATCCAAATGCAACCAATACAGGAACTATTTTCTTGTTGACACAATAGTCCATTGGAATAAGCTACCGGAAGACCCAGTGTGCAGAAAGACAGTTGAGAGCTTCAGGGAAGCTCTCTCGACCTGCTACTAAAGCAGCAGCTCTCTTCCGATGCGTCTATACCATTATTGGTCCTGCATCGTATTAATTCAGATTCAGATTCAGAACACCTGCTAGTATATGTGTCCATTTCAATGACGTGTAAACTGCGCAATTTTTATTAAAAATGACCCCTGATAAGGTAGCTCTCCGCAGATCTCTCACGTAATCCATTGACGTCAAACATTGCTATAAAAGAGTTCTTCATCTAGTCTTTCCAATAAACTCATCAAAGGCAACAGTCGATACCAACAGAAGAAAAATAAACAAGAACTGAATATCTCTCAGGTTACAATGGGTTGTTCACCAACGAAAATCGAGTCGCAGAAGCCAATATCAGCATTATTTAAGGCAATTCAGACGGACAGATTTAAAGAAGCTGAACAATTGATTTTGCACGGAAAAATCTCAATCAACTGTCGAAATTTTGTCGGAAGAACGCCTTTGATTGAAGCATGCAGAACCAAGAATATAAACAGGGGAAAAGAACTAGAAGCATTTATTGTCTTTTTGCTGGAAAAGGGAGGCGATTGGACAAAATGTGACATATATGGAAAGACAGCTCTAATTTATGCTGAAAAATTTGGACACGATAAAATAGCCGACATTCTAGATAGAAAAGAAAGGAATCTTAGTAAAATCGAAAACAGACGTAAAATTGGTAAGATAAGTTAAATTTGCAAACAAACTACTATATATATAGTAATTTCAAATAAAGACATACACGCCAAACGTTTGAAATGGCAAAACTAATCCAGATATGAATGTTAGTTGAAGTTAATGTCCAAGGTTTTCTTAAAAACGATCGACCATGTTTTATGATTAATATACAACATCAACAAATATTGAAAAGGGGAAGGGGGGGGGCAGAACCCATACTAAGATTCTTGTTAAAATTGTTTTTTCTTGTGGCTTTTGTACATCTCTTATAAAAAAAAGCAAAAGTTTTTATCACTAGCACAATAATTTCATTGGTTTCTAAACCATATATTTTTATATGGATATATTGATGCTGTCGTATGCATTTTATCATTAATACTATTTGTGTTATTAAATTGTAACTATGTAAATAAAAGCTAATGCAAAGTATATACGAAGTAATCTATTATCCTATTGCTCGTCATTGTATTAACTTCATCTATAAAAATATACATATATAAACAAATGCAAATTTATCTTTTTTAAGATGGCAAGTCCCAATTCATCTTCATACGTGTCCTTGTTAGCAGTCCCGATTGGTTTTCCATGGGTATTGAGAAAGATAGAAAAACAGAGAAGAACCAAATATCGTCCGACTTCTAAGCATCAGTCAATACTGTCAACTAAACCGGACGATTTGCCGATCGCATCAGAGTTCCATATACCTGCTATCACTTGTGTCATTAAAGACCTGTCGACCGAGAGACGATTTTGATCCAGATTGTTGAAACTAACAGAAACATCTCATTTATGTTACAATGATATGCCATGTATATCATTACACTGTATACCCATCATATATGAAATAAAATTATGTATTTTACTTTATTATTTATCCAATGCTTAAAGTGTCATCGTCAAATATTCACAGTCGCAAAACTTAGAAATCTACAGTCTTGTTTGGTTGACTGGTTTATGAAGGTTGTTCCCCACATGTATGTGATAAGGTTTGTCAGTTACCTGTCAAAGGTCGGTGGTTTACTGCAGGTACTCCGGTGTCTTCCACCATTAAAGCTGGCCACCCTATATGACCCAGGTGCGCCGTAAAAGGGCGTTAAACCATCACAAACAAAGAAACATGTAGGTTAATAAGGGTCTTGTTTCTGTGATGTTTCCATTGACCTGTCTATTCGTTAGAGGCGGATTCAGCCTATTCCCTATGGTGGAAAGATTGACTGACATAAGTGGAACCGAACATCTTCAGTATCAAAAATCAAAAGGGGAAACCGAGCACTGCCTACCCCCCCCCCACACACACACATACATAAACCACCAGTGAAGCCAACAAAGGTAACTCTTTTCAATTCAAAAAAATATTTCTTTGATGTATCACCAAAAGCATACAATCATGACGAACAGCGTCAGACAGAAGCAAATGTAAGACAAAGTTTAATTAAATAGTGTCTGACAGAAGCAAATGTAAAACAAAGTTTTATTGAATATTTTCTGACAGAAGCAAATGTAAGACAAAGTTTTATTCAATAGTTTCCAACAGAAGCCAAATGTAAGACAAAGTTTTATTCAATAGTGTCCGACAGAAGCAAATGTAAGACAAAAGTTTTATTTAATATTGTTCGACCGAAGCAAATGTAAGACAAAAGTTTTATTCAATTTTTATTGTCTGACAGAAGCAAATGTAAGACAAATTTTACTCAATAGTGTCCGACAGAAGCCAAATGTAAGACAAAGTTTTATTCAATAGTTTCTAACAGAAGCAAATGTAAGACAAAGTTTTATTCAATATTGTCTGACAGAAGCAAATGTAAGACAAAGTTTTATTCAATAGTGTCTGACAGAAGCAAATGTAAGACAAAGTTTAATTAAATAGTGTCTGACAGAAGAAAATGTAAGTAAAAGTTTTATTCAATAGTGTCTGACAGAAGCAAATGTAAGACAAAGTTTTATTCAATAGTGTCTGACAGAAGCAAATGTAAGACAAAGTTTTATTCAATAGTGTCCGACAGAAGCAAATGTAAGACAGAGTTTTATTCAATATTGTCTGACAGAAGCAAATGTAAGACAAAGTTTTATTCAATAGTGTCTGACAGAAGCAAATGTAAGACAAAGTTTTATTCAATAGTTTCCAACAGAAGCCAAATGTAAGACAAAGTTTTATTCAATAGTGTCCGGCAGAAGCAAATGTAAGACAGAGTTTTATTCAATATTGTCTGACAGAAGCAAATGTAAGACAAAATTTTATTCAATAGTTTCTAACAGAAGCAAATGTAAGACAAAGTTTTATTCAATATTGTCTGACAGAAGCAAATGTAAGACAAAGTTTTATTCAATAGTTTCCAACAGAAGCCAAATGTAAGACAAAGTTTTATTCAATAGTGTCTGACAGAAGCAAATGTAAGACAAAGTTTAATTAAATAGTGTCTGACAGAAGAAAATGTAAGACAAAGTTTTATTCAATAGTGTCTGACAGAAGCAAATGTAAGACAAAATTTTATTCAATAGTTTCTAACAGAAGCAAATGTAAGACAAAGTTTTATTCAATATTGTCTGACAGAAGCAAATGTAAGACAAAGTTTTATTCAATAGTTTCCAACAGAAGCCAAATGTAAGACAAAGTTACATTCAATAGTATCTGACAAAAGCAAATGTTAGACAAAGTTTAATTCAATCAAACAGATGCAAAAATCTATTTTGCCAAGTCTGAGTGTGTCATGGTTCAAACACTGACTTACAATTGAGGTTTGCCTGCAAGTACTGAAAAAGGTTGTCCCGTGTATGAGGAGAGCAATACCCCATGCACGGTAAAGACCTCTTTGAAGAAATCGATAAGAGTAGGCTCAATGGGGGCCGCTACAAGGGCCAAACTCGCAAACTGCTAACTGGGGAGGGATTCACATAAGTATTATAAGCTTGTTTCCCAATCCTTATCATACCTCATCAGCAAGTTCCCTTTATATAATAGCGATCTATTTGTAAAATTTAAAGGCCCCTAAGAACCTGAATTGCTCATATGACCCGAGACCGAGGGTGGGGGTAATTCGGTAATTTTTAAGGTGGGGATGTTTTTTTCGATTTAAATTCAATAGTAATACCCATTACTTTATAAAAAGTTTTATTTCCATGACTTATATTTATATCAAATCGAAGATTTTCATGAATAATATGCATATCTATATTAAGTAAACTTTTCAAGATATTCTTTTGTACCAAGCAAGTCGAACTGTAAGTTATGGTCACCAATACACAGATTAGTTAATATTTGTCTACAGTACTTTAAAGTTTTGAAGACTTTTATAGTCTGGAATATTAACTTCGGTCTTTCACTTGCTACAATAAGATCGACATTCTATGGTCATGTGCATGTTTGTATGCATCTCTTAAGTTGTATTTATGTTCCGGACCATATGAGTATCTGGACCATACTGACGCGTTTGGTCATGACCATACGGGTATACTCATATGGTCGGACCATACGCTACCTGTTTGGTCGGGGATAATCAGAGATATCGATACAAGAAGCAGAGGTACCAATGGGGTATCCGAATGTCAAAAGTCCAAAAGGGCAGAGACTAAACCAGTAAACACAAACAAGAACGGGACAAAAACAGACAACACGTAAAACATGGAAACACAAAACAACTGAATATCAATCAACAACGCGAACTCCAGTCGAAACAAGAGTGAACTCAGGTGCTCCGGAAGAGTAAGCAGTTCCTGCTTGCTATAGCACACCCGTCGCGTTGCCAATAGTCCATTCAGCGTGTCAAATCCAGTAAAGGAAGACAAAATAACACACTATGACAAACCAACATCTGCACTCATCTGAGAGATCGAAATCCCATATTTGTCTATAAGTGCATGATGTCTTCCGTAAAATTTCTTGAGTGAAGACAGCAACCGAGGAGCAACATAACCCTGTGTGAGCAATTTTTGCGTCAGACGTGTCGCTCTGCTAAGGAAATCGATGTAAGTCCCGCACGCTCTGGAGTAACGAATCAATTGAGATACGTAAACTCCATAAGCTGGAGCTGACGGAATATTGCTACACAAGAAGGGGAAGTTGACGATTGGAAAGTTGAAGTCATCACGTTTGTCATAGAGCCTTGTTGAAAGTCTTCCTTGAGAGTCAATTTCGAGATGTAGATCTAAATATGAAGCAGACTTCCTAGAATCCTACAACATTTGACACAAAATGCTTTCTAAAAAAATATCAACCTGAAATTATTTTGATAGTTTGTAAAGATACTGATTATCCCTTTGGTACACCTTTGCTTCTTGTAAAGAAAATAGTCTGTATACCTTGGTTGAATATATAGAAAATCATTGAAGCGCGACCCCCTCTTAAGCCAGTCAGTGGGCCCCCTCTTTTCAGAATTTCTGGATCCGCCACTGAGATTACCCATAGTATCAGCTAGGAAAAGATTTTGCAAGCGACGATATGGCATAGGTTAATTGTAAGATAACTAATTGACAAATTCAATAACAATTTGTGACAAAAAAAACGGCATATTATATACAAGTAGAATTTCATGAAGCAAAAACCAAAGGTTTTAAACATCACAAAGATATAGTTTTTTTTCTAAAACTTCTATCGCCAGAAAATTCCGCTGTAGAATAAATGGTGGTTGATTTAACTTTTTTTACTTTAATGGTCAATGGTAGACAATTTTCGTAACATTTTTCTCGACAACTAGTTCTCACAGCCTTTTGATATTTAGTATACAGTATCAGTACGATTTCCCCTTACTGTCGAATGTGATTTCCTTTCCTTTGGCCCCTTACCAACCAAAGTCATGTTGGTTTTTTTTTTTTTACAAAATCCGGACTTTTATCTCTTTGAATATCGAGCAATTTCTGTGTGCAACAATTGCTGTGTGTTTTAATTAATATATTTTAATCATCAGATGTTGCGAAAAAAAGTAAAGTTATTTTTTATGATTTTAGTCAACTTATAAGTCGAAAAAAACCTCATATGGTCCACATACTTATATGGTCCGACCCGTCATTGCCAATTAGTATATACTTGTATCATACATTTAGCTTTGATACCTTTGAATTTGTCCGTGTGTAACATTGGTACATTTACAAGTCATATCTTGACTAGTGACATTTTTTTGCCATATTTAGCCCTTGCGTGCACAAAAGTAGGTAAATATGGCCATACCATAAACTCATGTGCACAAAAATGGGCTAATATGCCATATCAAGGTTTCGAGCCTTACTTTGAAATTTGTCGTCACAGTATATTTATATCGTGTGCTATTTATTTTTATTTGTTTGCTGAAAATGTATGATATACTGAATAATACATGGCAAAATCTGTATCATATGTTGTATTTACCCGAGACACCTATATCTGACCGAGGGCCAACGGCCCGAGGTATGATATAGGTCGAGGGTTAATACAGCATGTGATGCAGATTTTGCCATGTAATGTTCATTATATCATGTAGGATAAAATATTGATATTTTGTAGGGGTGCGATATAGGGTATGCGATATAGGGTAAGGGGTGCGATATAGGGTAAGAGGTGCGATATAGGGGGTGCGATATAGGGTATGCGATATAGGTCATGTGCTTTGTCCTATAATGCATATTAAAAAAAGACTATATTTATACTTAAATATATGATATATCATATAAAATAACATATTGATATTTTGTAGGGGTGCGATATAGGGTATGCGATATAGGGTTAGGGGTGTGATATAGGGGGTGCGATATAGGGTAAAAGATGCGATATAGGGTATGCGATATAGGTAATGTGCTTTGTCCTATAATGCATATTAAAAAAGACTATATTTATACTTAAATATATGATATAATAAAAAGCTACGCCGAGCGCAGCATGATACGACCGCAACAAGTTGAACCCTGTACGTTGGAGGCCCAATATGGATAGTCCATTGCTTTGGTCACATGAAGCCCATGGTGGACTTACAAAGCTTTTTGACACATGCATCCTATGGTGGACTTATAGAAATGCATTTTTGACAAATATATTTACATCAACATCTTATACAAAAAGCCTTATTTCTATACATGTATTAATTTACAATTTTGGCCCTTTGACCCCTAATTCCTCAAAAATGATAAAAGATATTGCTAAGCCGATAAAAAATAATAGGAAATTGTGTACATGGAATCCGATGAAAAAAAGATTTTGAAAATCGGACCACAAATAAAAAAGTTGATTTTATGGGCGTGGCCTGTCTTTAGCCCCCTGTAACAATGTAATGGTGAAAAACATATCAAAATCATTGACACATTTTGTTGACAGAATTTAATGATGAATTCAACAAAGAAAGAATTTTCAAAATCTAATGAATAATAAACATTCTACAACAGTCTTGTCAATACACCCGTTTTAGCCCTTTTTGGCCCTTTTTTCTAAAACAGTAGGGGCCACAAACCCCAAATACAAAACCAAGATTCCTTTAGTGGATATAATCATCATATATAAACTTCATAACAATTAGCAGGCCCACTACAACTTGATTTTTGGTATAAACTATTTGCATTGACAAACTTTTAAAAATGTCGTTTTTGGCCCCTTTGACCCCTAATTTCTCAAAAACGGTAAGAGATATTGCAAATCTGATTGAAAAAACGCAGGCAGGGATTTTCACAAGGATTCCAATGAAAAAAAGATTTTGAAAATCGGACCACAAATAAAAAAGTCGATTTTTGGGGTGTGGCCCCTTTTTGACCCCCTGTAGCAATGTAACGGTGCAATAAATATCAAAATCATTGACACATTTAGTTGACAGAATTTAATGAGGAATTCATTAAAAAAGAATTTTCAAAATCGAATGAATAACAAACATTTTACAACAGTTTTGTCAATACACCCGTTTTAGCCCCTTTTGGCCCTTTTTTTCTAAAACGGTAGGGGCTACAAACCCCAAATACAATACCAACCTTCCTTTAGTGGTTACAAACATCATATCAAAATTTTAAAACAATTGGTCAACATTTACTCAAGTTATCGCACGGAAACCAAATGTTCCCAGACGACAACGACGACGACGACGACGACGACATCGCCATAACATTATACGATCGCAAAATTTTGCGGTCGTATAAAAAGATTATGACACAGGGTCTTCCATATCAGGTCCCATACCATTCCTCGACCTAATATGGGAGTATCGGGACTTGATATGGAAAACCCTGTGTAATAATCTATATATACGCGTATTGTCATTTGGAACATTTATACTATATGTTCTTTGCGTGCCATATATCATTATAGTTTCTACAGGTTTTACAACTATAAGTGATGAGATAGGGTGAAGGTAATCATGGTGTTTGAGTTTGAGTTCGAGTCAGAGTTAAAGTTCGAGTTACTACTCGAGTTCGAGTTGAAGTTCGAGTTAGAGTTCGAGTTGAAGTTCGAGTTAGAGTAAGAACCAGTTGAGTTATTATTCGAGTTCGAGTTAAAATTTTCAGCTAACTCGAAACAGTAATTTTCATGACAATAATCGAGTTACGACTCGAGTTCGAGTTAGAGTTTGAGTTACAGATCGAGTTAAAGTTCGAGTTGCAAAAGCAGTTGTATATATTTTTATTTGCACACTTTCTTTAACATTTATATTTGTAACCAGCAGTCTTCTTTTAAATACTAAGTAAGGTACTGATTCATATATTGTCCTATTTTTGACCCTTAAAATGTCTAAGTTCGTCAAGAAAACAGAGTAGATGCGCGACTGTCCTGAAAAGGGGGCACGGTACAACTCACGGACAAATGGACAACACTCGGTCACTCAGGCCCCTGTGCTTCTATACTTAAGACTTAATTTCTTAAGGGAAATGCAACGAACAACATGTAAATGGATGAAATAAAGAAGATCCTTTAATCTCACTTTCAAATATATTGATAATGTCTTCTCTGTCAACAACGCTTCGTTTTTCGAAATGGATTCCTTCATTTATCCTCACTGGTCAGAGATTAAAGAAACCATAGAATCTAATTCATTCTTAAATTTGCATCTCGAAGTTGACTCAAAGGAAAGTTTGCACATATGCATCCCATTTTGGACTATTTGACTGTTTGACTATATTGCATTAGCAGTAAACTTTCGATTAACATCTGACACTCTTATCTTTTTCAAAAAAATGTGTGGGTTTTTTTGTGGGGCGAAACCCAAAATTGACCTCTTGTAGAACAGTTTGTCAACCCATGCATTTTGCAACCTTTTGGCCACAAATGCAAAACCAAACTTTCTTTGAAGAACCGTCTTATGAAACCCTATTCCAGTCGGTCAACTACAAAAAAGTTAATACATACACGGAGAACAAAATGTTCTATTGACGACAACACAGACGACATCGGCATAACATAAAAGGTCTTTTAATCTCACTTTCAGATATATTTATGACGTCCTCTCTGTCAACAACGCTTTGGAAGGGACTGAAAGGTTTAGCTCACCATAAAACCTGGTTTAACCCACCATTTCTTTTGAAATGCCTGTACCAAGTCAGGACTATTGCGGTCTTTCATTATTCCGGTATGTTTTCCTTGTTACGTCTCTTTTCATGGAAGTTGCGTTTCAAATCGAAAATGGACGTTCTTTCTGTTTCACAGGGCTGATAAGGCCTGTTTTTGGCTCAAAATATGGCTGAGACTTAAAAGTTCTAGTATTCTACATTCACTGTGTTATTTTCATAGGCAAGGGTTAGGGACATAATAAACAATGAAAATGGCATTAAAAGTTGGAAGATTTTCAACATTTGGTCAAAATTAGCGGTTTTTACATTATTTTCATGCTTATTTTGTTTTCAATAGTAGTGTGTACAGCCATGTACCAAATAGATACTTTGGGAAAATATTTTTCAGGACCAAAAGGATTTTGTGGTACATGGGCGTTGCGGTCACTTCCCAGAGCAAAAAATATTAAATATATGCTAAAAAACAGCCGATTTGGTCAATTTTGTGCAATTTGTTCAATTTTGACGTCACTATGACGTCACAGTATGGTAAAAATATTAAATTGTCTATGAAGCATTAAAGTACTGACATTTAACTAAGTCTTGTCACAATTTTTACTTGAATTCAAACAAAATAATTTTGGGGTTAAAACTTTCCCGCCAAAACGATAATTTTAAATAACTAAAAAAATCGACCTATGACCCCCAATTTCAAATACATTCATTATGCAAATTTGTTTTTAAAAGTAAGATGGTTGACCAAAGTAACGTATCCCCTTAATTGAAACAAACAAGAAAGCCTTTTAAAAACAGAGATTAGTGACAGACTAGAAAAGATTAGAAGAGGGAGGTTTGGCGCCATGAAACCTGGTTTAACCCACCATTTCGTTTGAAATGCCTGTACCAAGTCAGGACCATTGCGATCCACCAATTCTCCGGTGTGACTGATTCGTTTTTGTCGTTTTCTCTGGACTATGAGATTGATCATTCAAGTTCGGTAGTTTTGTTATTACCTTTATTTCCTATCGTCAACTTTCTCTTTTAGTGTTGTAACATTTCGTCCGCTTCAGCTTATAGATGGAGTTACCCTGCATAAATGCCAATGACAAACAGAAAAAATAATGCCTTTTCCTCTTTCATCCAATCTATCACTGTTGATAGACGCTCCCTCTGGTGATAGATTGGTCAGTGTTGATAGACGCTCCCTCTGGTGATAAATTGACTTTCATCATGTCCGAGAAGCTGGACGTCGGTAATGGCAACATGTGTAACGTCACAGCAGTCTCAGTGTAGGAAAGGGTAACTTATCACAACCGATATTATTCCTGAGCTTGCGGGGTCTATTGTGATTTTAATAGAGCGCCACGTTTATAACGTGCAAATTGATAACTTGGGTTATGCTATTCTTCGGTTGTTGCCTTTACTGAAGAAATATAGAAGACATCATATTTGGTGGACTTGGGATTTTTAGAAAAAATAATCTTAAGAATCATATTAAAATTTTACAGAATGCACAAAAAGATTACCAATGGATAATGTTTGAGAAAGAGTACTTTAACTTAAAAATGACCTTTATTTATGTGCTGCTTATATACCACCCCAAAACTCATCTTATTATAAGAAAATAAACTATGATATAGTTGAATTTATAGAAAAAGATATTATAAAATTTAAGCAAAAAGGCGACGTGTGCATTTTTGGAGATCTAAATGCTCGAACACCAGATCAGCACGACTTTATAGCTAATGACAGTTCAAATTATCTTCCTTTGTTTGATTGATACAAACCAGATAACAAAATTATATGTAGAAAAAGCATGGATCAAGATCTTGATGAAAGGGGAAAAGAAATAATAATAATTTGTATCAGTAATCATATGCGCATTGTAAATGGCAGAAAACTTGGTGATTTACATGGTCAATATACTTGTTATAATGTACATGGACAAAGTGTAGTAGATTATTTAATTGTAGATGAAGAATTAGTAGAACAAATTTTATACTTTCATGTATCAGATTTTTTACCAACTATGTCTGACTGTCATTGCAAAATTTCTTTTGAAATATTGGCTAAATTTACATTAAACCCATTAAAATAAAGATTGCTCAGGAACTTTGATGCCAAAAAACTATAAATGGAATGAAAACTCATCTACCAAGTTTCAAGAAGCTCTTGCATCCCCTGAAATTCAAGAAAAAATGAAATGTTTTCTTAATGAAAATAAGGGTACTTCATCAGAGAAAATAAATGAAAAAGCACAAGATTTTACAGACATTTTATTAAGCACGGCTGATATTTCATTAGTAAGACCTAAACACAAAAAAGAGTATTTGAATAGATCTAGAAAACATAAGAAAAAGAAAAACAATTGGTTTGATAATGACTTGTTTAAGATGAGAGCAAATTTAATAACGTTGGGTAAACTATATGCAAAATTTCCTAAGGATCCTTTCATAAAAGGAAAATATTATAAAAATTATAGAATATACAATAAAACAAGAAAAGCTAAATATAAAACATTCATGAATACTATGCTGAATAAATTAGATATGCTGAGAACTGAGAATCCTAAGATTATTGGCAACTAATAAATGATATTAAAGGATCAACAATAAAGGAACAAACTTCTCAAATTGATGAGAATACATGGATGAACCACTTTCATAATCTTCATTCAGCTGTTGATAATTCTTTTCAAAAAAGATTATGTGATTTAGAGGAAATTCTTAAAGAGAAAGAAAAAGTAATAAATTTTAATGAGCTTGATTTTAAAGTTACAGATAAAGAAATCTCACAGGCCATAAGTAAACTAAAACTTGGCAAATCTACAGGTCCTGATCTAGTTTCTAATTAAATGTTAAAAAATGGTCAAAACCACACAATTCCTTGTCTTAACAAACTCTTTAACCTCTGTCTTTCAAACAGTGTTTATCCCAAAATTTGGGCTAATGGCTATATTACACCTATTTACAAAGCAGATGATCCCAATAACCCTTCAAACTACAGGGGTATAACAGTATCTAGTTGTGTTGGTAAATTACTTAACAATATTTTAAATAACAGATTAGATTGTTTTTTTGAATAAATATAAACTTATTCATGATTCTCAGATTGGTTTTACAAAAAACGCTCGCACTTCTGACCATATATATATTTTAAAAACTCTTATTGATAAATATTGTAATGCTAGTAATGGTAAACTGTATGTATGCTTTGTGGATTTTCGCAAAGCCTTTGACAGTGTTATACATTGTGGTATGAAAGTCAAATTGCTCAATTTAAATGTTGGTACTATGTTTTATAACTTGATTAATGATATGTATGAACACTCCATAGCTAGAATAAAAATAGGTAATTTTCTCACAAATCCAATTCAAATCAATCTTGGAGTTCGACAAGGGGACAACTTAAGTCCCTCATTATTTAAAATTTTCATAAATGACTTTCCATCAAGTCTTGCTAATTGTGAAGATACTGTTTCATTAGAGTCTGAATATTTAAACTGTTTAATGTATGCAGATGATCTTGTTCTTATATCCTCAACAGCAAAAGGCTTACAACAAAGATTAGATAGGCTAGAGGAATACACTAAAAAATGGTGCCTGAAAGTAAATATAAAAAAAAACAAAAGTTATGATATTTAACAAGTCTGGGAAGAAAATTAAAACAAACATACTCTTTAGTAAAAAAGAGATTGAGTGTGTAACGTCTTATAAATATTTAGGCACACATTTTTCTGCATCCGGTAACTTTAATGTGTCAAAAAATGAGTTGTATAACAAATCATTGAAAGCATTTTATAAATTGAAAAATGACCTACTTGGTATAGGACCTTCTGTCAAAACATGTATGTACCTTTTTGATCATACTATCAAGCCTATTTTACTATATAACTCTGAAGTATGGGGCAGCTACAATGTCTCATTTAAAAAACTTAGTAATAATTCATTTAATCCAGACGAATTTTTTAAAAATTTACAATGTGAGAAACTTCACCTCAAATTTTCTAAATGGGTACTTGGAGTGCACAAAAAGAGTGTTAATTTTGCTGTTTTATCTGAATTAGGAAGGTTTCCACTGCATTTTGATATTTTAAAATATTTGATAAGTTATTGGTATAGACTAGAAAATCTTGACAACACTTTTCCATTACTTAAAGATGCTTATTCTTGTAGTGCATCACTCCATGAAAACAACAAACAATCATGGTATTCAATGGTAAATAAAGTTCTAGAATTTTTAAATATTAATAACTGTAGCAAGAACTTTGGAATATATAAATTTAAGAATTTTCTTAAGAACAAACTAGCTGAAATATATACAAAATTATGGTACAAAACTAAATCTAGTCTAAAAGAAGGAAAATTATGTACATATTTTAAATTAAAACAACTTTTTGGATTTGAAAACTATTTATCAGAAATTACAAAGTTTGAATATAGAAAATCCATATGTAAACTCAGAATATCTGCTCATAAATTGATGATTGAAGTTGGAAGATATGTTAAAATAGATAGAAATGAACGTTACTGTAATAAATGTACTTCTGGTGAAATTGAAGATGAAATTCATTTTTTGATTAAATGTCATAAATATCACCAGCAAAGATTTACCTTATTTGAATTTATTGGAAAAGAAATTATTAACTTTACATATCTTAATGATGAACAAAAATTTAACTATTTACTTATTTCTGAAAATACTAAAATTCTTAATGCAGTTGGAAAATTTATTAATGACCATCTTTAACATGTTTACCATTGGTTAGATATAATATGTGAATATGTGCGCTACATTGTTCTGTTTTATATTCTGTAATGTCTGTAAGATATCTATATGTATTACATGTAACTCAATCATTATCTTTTTTCTTATATCTGTTTATTTGTTGCTCATGCTGCCCTTAGGGGCCCTTGATTGGACAATAAAATATGTTCTATGTTCTATTTGGCGATTTCTTTATCTCAAATGGGCACAGAATGATGTTGATTTGGCATATATGTATAGTATTGCCGTCATCCTCTTCCGGATTTGACTCACACTAAATAGATCGCTGGAAATGTGAGAGGGTTTACTCTATTCTATATATTCCCTCTTCCTTTATTCTATATTCTCAAAATGCTTTAACTGCTTTTCTCATTATTCTTTATACTTTAAGGGTCATTATTCTCTATTCCCCATCTATGGTGGCCATTATTCATAATCTGTTAATTATTTTGGCCATTATTCTCTATTCTTTAAACCCCATCCACATCCTCATGTGACAAATGTACCGTTTACTCTTTCAGACCACCTGGGTTCACTCTCATTTCGACTGAGCTCGTGTTGCTAAATGCGGTTTAGTATTTGTATTTTTTTGTGTTTTCGTATGTTCTGCTGCTTGGTTTTATTGATGTTTTCATCTCAGACTTTTCGGACTAATGTATAAGACACAAAGAATCAGAACTGCAATGCAGATACTCTCTTGTTGCTGTTACCTAGCTTGCCTATATTTACATATCATAACGAAAAATGAAACTTGCGTTGCTTATTGCAGGTAATGTGATCAAAATATGTATTTTTTAAGTCGTGTCGTTTGTCTTCTTGTTTTTTTGTTTTTTTGTTTTGTAATGTTGTTTTTTTTTGTCGTTATGAGGTAAATATGTCAAAATACACGCAAACAAAATAGGTGTTAACTTTCAACACATGCTAGATAGTGTGATCATGTTAATTTACTTGTAAACTGCGCAATTTCGATCATTAGTTTATTTAATTTTTTTTCGTAACGTACTCATATAAAGTCTAAGGTTTTATACATGCATGGTAGTTCTCCGCAGTCTCTCTCTCACGTAATACATCGACGTCAAATATTCCTACTATAAAATAGATTCTTCACCAAGTCTTTCCAACAAACTCTTCAAAAGCAGCAAACAATACCAAGAGAAGAAAAAAAAAAGAACCAAGAAGTGAATCTCTTCCAGGTTACCATGGGCTGTTCACCAACGAAAATGGGGTCGCAGAAGCCAATATCAACATTATTTAAGGCAATTCAGACGGACAGATTTAAAGAAGCTGAACAATTGATTTTGCACGGAAAAATCTCAATCAACTGTCGAAATTTTGTCGGAAGAACGCCTTTGATTGAAGCATGCAGAACCAAGAGCACCGACAGAGAACAAGAACTGGAAACATTTATTGTCTTTTTGCTGGAAAAAGGAAGCGATTGGACAAAATGTGACATTTATGGAAAGACAGCTCTATTTTATGCTGAAAATTTAGGACACGATAAAGTAGCCGACATGATAGATAGAAAAGAAAGGAACTTAAGTAAAATCGAAAACAGACGTAAAAATGGTAAGATAAGTTTATATAATTAATTCGCAAACAAACTAATTGCAAATAAAGACACACACGTCAAACGTTTAAACTGCCATGGAACTTATCCAGATACGTATATTTTTCCAAGTTAGGGTCCAAGGTTGTTCATTAAACGATCGACCATGTTTATGATCAATATACAACAACAACATATGTTGAAAGGGGAAGGGGAGCAGAACCCCTCCTGAGATTCGATTCGTAAAATTGTTAAAATTATTTTTCTTGTGGCTTTTGTACATCTCTCATGAACAAATTTAATTCTTTTTATAAATATCACAATATTTTTATTTGGTTTCTAAATTATTATTTCTATATGGATATGTTTATATTGTCGTATGTATTTTATCATTGATAATATTTTTGTTATTAAAATGCAACTCTGTAAATAAAAGCTTATACAAAGTGTATGAAGTAATCTATTATTCTATCCCTTTTAAGTGCCATGAAACGTCATTGCAACTATGAAATATATATAAACGAATGCAAATTGATCTTTTTAAGAGGGCCAGTCTCCACTCCTCGTCATAAGTGTCCTTGTTAGCAGTCCTGATTGGTTTTCCATGGGTACGGAGAAAGATAGAAAGAAAGAGAAAAAACAGATATCGTCAGACTTGACAGCATTGGCCAAAACAGTCACCTAAACCTGTCGATTTTTAATTCGCCTTAGATATCATACATGCTACCACATGGTTCATTAAAGACCTGTCCTGGACCCATATTGTCGAAACTTACTAAAACTTATGTTACAATGATATGGCATGTTTATCATTACACTGTATATCTATCATACATGAAATAAAATTGTCTATCTTTAGTTTATTGTTTATCCAATGGTTAAAGTGTGATCGTCAAATATTCACAATTGCAAAACTTAGAAATCTAGTCTTGTTTAGTTGAATGGTTCATGTAGGTTGTTCCCAACATGTATGTGATAAGGTTTGTCAGTTACCTGCCAACGGTCGGTGGTTTACTGCAGATACTCCGGTGTCCACCACCATTAAAACTAGCCGCCCAATATGACAGAGGTGCGTCGAAAAAGGGCGTTAAACCATCACAAACAAAGAAACATGTAGGTAACTAAGGGTCTTGTTTCTGACATGTCTATTCGTCCGAGGCAGATCCAGCCATTCTCCTATGGTGGCAACATTGACAGACATAAGAGGAACCGAACCTCTTCACTACTCAGTGATACCGGTATCCTGTATCCCTCACAAAAAATTAAAAGGAGAAACTGAGCACACTGTCGTCCCCCGCCCCCACACCCACACCCACCACTGATGCCAAATGTGACTTTTTTCAATTTCAAAAATTTTTCTTTGATTATCACCCAAAGCACACAATCATGACGAACAGCGTCTGACAGAAGCAAATGTAAGACCAAGTTTTATTCAATAGTGTCTGACATAAGCTAATATAAGACCAAGTTTTATTCAATAGTGTCTGACAAAAGCAAATGTAAGACCAGGTCTTTTTTTCAAAAGTGTCTAGCAGAAGCAAATTAATCTAAGAAAACGTTTTATTCAATTGTGTCTGACAGAAGAAAATGTAAGAAAAAGTTTTATTCAATAGTGTCTGACAGAAGAAAATTGAATACCAAGTTTTATTCAATAGTGTCTGACAGAAGCAAATGTCAGACAAACTTTTATTAAATTGTGTCTGACAGAAGCAAATGTAGGACAAAGTTATCTTCAATAGTGTCTGACAGAGGCAAATGTTAGACAAAGTTGTATTCAATAATGTCTGACAGAAGCAAATGAAAGACAAAGTTATATTCAATAATGTCTGACAGAAGCAAATGAAAGACAAAGTTATATTCAATAATGTCTGACAGATGCAATTTAATGTCAGACAAACTTTTATTCAATAGTGTCTGACAGAAGCAAATGCAAGACAAAGTTTATTCAATAGTGTCTGACAGAGGCAAATGTTAGACAAAGTTGTATTCAATAATGTTTGACAGAAGCAAATGAAAGACAAAGTTATATTCAATAATGTCTGACAGAAGCAAATGAAAGACAAAGTTATATTCAATAATGTCTGACAGAAGCAAATGAAAGACAAAGTTATATTCAATAATGTCTGACAGATGCAATTTAATGTCAGACAAACTTTTATTCAATAGTGTCTGACAGAAGCAAATGCAAGACATAGTAATATTCAATATTGTCTGACAGAAACAAAGATGAGAAAAAAGTTTTATTCAATAGTGTCTGACTGAAGCAAATGTAAGAAAAACTGTTATTCAATATAGTCTGACAGGAGCAAATGTAAGACCAAGTTTTATTCAATAGTGTCCGACAGAAGCAAATGTAAGAAAAAGTGTTATTCAATACTGTCTGACTGAAGCAAATGTTAGGCACAGTTTTATTCAATAGTGTCTGACAGAGGCAAATGTAAGACCAAGTTTTATTCAATAGTGTCCGACAGAAGCAAATGTAAGAAAAAGTGTTATTCAATAGTGTCTGACAGGAGCAAATGTAAGACAAAAGTTTTATTCAATATTGTCTGACAGAAGCAAATGTAAGACAAAGTTTTATTCAATAGTGTCTGACAGGAGCAAATGTAAGACCAAGTTTTATTCAATAGTGTCTGACTGAAGCAAATATAAGACAAAGTTATATTCTACAGACAGATACAAAAATCTGTCACGAATTGGTGTATCATGGTTCAAACACTGCGTTACAAGGTATGCCTGCAAGTACCACAAGAGAAATCATGAAAAGCATTAAGACCGTGGGACATTTACAGAACGGCGAGCAGCGCATACTGGTCTCGTTGAAGGCTGTTGTCGGTCGTCATTATTGGTTTTCTAAATAACATCTTGTTTTGTGAGCTGTGTCGCACACTTATTCCACATCGTACACTTATTACACATCTCATTGTTTTCTATCATAAAAGCATGCAACATTTCAAGATACATATATACTCTAAGGAACCTTTGGAAACAGTTTAAGCAATCGATATCAAATGATTGGGATAAGGATGTGATTGGCTTTACGTGAATGTCCAATTTTTTATTACCCATATTCATATAAAATCTATGATTTTCATGAACCATATATATGCAAATCAATATTCAGTAAACTTATAAAAATGTCATATTCATATACACAAAACGATAACATAGTGAAAACGCAAAAGTTAACAGGAACATACATGTAATGACATGATAATAATAAAGGCTCACGGGGCATATCTATATAACATGACCCATAATTATATTAAACCATTTTTTTCGACTATAATTGGAAAGCACACCATTTCATACGAAATTGGATTTTTACTGAACCCACTTTAGTAAATTTTCAAAAAGAGCCCAACCCATATTTCTGGCACTTAATGCTGTTTTTTTATAATCGTGACAATAGGGGAATGCCCCTCTGCAGCGACTATTAAGACTCTCTATGTGCCGTCCAGCCCATGACACTGGCACCACTGCCAATGTTCAAAAGCTGCTCCAGAGTAGCCGGTACTAAGACCTTCGTTTTCGCTGAACAGTGACCGTTTTGCACCACCGTGAGGTACTGGGCCGAATTTTGCAAGACATTAGTGGCACATTTACGGTCATCTTTACATAGGAAGTTAAACCCCCCAAGCAAAATCTAAAAGGTATTTGAAGTTCCGATAGGAGAGGTTAAATTCAAAATGAAACGTGTTTCTCCATGTGCAGATAACAAAAGTATACTATCAGCGTTTATTAAGGACGCACAAGAGCACAAACGTACCATCAACGGTTGTTAAGGACATACAAAAGCACAAACATACCATTAACGTTTGTTAAAGACACAAAAGAGCACAAACATACCATCAACGTTTGTTAAGGGCACACAAGGGCACAAACATACCATTTACGTTTGTTAAGGACACTCATGAGCACAAACATACCTTTAACGTTTGTTAAGGACACTCATGAACACAAACATACCATCAACGTTTGCTAAGGACACACAAGATCACAAACATATCATCAACGTTTGTTAAGGACACACAATAGCACAAAACCACCAACGTTTGTTCAGGACACCAAAGAGCACAAACATACCATCAACGTTTGTTAAGGACACAAGATCACAAACATGTCATCATCGTTTGTTAAGGACACACAAAACCACCAACGTTTGTTTAGGACACCAAGGAGCACAAACATACCATCAACGTTTGTTAAGGACACAAAAAAGCATAAAACCACCAACGTTTGTTAAGGTATCCAAAGAGCACAAACATACCATCAACGTTTGTTAAGGACACCAAAGAGCACAAACATACCAACAACGTTTGGTGGTAACTCTTGGTTAATTACGTCCGAGATAAAATATACAATCTAGTGCTGCTTTCAAAAAGACGTTTAGTTATTGTAGACACATTGACTCCAAGTAATTGATATAAGCGGGTACAAGTTTCTGTATAGTTGATATAGGTTTATCCAGAAATTGTCAAAGTGATGAAAGGGATTTTTACGGCCATTTAGACAAAATTTGTTCAAAAATCGTGAAAAGAACAGAGACTTCCGTCATGGAAAGGGGTATTAAAACCCCGATAGTCCTCTCATACTAGATCTGCATTTATATATATTTTTTTTGCATTTGACCAAGGCTCAACTGAAATCGTTGCTTTACAAAATCAACAACCAAGGGCGAATCATCATTTTTTTTCAAGAATGTCCATCTGGTTAAGATTTAGACTAAGTCAAGAAGCAAACGTCTTCTTTTTGTAATTGTTGATTTTAGAATTAAAAAAAAGAACTTTGTAATCAATTACTTTGATATTACAAGATTTGCATTGTCTTTGTTCTCTTGCGATATTCTTATATATCTAGCAAGTCGATCTGTAAGTTAAGGCCACTAATACATAGCCTAGTATTATTTTTCAGTATTATTAAAGTTTTGAAGATTTTGATAGTCTGGGACATATTAACATCAGTCTCGAACTTGCTACAATGAGATCCACATTGCAGAAATGCAAACGTTTTTTTTAAGTACTCTTATATCTTTAGTTGTATTTGTACTACATGTATACTGGTATATAACTCTTAACTCTCTAAGGGCATAGCAAAAAGTTATATATATATTTGAGTTTTTTACTGAAATTGCAAACTGTTTATATTCTTCTAGGAAAAAGTAATTATACTGTAATTGTTTATAACACTATTTGTCTGTCCTGCTAAGCCAAAATACGTCAACAATTAACACATAGACAAGCTAATATGTCAACTTAAAATTTCTAGATAAAGAGGCATGAACTGCTAACTACTTGACTTCAATTATACTTAAATGCATATGTCTTGTGCATCTTCAATGATACTCATTGTTGAAATGCATAACTATAGGTCTTTTACATCCATTTGGAAAAGCAATAAAACCAAAGAACGATTAAGAACTTATCTTTTCGCTTTATTGCAAAAAAAAAATCCATGACAAATGCTATGTTTATCGTTAAATGGGCCATAATCAAGTCAAGGCCATTGAAAATTTCAATTTCTCCGGTATGTCATCCTTGGTTTGTCTTTCTCTTGGACATTTGGAATTGACCCTAAAAGTCCAATATTTTTATCACCCTTATTTCGTATAAACTGAGACTTTTATAGAGCTTTTGATTATAAAGTTTGAGATCGACCGGATTTTGGATATAAGCTATTAAAGGTGTTTGCTTCTATTTTCAATTTGTTAGAAAATTGGTGGTGCCGTTATTGCAATGCAAGAGGTGAATTAAAAGAAGAATATGGCCAATAGACATAATGCCTCATCTTGCAACATTTAGGACAGTCAGACGGACGGACGGACAAAAAAAGGTGATAACAAAATTAGCAAACATGGAGGATCAATCTCAAATGTCCAAGAGAATAGACAAAGCAAAGATGACATACCGGCGAAATTGAAGATCGCAATGGTCCTGACATGGTACAGACATTTCAACAGAAATGGTGGGTTAAACCAGGCGCGCAAAACCCTCTCTTTCTATTAAAATCTTTGGGTCTTGTAAACACGATAGAGATATTGAGATAGTTAACTCAGTGGCTGATAACAAAGGAGGAATTTATTTAGGGATCGTTTAAGACGTTTTTCTTATAGCCCTGGCTTAATACTTGGTCATGGAGATAGCGGTGTCAAGAGTTAAGAGGGTTAAGACAAAACAAAGAAAGAAAACAATGAACACAAATATATACATAAAGAACAAACACAACTACTGATATCTCATTGTAGCCTTAAAGACTGACGTTTAAAATATTACAGACTTAAAATCTTCAAAACTTTATTAATACTGTTAAATAGTACGAGACTATGTATTAGTGGCCATAACTCTGATGGGTCTTGGGTGGACGAAACGCGCGCCAGGCGTAGCTTTTATTGTCTGGAACTTTGTTGTAATTTATATTTCTACATGTTTTTCCTACACATCTTATAAAGATAGGATTTGTTACAAACATCCGTGACGGTTATGGCTGCTTGTGGAGTTTTAATTCCCCGAGGTTAGCCCTCTCCGCCATCAACAGTTTTGTGTTGTCACCTTTTTGACGAATTTAATACATCAAAGCTATAAATTTCTAAATTGGCAAAACCCTAAGGTTCTTCCTACCCCTGACATAGGTTGATCTTAGTCATAATTTGATTTCTCCTTCGACATTTTTGGTATTGTTCTATGCTCTTCATATTTATATAGTGTTTTGGTATTCTCAAAATGGGTGACGAAGCGCGCGTCAGTCGTAGCTGGAACTTTGTTGTAATTTATATTCCTACATTTTTTTCCCAACACATTCTTATAAAGATAATAGAAAATAATGAGATGTGGAATAAGTGTACGCGACACACTTTGTTACACTTTGGATCAATACTTGATTTCCTTAATTATTGGCAACATAATTGTAACATTTGGAGGAGAGATTTTTTAACAACAAGTCGACATTCCAGTGGTCACAAAGTGTGCTCCTCTCCTCGCCAAATTGATTTTATACTCTTACGAGACTGAATTTCTTCAGGAACTCGTAAAGAACAAAAAGATGAAAGAGGCAAGGTTATTCAGATAGATTGATGACGTCCTCTCTGTCAACAACTCGTCGTTTGGAAGATGGATTCCTTCAATATATCTTCCAGAACTAGAGATTAAATAAACCACCGAATCCACTTGCTTTACGCCATTCTAGGGTCTACATCTCGAATTTGACCCGGGTGGTCATCTCAGTACAAAAAATTACGATAAAAGAGACGATTTTAATTTTAGAATTATATTTTTTTTTAGCCTGAATAGTAACATACCAACGTCACCTGCATACGGTGTCTATATTTTACAACTAATTCGATATGCCAGAGCTTGTGTATTTTTCAATTTTTTTTTCCGACACCACTTTCTCCGTAACCGTTTATAAGAAAATGCGTCTCATACGATCTCAACAATCAGCAACTGGTAGAAAAGGTCAAAATCATGTTAGACGAAATGGTTAGTTCTTGCTTTGATTAGTGTTTGGCAGGTTGATGTACTGAGATGATCATATGTCATCACATAGCTGTAGTGTTTTGTGTAATTACCGGACCCAAAGATCATAATGGAAGATGGAGGTTTGACGCGCTTTAAAACCTGGTTTAACCCACCATTTCTTTTGAAATGCCTGAACCAAGTCAGGACTATTGCGACCTTCAATTTTTCCGGTATGTCTTCCTTGTTTTGTCTCGTGTTATGGACATTTGAGATTGATTCTCCAAGTTCGGTAATTTTGTTATTACCTTTATCTACAAATCGACTTGAAACTTGAAACTTTAATATTTGATTAAACGCCTATTTCTTTTAGTTTATGGCAGTTTTTGTCTCGCCTGCGACGAATAGTCGCGGAAGGCGAGACATAGGTATTACTTTCCGGCGGCGGCGTAAATTTTTTGTAAGACTTTTGTGGACAATGAATAACTAGAATAGTATAATAGCTAGGCATCTGATATTTGGTATACAGACAGTTCAGGTTATGGTCTACGCAACTGTTACCATGCCACGTGACACTGACCCCATTTTCACGCTCCAGTGACTCTGTGAACTTAGGTCTTTTTTCAGGCCGTAAACTTTTTTGTAAGACTTTTGTGGACGATGAATTGCTGGGAAAGTATATTAGCTAGGCATTTGATATTTAGTATACAGACAATTCAGGTTATGGTCTACGCAACTGTTACCATGCCATGTTACCCTGATCCCATTTTCATACTCCAGTGACTTTGTGAACTTAGGTATATTTTCAGGTCGTAAACTTTTTTTGAAGACTTTTGTGGAAGATGAATTGCTGGAAAAGTATATTAGCTAGGCATCTGATATTAGGTATACAGACAGTTAAGGTTATGTTCTACGCGACTGTCACCATGCCGCGTGAACTTGACCCCATTTTCACGCTCTAGAGACTCTGTGAACTTAGGTCTTTTTCAGGCTGCAAAACTTTTTTTGAAGACTTTTGTGGACGAAGAATTGCTGGAAAATTATAATAGCTAGACATCTGATATTGGGTATACACACAGTTGCGGTTATGGTTAACATAACTGTCACCATGCCATGTGACCATGACCCCATTTATACACTCCAGTGACTCTGTGAACTTAGGTCTTTTTTTTCAGGCAGTAAATTTTTTGCAATACTTGTGCGGACAATGAATTGCTTGAAAAGTATAATAGCTAGGCATCTGATATTGGGTATACAGACACTTTTTAGCTCACCTGACCCGAAGGGTCATGTGAGCTATTGCCGTCACTTGGCGTCCGTCGTCCATCCGTCCGTCCGTCTGTCGTCCAACTTTTCAAAAATCTTCTTCTCTGAAACCGCATGGCCAAATGTAACTAAACTTGGTAGGGTCGTTCTATAGTATTTTCTTCACAAAATCATCGTTCGGATTTTTGATTGGATGAACAACATGGCCGCTGTGGCTAAAAATAGAACATAGGGGTAAATTGCAGTTTTTTGCAAATAACTCAAAAACGATAACAGATATCAAAATTCTGGCTGGATAAAAGTGATCAGCACCTCAAGATCTACCTGCCTAGAAATTTTCAAGAAGATTCAACAATCGATGTAGGAGTTATTGCCCTTTTTCTGGATTTTTTCTAAATTTTGCACTTATTAAGCCTTATATCTTGAAAACTAACCAAGATATTTCAGAAATTTAAATCGCATATGGTTAAGCACAATAATATCTACAAAATATATGTATCTTTGTAGTTCAGGTGAGCGATTCAGGCTCCTGGGAGCCTCTTGTTTGTGTTTATATCAAGAAATGAAAGCTTAGGTAGTTGATTTTAGTGATGGTGCCGGCAGGCGAGACATACTTTTAGTGGCCACACTTGTTTTAGTTTTCTATTTTGATTTTATTCCAAAAGCATAATTTTTGTCAGTGTTAGTGGGGGGAATACGCCCGGTGCGCCATTCTTTGGATCCGTGCCTTGAAACGTTATCATTTTGTGTATATGAATATGACCTTAAAATGTACTGAATATAGATATGCATATGGTTCATGAAAATCATGAAAATATT
The DNA here is from genome assembly GCA_963971305.1 of Arcuatula senhousia. Classification (NCBI taxonomy): domain Eukaryota; kingdom Metazoa; phylum Mollusca; class Bivalvia; order Mytilida; family Mytilidae; genus Arcuatula; species Arcuatula senhousia. Next base: position 17,816,897 of record OZ020315.1, read on the forward strand.
TATATAAATATGGGTCATGAACATTAGACCTTTTAAAACTTTGTCTTACATGTACATTTGATTGCTTCTGTCAGACAATATTTATTGAAAAAAAACTTGGTCTTACTTTTGATTCTATCATACGCTATTGAATAAAATATTGAATAGGCATATAATTTTTGTAAGCAAAGAATTTATTGTTGCCACTCATTAAATCATTGACGTTGCTATTTTATGCATTCAAAATTGTCAGTCATTCAACTGAAATATCTAGGTCATGGTCAAAAGATGGGGTTGCAACTATTATAAGTTACTGCTAAGACATATGCATACCAAGTTTTATCAACCTAGGACTTATAGTTCTTGAGAAATGGAGACGCTTATAAAACTTTAACAAAAAAGTTAACGCCGTTGTCGGTAAAGTAACAAACATGTCTTGCTCTGCTTCGCAGGCCATACCAAAGCATCCCTTTTTAAATCAAATGGTCGGTTCATTAGTGCTGCACACATTATTTCTGAGTGCTCGATGGTACAAAAGGATTGCTGACTATTTAAAAATCATTGAGCCTTTAAAAGGAATCAAATTAAAGGCTTCACAGCCTTAACCAATTCTGAAAGTAAGTCGCTTTCTTTTTCCTATTCAAAATTCTTCTTTTGTCCATTTTCTGGAATTATATATGTGTGGTAGGTCTTTTCGCACGTAAACCATTTACGTCATATTACCCAAGATAAAAAGATATCACTTAGTTCTTCCAATAAACCCGTTAGCAGCAGACAACACCACGAGGAGAAGAATAATTAGATCTGCTTCAGATAACTATGGGTTGTTCACCAACGAAAATTGGACAAAATCAGCCGATATCGGCGTTGTTCAAAGCAATTCAGATGGATAGATTTCAAGATGCTAGACAACTGATTTTGCACGAAAGACTTTCTGTCAACTGTCGAAATTTTGTGGGAAGAACGCCTCTTATTGAAGCATGCAGAACCAAGAGCACCGACAGAGAAAAAGAACTCGAAACATTTGTAATATTTTTGCTGGAAAAGGGAGGCGATTGGACAAAATGTGACATTTATGGAAAGACAGCTCAAATCTATGCTGAAAACTTAGGACACGATAAAATAGCCGACATTCTAGATAGAAAAGAAAGGAATCTTAGTAAAATCGAAAACAGATATGAAAAGGGTAAGATAAAACATCTCAAATATCTCTCATTATTTAAAAGATTCTGGTATCTGCCTTAGTGTACTTCATTCTTTATGTTTTCCCCAAAAAAGGAAGCATCATTTCAAGATTATAAGATTTAGAATGGTGATGTTCGCTTTTCTTAAAATGAATTGGTAAAATTGCAGATTTTCGGTTTATTCAGATTTGAATAAACCATGTTGTCAGTTTAATCAAACTGTCCCAGTAAATAAGCACGTCACTGGGTAGAGACATCATCTCATAGTACCTTAAACAGATACCCCCGGTTATATAAATACTCAATATTTAATATGATTTGACCATTGAAAAAAAGAGATTACTAATTAGGTGAAACGGTGTCATAATTGCCATAAATCTGTATATTTTATAAAACATACAGGTCTATGTAATGGTATTTTCGTTAGCTTATTATTTAAGGTAGATGGGGTGTTTATTACGGAGCATCTTTGTGCACATCTATCATAACTTCAAATTTTATTATGCTAACTGTTCTAATAGATTTCTATTCAGCTTGGTAAACATCAAAGTTAAAATTACAACAATAATTTGGACAAATGACACCTTATTTACGAATTTCAACATTTTCCAGTACTTTTTAACGGGGATATACATGTAATTTGTGTAAAAATGATAGGGAAAAACACATTTTCCACTTTTCAAAAATGTTGATGGTGAACTTAATTTTTTATTTAATATATTTAAAAGTCCCTACAAAACAAAAAATTCCACAAATTGTGAGAAAAACCTTTGGAATAGATTTTCTCAGATGATAAAAATTTGAATTTTCCCTATTGATCCTGAATCAAAAGTAATAAAATCATGCATTTTTCAAAGTCATTTCTACAAAAATGTTGATGGTGAACTTTTAATTTTATTATCGAGATTTAAAGTACCATTCTAGGGCTAACTGTGGCCAAAATTTCAGAAAATTCTATGACACCCCATCAATCTTAAATCCTCAAAATCTAAAATTGAGACTTGATTTCATTACAGAGAGCCGATCTTCGATCATTGTCTTGCAAGTAGTAAACGTGAACTCATTATCATGTGATGAGTTTTCCATCTTCAGAGAAGAAAGATACAGATGCCATGCCAGGAATACATAATCATCTGCACTGCTAGTGAGGATATATATTCACCCATGCCTGAATGCGGAGCAACCCATCCATTTAAGATTCGGATCCAGATGTACAAAACAATAATAAGTTCATGTGTAATAGTGAAAATCCATGTTAATCATTACATTTAATGTTAGTCTAAAACTTTACTTATTATATTAAAATAAATGTAACATTCAATTTTAACTGATTTTGATAAACCTTGAAGATTCATTGAGCTTTTCGTTCATTGCCTTGTGACACTTTGCAAAACTTAAGTGAATGTTAAGATGGATGACTGTTTTTATGCCCCATCTATGAAAGAAGGGACAGGTCCGGTCCGTCACAGTCATCTCAAATGTTGCGAGATGGGGGGGGGGACATTGTGTCTTCTGGATGTATTCTTATTTGTATGTGTTTTCTTGTTTCCGTGATGCTACATAATCTGATATGTAAATAAATCGTAATCTAGTTCAAACTGCTAACTCTTAACCAACCCATTTAAGATTAGGAAACCAGAAAAGTTCATGACTGTAGTAGTGAAGGTCCATGTTAATCATTACAATTAATGTTAGTCTAAAACTTTACTTATTTCACATGTAACTAGGAAAAACCCGCGAATTCGCAGCAAAATCAATCTTTGCATTGCTTTCAAAAATACATGTAGACCCCACAATAAAAGCATTGCATTTGCATGACCATACATGGTTGTGCTAATCTCAAATTAAAGGTTCTACGGCTGACTGATGGGACTATAGGCTAAAGTGCCTCTGCAGCGACTATTACCTTTAAAGGTTAAGACTCGCTATCTAGCCCATGACGCACCACCGCCAGTGTTAGCAGCTCCATAGTATCCCTTGTTATCGATGGATGCAGGGCCCGTCTTCCACCAAGTGGAGGTACTGGTCGGAACTTTGGAACACTGGAGGTTCTACGGTATTATATTAACTTTATATATAAGTTTATTAGTTTTTTAAGTTAATTATCTTCTATTGTTTTTTATCCCTCCCACCTGTAGATTAAACAATAGTCAAGCGGCAGGATACGTTGAGGCTAATTTTACACATTTTAAAACTTCAATATGGTTTTCATTTTTCTATCAAGTTACAATTGACGATAAAACATATTTTGCATACATTTTTATAGTAAACATACCAATATAATTTATTATGTAACATCTTTAAATATAAAACATAATTAATGGAAAAGTTTTGTGGGTTTTTTTGTAGTTGTTTGTAAACAGGGGAAATAATTTCAAACATTATAAAAAAAGGAGGGTAATATCAATTACGGAACGATTACGGCTATGGCGTTTCTGGATCAATTAATAGGTAAATTAGCAAACTGCAGACATACTAGCATATGTGCTAATTAGATTTTCAAAGGGCACAACCATCCCCTATTTTTGATATATAAAGCTTAGTCGTAGAATTTGTTGTTTAGGCTGCAACCCGGCTAACAAAAAAAGCTTCGTTATTTTAGAAGTATAGATATTCAGTTATAGCAACATAAATCTTGAAGATTAATTGAGCTTTTTAATTATTGTTGTATGGTAAGATGGTTAATTCTTTTAAAGCTATCTACGAAAGTAGGGACATATAGTGTTCAGATACATCCTATATGATGCGAGATTGGGCATTATTGTCTTTTGGACATTTTCTTGTTCGTAGATGTTTCTTGTTTCTGTGATGCTACACAATCAGATAGGTTGATAAATGTTATCTTGTTCAAATAATTTATATGACCCATACCAAGTTTCCAGCAGTTTAACAAGGAACGTTTACTTAAAGGTACAATGCTTGCACCACCACAAAACTTGCTTAAAGGGGTACCCAACACTTTGGCTAAAATAAAATTGTGTTGGCTAATTTTCATGAAAATTTGGGAAAAAATGTACTTAATCGGTCTCTTTGGAAAATTTTCATATTTTGACCAATGAGAAGTTTGGTTTCTTTGAATAACTGTGCCCACGAAAACGTTCAAGTGATGTTTAAGAATTATATCCCTTGGGTGTTCTGTACTTCCTTAAGTACCTTTAATTATCAAACCACTGCTGCTAATGGATATTCTACATAAAACCAATATAAAGCTTTCAAAATTTATTATCAGGATGCTTTACTTGAATATCTCCATTTTCAAGTAAACATTTAAGGACAAATCCATTCAAAAATGTCAATTTTACAAAAAGATGCAATGTAGATCACTCAATTACCCAATTATGTTCAAGTTATTCATGTGGACCCATGTTGAACTCGATTAAAAAAATCTCAAGTCAATTTATCACCTCTAAATGTTAACAGACAGCAATGAAATTTTCAATGCATCTCCATATGATGTTTTAACTTTAGGTCAAGTTTTATCAGTTTAAAATCCTTCCACTAATATTTGGAGAGACAGATGAACAAATGGGTGGTCAGACAGACAGACATGGTGCTTCCTAACTTGGTTTGTGTGGGGGATATCAATATAAGCTTGATAAGTTTCTCACTTTATACTGGCTTAACTGTTTGTATTTAAACATATAAAATAGCAAACATATCGATAAATTTTATTGCACATGCAAAAAACAATATTTAAATATTTCATTTTCAAGTTACATACTAATATTACATACATAATTATATATACAAATGAACATACAATGTCACAACAAACACAGTGCCCCATCTTCAGTTTTCTAACATAAACTTACAGTTAACATCATTTGAGATGGAAATGGGGATTTGAATATATTTTCCTTACTTCTTTATAGTTCTGGCACAAAAATAAATCTACCTTCACTGACACAAGTAAATAAATACTTGCATTTTAGCACTTTTGAAATAAACCGCTTCAAAGAAATGTCATGTAATCTAATAAAGGGAGACAACCTATTACAACTTTATGTCAACAGAAATGGTACATACACATATTTAATTCTGATGAATTATCATTGCTAATTTAGTGAAGTTTTTTGAAAATTAAACCATAAAGAACCAGGGTATACTCTACTTCTTACAAATTAGCAAGTTAAGAACAACTGTACCACAGTTAAGTATGGAACTCTATTCCATACAAAATAAGCCATCATTTATGATTTGAATTCAGTGTAGATTTCCAGTTACCTGTTCAATATTTCAATGTCACAAGCTCAAATTTTCAATCATGGGCTATTTAACATAATAAAGATTCAAAATATTTATCATGATGGATTTAACATACCTTCAAAAAATATATGAATCTATAAAAAATATACCAATAAAATTTATTTGCCTAAATTTTTCCATTCTATGTGTGTAAAACTAAGCTCCAACTAACCCTGTGCTGGCAAAGACTTAGTCCAACTCACCTTGTACCTTTGTCTTACTTACTCTGTGGTGGCACAGATTTGGTTAACTAATTCAAAAATTGAACACTAGCAGTGCTTAAAATAGGGCTAGTTGGAATTTTCCATCCGTTTGACAACCTAAGGTATCACTTAATCTATAATTAAAAATCTGTAAAAGTAAAAAATAACCAGAGATTTTAAACAGGAAGTAGGTGAGCAACAGACCTTAAATTGTATTCCACGGTATGGGACCTCACCCTGATGCCAAAAAGTGGCTGTTAAGTAGTTGCTGAGAAAACTGTTACAAAAATTCTTCCCAACCATCATGCCGCCCACCTGCCCTTCACAATTTTATAACCCCGATTTTTTACTCCGTGAAATCAGGCCAGTAACCAAGGTAAAAATTATCAATAACAATGAGGATTTAGAAACAACTTTCTTAAAAAAAATAACCTACCAGTATTGCCACAGAAAAATGTTAAACTTGAGGTGCTGTACCCAAAATGTTACCAAAAGATACCCATGAAACTAAGGGGGAAACATAAAGTTTTGAGATGTCAACAAAAATCTGGGTTTTTCTTCCCATCCATACAACCCATGCTATTTTATTATATCATATACCCTGGTTGTGTTTTTATAATTTCATATTTACATATGAAATGTAGACCCTTAACAAAATTAAGTCAAAGATTATTATTTCTATGGTTTTGGAAAGGAAAATGACCATTATTGAGAATTATGAAAAAGTGTGGAAAATGAAATAACATTTTTGAGCAGGAAGTAGGTGAGCAACAGACCTTAAATCATATCCCACAGTATGGGACCCCACCCTGATGCTTTATACCAAATATCAAGCGGCTTAAGTTTTGATGGTAAATGAAATTTCCCACAAAAATTTTAAATGCTTATATATGTATCTATGAATATGTACCTATGATTTTTTTTTACTAAATATACTTCTTTATGGGTCCTTAAATAAAACATAAATAGTCTAAAAACAGGAAGCTCTTGCGACATTTGGGATCCACAGATGGATACATCCATCTAGGGCATAAAAAAATTGGTTTCTGTTCCCAGTGAACAGATACAAAAAGAAATTTAAGCATTTGAGGACTAGCCAAAAAACTGCCTCTGAAAATTTCCATCCCTGAGTATTTCTTTCAGAAACTTCCATTGCAGGAGAGACAAAAACTAGTTCAAAAGTGTCACCTTTCACAACTTTCATTGCAGGAGAGACAAAAAAATATTTCAAAAGTGTCACCTTTCATAACTTTCATTGCAGGAGAGACAAAAACTATTTCAAAAGTGCCACCTTTCATAACTTTCATTGCAGGAGAGACAAAAACTATTTCAAAAGTGTCTCCTTCTAAACTTCCATTGACGTGGAGACAAAACCTATTTCAATAGTGTAAACACCATCTAATTCATTGTTTGAAATGGTAAGAGTCTCCTGCCAAGCCGAGGATCATTAACACAGAAATATGACAAAACAATGTGTTAACCATTCTAAGAACACAATTAAAGACTTGTTTATTCTTGATTTTTTCTCTCTCTAACAATGGTGGTTTAAGATATTTCTATAAGAATGGCCCTGACTGGTTAAGGGGGAACCCATTCTAGTCATGCTTCAATGATTTCCTATATATAAAACTTTTTTTTTTAAAAGGGGTGGCCTGCTCCCTCCTGGATCTGATCCTTTCAGGATTCCCCTATTTCTTGTAAGTACAAACAAGAACAGATTCTAGGTCCCCTGCCCGTTGAGAAAGAAAAATCTAAGTCAGCTCGTTAAACAGGAAGTAAATGAGTGACAGATCTGAAAAAGCATCAGACCATATGGGACCCCTACCTTAAGCTGCATACCAAATATTAAAAGCCTATGATCAATAGTTGCTGAGAAAACTGTCAGAAAAAAGTGTGAGGAACAGACAGATGGACACACGGAAGGACACCAGCTCTGCATTGGGGCAGGAAAAAAAAAGTTTGAGCTAATAACTTATACCAATTGTGACCAGTTATTCACCGTCAAATAATTATAGTTTAAATAATAACAGAAATCTTATGGATATTCAAATACAAATTGTTTACAGGTAGAACAATAAGCTTGTTAGAAATCTTTTCATATTATATTTGCAATGTATTATGTTGCTGGAATTTAAATTTGGTACCACTCATAAATGAGTCTTCTCATCCCCTTTATGCATCATAAACTGGAAAAGCCATAAAAAAGGTTAAACATAAATAACCCTTCTGCAATAATTCTCTATTCCAACTTTGTACATGTATGTTCATGTTGGACTCTGTTTAAACTTTTGACAGTACTAGACTTGGCTTGTTTATAACAGCTAGTTCAAACTGTGAACTCTCCTGCTGGACCTAAACATATCAGCTGTGAACTCTCCCGGTCGACTTGAACTTATCAACAAATAAAACTTTTTACCATCCTAAATGTCATTGTAATAATTTTTTCTTCACAATCTCATATACCATTCTTCTTCTGAAATATGGCATGTGTTTCTGTAAATTATAAGAAAAAATTATTAAAGGTCGATACTGTTTTATAACATTAATATGCCAAAGCACAGTTTATTATGTAAAGAAGTACATACATCCATATCTTTTTTTTCAAAATCAATTTTCCAAAGTGAAGTTTTAAATCAAGTTCATCAAAAATTGCAATATTTTATCTTTTTTTTTTTTATAAAACAACATGAACAATGATAAGGAAATTTTAACTTAATATTTACTTATCTATCTGTGTATTCGTTAAAAAAAAATCTTGGAAGTGCCTCTACTACACACACAAATATATTTTTGTTAATTTAAAAACTACTTGTGTTCAATGGTTTTTTGTCCATTAAATGGTCCAAATATATGTCTTTATTAGGATGGAAGACAAAAGGTTTTTAAAGGGTTTGAAGTTTTGAACAAAATAATTTACATGTAGACAAGAACAATTTTCTTGCACGATGGATGTTAAGGTCTCTTTATAAGTTTGATAAAAAAAAACTGCATCCCCCTTCCAAATAATATTGTGGACGTAGCATTATTTTATAATGATGATTACTGAATATCTTTAAAGAATAGCATGATGTTTATATAAATATACATAAACTCATTTTCTTTATATTTATCTTGTTTCTATATCAATGCTATCAAAATTTAAGGGGGTACCCAACACTTAGGCTGAAATAGAATTGTGTCGATTAATTTTCATGAAAATATATTATATAATATTTTAGTCATATAAATTTAACTTTAAAATCTTAAGAAAATTGAACCATAGGTTTCTTGGGAAAATTTTCATTGAACATAATGGAGTTTCAACATTTTATATTTTGATCATTGAGAAGCTTGATTTCTTTGAATATTTGTGCCCGAATAAAACATTCAAGTGATATTTAAGAGTTATTTCCCTTAGGTGTTCTGTACCCCCTTAAATGTCTCCCCAATTCAGACCAGAACTTCCACTTGGTGGGAAACAGACCCTGTCTTGGTTCAAATGTAACTGGAGCAGCAATCACTAGTAGTGGTGTGTCATGGGCTGGACGACCCATGGCACACAGTGAGTCTGTTAAAAGTCATAGCAAAAGCTTTTCAGCCAATAGTCAGAACTTTAAAAACCCATCTTTCTAAGAGAAACTCACTTGTTCAAATGATATTTTAGCTTCCCTTGTGATATATTCTGCGAATTTACAGGCAAACATCCCACAATCGCTACCATTCATCTGTTGTGGTATGTCCTAAACAAATGAAAAAAATCAACAAAATAAAAGCCAGTCAACAACCTTAAAACATTGCTACTTAAGCATTTGAAATATTTTACTTAGTATTTCAGAAAGGTTAAATCAAGATGGGGTGTTTAATATCGTCAAAACTTGCTAAAATGTGTACTTTGATTGCTAAATTTTTGAAAAACCAAACACATTCTTCAGGGAAAAATTATTGATAATAATTCTTCTTTTGATCACTGACATCTTTCAACAAGCGTGACTGAACAAAACATACATTGATATCAAAGACCTTTTTCCCTTTGCTGTTTTGTACCTCCTTATTTCAAGAACATTAGTTTTTTTTTAGATGATGTTAGGAAATGTGTAGAGTACCCATTAAAGGATTACTGTAAATTGGGTCATTTAGGTGTAGGGATATTTGGCGGTTTTAGATCAAAATGGTCATGTTTAATTTTGGTGTGTATTATTTTGGCGCTTTCGAAAGAAAATTCTTCTTTAGTACTTTACATCATCTATTCAATCATATATTAATTGAATTTATATTCACAATTCTAACTTTAACATTAATTAGATTATGTTTGTTTCAAACCCAAGCTCATTAGTAAATATTAAGGCTTTTAAAAACATGACATTTGATGTCTAATGATGATTTGATAAATTTGATGAATAAGTAATTATATTATATCCAGACTAATTTCTAAATTAAGAAAACAAAAATATTCAGTAAGAAATTAAAAAAATGACATTAACAAAGGATTTTTTTATTATTAACATTGTTTATCAAAGCCTTGTTTCTCTTTTACTCAACATTGACTTTTTTGTCCACATGTCATATCTAACAATTGTAGTATATTAATCCTATGCATTCTGAACTTTTTTTGGTGTGTTTAATTTTGGCACATTATGATGAGGCGCCAAATAAACCAAAATAAAACTACATCCAAAATATCCCAATTCACGGTAGTATTCTCTAAATGACCTAAACTATATAAGCAATAATGATTGTGTACTCTTTTCCAATCTGTCCTTTAATGGTGAGAAACATAACTGTAAAATATAGCATTTGGTCACTAAAAACAAAAGCTGTTGGTAGTCTTGGGGAATCGGAAATATTTCATAAACGATCATCAGAAATAATCGAAAAATTACAATCAATTATTAATCGATTATAAAATCCGACTTAATTTTTCATGAAAATGATAGAATTTGCTCTCCAAATTAATGTAATCATAAGCAATATTTACATCAATTCACTAAAATCAATCATGTTTTGATTAATCGATTATTTATTTTATAATTGAATAGTAGCATCGGCAGCCCATTTTGATTAGATTTTCCTATTAATCGATTAAACGGAACATCAGTAGCTGTTGGGACAATAAAAAGTTGCAATTTTCTGCACCTTTAGTTGTGAGGACATTAAATTGCATTTTTCTGTTCCTTTAGTTGTGAGGATAATAAATTGCATTTATCTGCCCCATTAGTTGACCTAATATATAACCTGTCATACCTCTGCTATCTCCGTGCTCCAGCCCGTCAGATCAAAGGGCTTATTCTTCTTATCTTTACATTCATCACATAGGTACTGTCTAAAACACAAGACAAAACACAACATTAACTACCACAAACAACAACAAAAGCTAAAAGATAAACTTTGAACATGTTGAATTTAGCGAAGGTCTGACAGGTATTAGCCTGTAAAACCGAAATTTTGCAAATTTTGTAACATAATCTAGATAAAATATTTGAAAATAATGAGTTTATACCTGTAAATCTTAAATCCTAATTTCTTGAATATACCTGTAAATCTTTAATCCTAATTTCTTGAAAGTGGATTAAATGTACATCCTATCATGCTAAAGCTATGTACTAAATTGGAAATCAATCCCTTGAGTAGAAACAATGATATTGTACTAGATGGACAGACGGACGGATAAGGTGATTGCAATGTAGCCCCCTCTCTTATGAGTGGGGGTATAATAAAATCTTTTGCTTGAAAAGACTTCTGTTACAGTCTATTTAACACATGAAAATTATACTTCTTTATCATTACCATCGATTTACAATGATATGACAAGCAGGTCTTTTGTAATTAATGAAAGTAAAAGGTATTATGATACAGATCGGATTGTGAGCTAGGTATCGTGATCTGTATCGGATCGTGGGGAAGTGGTATTGTTACTCCCCTAGCTTATAATTATTATTTCAATACTTTAATATTTGTTGTGTTCAATCCCTCTTTATAAATAATATCTACCATGTTACAAGCAAAAGCGTTTCCAAAGACTTGGCACGTATTTAATATTACTTTGGTTTCAGTAATATTTGTGGGGTATCAATTTTTATGGTTTTTGTTGGTGGATTTGATTTGATACCCCACAAAAAGGAAATTTAAAATTGAACTGTATGCTGCAGACCACAGAACCACAAATTTAAGAACCCACGAACCGATCCTTTTTTTATCAAACCACAAAAAATGTTACCAATGAAAATAAATCAATAACAATGTTTTAACAAGTATTAACTGTGATTGCAAGCAAGTCACAAAGTCCCCCAAACGACCCGTATTTGCCACTATTCTCTTTAGCATATCAAAAAACCCTTAAATATTAATTTTCATGTAAATCGGAGCACTTTGAAAATTTTGACCCGATTACCTCCCTTCAAAGCACATTTTTATTTATATCTCGAAAACCGTAAATATCGCTTCAAAATTTTTCTTCATATAATTGAAGAGAATGTTTTGCTTTATCAACCTACAAAATTTCAGAACCCTGCGCACCTAGGTTATCGACATATTGCAATGTCCAATATTTAGTCCATTTTCCTGTTTCCATGGAAACGGCGGCCATTTTGAAAATTCCGATTGTCAACGAAGCTTCCTTTCTTTACAATCTATCATCCTGCCAAGTTTCATATTGATATGTGGAGTTGTTTTCTCTGGGGTCTCCGGACAAGTTCACGACTAAGTGGAAGAAACGGAAGAATAATAAGAACAAGTATTAACTGTGATTGCAAGCAAGTCACAAAGTCCCCCAAACGACCCGTATTTGCCACTATTCTCTTCAGCATGTCAAAAAACCTCTAAATATCAATTTTCATGTAAATCGGAGCACTTTGAAAATTTTGACCCGATTATCTCCCTTGAAATCACATTTTTAGTTATATCTCGAAAACCGTAAATATCGCTTCAAAATTTTTTTTCATATTATTAAAGAGAATGTTTTGCTCTATCAACCTACAAAATTTCAGAACCCTGCGCACCTAGGTTACCGAGATATTGCAATGTCCAATATTTAGTCCATTTTCCTGTTTCCATGGAAACGGCAGCCATTTTGAAAATTCCGATTGTCAACGAAGCTTCCTTTCTTTACAATCTATCATCCTGCCAAGTTTCATATTGATATGTGGAGTCGTTTTCTCTTGGATCTCCGGACAAGTTCACGACTAAGTGGAAGAAACGGAAGAAGAATAACAAGTATTAACTGTGATTGCAAGCAAGTCACAAAGTCCCCCAAACGACCCATATTTGCCACTATTCTCTTCAGCATGTCAGAAAACCCCTAAATATCAATTTTTATGTAAATCGGAGCACTTTTAAAATTTTGACCCGATTATCTCCCTTGAAATCACATTTTTATTTATATCTCGAAAACCGTAAATATCGCTTCAAATTTTTTTTTCATATTATTAAAGAGAATGTTTTGCTCTATCAACCTATAAAATTTCAGAACCCTGCGCACCTAGGTTACTGAGATATTGCAATGTCCATTATTTAGTCCATTTTCCTGTTTCCATGGAAACAGTGGCCATTTTGAAAATTCCGATTGTCAACGAAGCTTCCTATCTTTACAATCTATTATCCTGCCAAGTTTCATATTGATATGTGGAATCGTTTTCTCTGGGATCTCCGGACAAGTTCACGACTAAGTGGAAGAATAAGAAGAAGAAGAATAAAAACAAGTATTAACTGTGATTGCAAGCAAGTCACAAAGTCCCCCAAACGACCCATATTTGCCACTATTCTCTTCAGCATGTCAAAAAACCCCTAAATATCAATTTTCATGTAAATCGGAGCACTTTGAAAATTTTGACCCGATTATCTCCCTTGAAATCACATTTTTATTTATATCTCGAAAACCGTAAATATCGCTTCAAAATTTTTTTTCATATTATTAAAGATAATGTTTTGCTCTATCATCCTACAAAATTTTAGAACCCTGCGCACCTAGGTTACCGAGATATTGCAATGTCCAATATTTAGTCCATTTTCCTGTTTCCATGGAAACGGCGGCCATTTTGAAAATTCTGATTATCGACAAGGCTTCCTTTCATGCCAATCTTTCATCCTGCCAAGTTTCATTTTGATATGTTGAGTCGTTTTTTCTAGGATCTCCGGACAAGTTCACGACTAAGCGGAAGAATCGGAAGAAGAATAATAATAACAAGTATTAACTGTGATTGCAAGCAAGTCACAAAGTCCCCCAAACGACCCGTATTTGCCACTATTTTCTTCAGCATGTCCAAAAACCCCTATATATCAATTTTCATGTAAATCGGAGCACTTTGAAAATTTCGACCCGATTATCTCCCTTGAGAAATCACATTTTTATTTATATCTTGAAAACCGTAAATATCGCTTCAAAATTTTTTTTCATATTATTAAAGAGATTGTTTTGCTCTATCAACCTACAAAATTTCAGAACCCTGCGCACCTAGGTTACCGAGATATTGCAATGTCCAATATTTAGTCCATTTTCCTGTTTCCATGGAAACGGCGGCCATTTTGAAAAGTCCGATTGTCAACGAAGCTTCCTTTCTTTACAATCTATTATCCTGCCAAGTTTCATATTGATATGTGGAGTCGTTTTCTCTGGGATCTCCGGACAAGTTCACGACTAAGTGGAAGAATCGGAAGAAGAAGAATAATAATAATAAGAAACGGTGCAAAAACAATAAGTCCCCAAACGTTGTTTGGGGGACTTAATAAGAAACGGTGCAAAAACAATAAGTCCCCAAACTTTGTTTGGGGGACTTAATAATAAGAAACGGTGCAAAAACAATAAGTCCCCAAACGTTGTTTGGGGGACTTAATAAGAATAAGAAACGGTGCAAAAACAATAAGTCCCCAAACGTTGTTTGGGGGACTTAATAAGAAACGGTGCAAAAACAATAAGTCCCCAAACTTTGTTTGGGGGACTTAATTACATAATATTTTCTTCAATGTGTTGTCCTTATGATGAACATTTATAAAAATAAAGAATTAATGTGTCCATAGGACAAGGATGCCCCCTGCTGGCCAAAACAGGAAGTAGAAGTCTGACATATCTAAAAGTCACTCAGGACATACAGTTTGTCATACTGAACCATTCTCTTAAAATTCAAATCATTCTCATTAACGGTTTCTGAGAATAGCTTGATGGAAATTTGTACAAACATACATACAGACAAAAATAAATAAAACTTAATGCCCCCCTGACATGTTTGTTGTTGAGGGGCATAAGAATATTAAAGATCAGACTTAAACAGAGGAAGGACGGGTAAATGAACTGAAAGCCAAAAGTAAATTTTTCTTCTCTTCAAACTGAAATCATCATTATCCAAAAAATGTTTACTTCAACCATGAAATAAATAATTGTGAGATACTTTCATTCTAGTGTTATAGGTAACCAGACAAAAAGTTTACTTTTTACTGATCAAAAGCTGGTTTATTTTACTTGTGGTTTGAGGTTTAACTTGTAGTACAGAAATATTCTCTATTCCAGGTTCTTACTGGATAAAGATCAATTTGAGAATCAACTATAGTTAATTTTGGGTGTAGATTGTTGGTGCCTCTCAGGATCTCCAAAATATTGTTAAAGAAAAGACCTTTCTAAAACTAACCACTTTATGCAATCTAAATGAATAGTGCAAAGTGTGACTTCTGCAGACTTGTTCATTTTAACGGGTTCCAAATTGTGTAGTGACCTCAAAATGTGGTTTAGATATGTTGTTAGAAGTAATCAATAAATTAAACATTTTACTTCACTGGAAACTTATTTTTGTGATTGACTGCCATTCACGATTACAATGAAATTGGTATCCCACAAATAATAAATAATGAAACTCCAGTAAGGGCTTTTTCAGAATTAATTGCATGGGAGTCAGAAGGAAGTCACACCCCACCCCCACCACCATGCATAATTTTTAATATGATTTTCCTATTAGATACCAAAGGGAAAATATTTATACATTGAATGAATTATTTTATAGTTTTATTGGTATGTAAAAGTGTGGACCTAAGCACATTTTTAATGAAGCACGTTAGCACTTCATGTTGAAATGTGCGCAAAGTCCACACTTTTACACACCAATAAAACATTTCCATTCAAATTCAATGTATATAGTTATATTCTGTTAAAAATATTTAAATGTTTGCTCAAATTAATTGATAAGATTGCACAAAATGCATTAATTACTCCACATAAGTCGCTGTCAAGGTCCCACGTGCTGGTGAGTTTCATCGAAAAATGAAACTTCATCGCCGTAGTAGTATTAATCAATCTTAATTGTCGTTATAAATACAAAACAAAAGGAATGTAAATATATAAATTTAAATCCATCAATAATAGTTAACTTTATGGTGCCTTTGAACTGCCTTGCATACAATTATTTCTGGAATAACCCTCTATACACATACTTGACTGCATTTAGGCACTTAACATTCTGTCCTCCCATAGAATCATAATATCTGATCATTTTCTTTTTAAAATCCACAATCTGCAAAAAAAAAGTTATGTATTATTATCTGTTAAATCTCAGTACAAAGTTGGAATATTCCATATCTTTCTTCTTCAAAACTAAAAATATACAATGTAACTGTTATACTTGTGTTTTTGGTAATTTATTTTCAAATTTTATAAAAAATTGCAAATTGACTTTTGTTGTTTTTGTGGTTCATTCTTATGGGTTTTTTGGGGGGGGATTATTTTTCTTTTGTCTTTAAAGTCTACTGATTTCTTGTTAGCCTTTCAAACTTTTGGTAATTGATTGCCATTTATCAAGAGCAAAATCATCATCCATTGATAGTGAAGGCTGCCAGCTGAGTTCGATCCTCGCTGAGGGCACTCAAAAAATCAAAATCTGTTTGTCAGATGATTTTCAGGGTTAAAATTACAGTAACATTGTTTGATTATATACTAGACATTCATATTCATTATTATTGAAGATATATACTTACACATAGACACCAATGCATTCCTAAATGGACAGGTATAATGATATAGTCATAGCTAAAAATGTCCACTTTTTTTGTCCACCGCCGAACAGACGAATGTCCAGCAGACATAATTTTTGGATAAAAGAAAGTATTGAAGGCATAGCACTTTGGAAAATTGTCTTTTTCACCTCGCTCCATTAACATGTTCATGTAGAAATTTATAACCTGAAAATGAAAGATTGAAACTGTTGAATATTCAGCTGTTGCTGAAAAGAGGTTCTTCCTACAAATAGGTTTGCACATTCAGCTAACTACATTTTAAAAATTCATTTTTGTTTGATTTTATTTCCTTGCCTTGAAGTAACATATTAATTAACAAGTATGTTTAAGAGTTAACAGACTACACACCACAAAATGTACAAAAGAACTCACTTTCCTTTACATGTTCAATGATTAAGAAAAGAAAAACTTTTAAATTCCCAAGTAAAAAAAAATTATTATTTGAATCTGTCCAAACAAAAGTTTTCATTTAAAATTAAACCTGCAATCTACAAATAGTCTTGAGAAGCTGATATCCTTTAAGTTTTAATCTTCGTAAGACATAAAACACTGTATTTAATTATTTAATTATAGGCATCAATTTTTGCTGTTTTCTCAAAAAGACTCGTCATAACACTTTAATTTTATTTGGACATTTTACTATCAGGAATTGATATGAAATTAAAACTTTTAATATTGGATACTGATTTTCATGGCTGCCAGGTAAAATATGAAATAATGAAATCACAATACCTCATCATTCAGCCAGTTCAGACCTGCCAGGGTGGCGACATCTGCACGAGTTATTTGTAATCTGTATCCTTCGACTAGCACCTCCCCAGGAGGGTGGCCTCTTAAAGCTCGGTTGATAACATCGTCCATCTCAGGTGTTAGGTCTGTAATCGAAAAATTTAGATAGATCTAGTGTTTGGTCGTTGAGATTCAGACAACACAAGAAATGCTGCTTCAGCCACACAGGTAAAAAGTATATGATCAAACCAAGGTGTAAAATTTAAAGGTAGTTTTTGTTAGTTCATGGTCTGATGTTTAAGTGAATTAAGGTGCATTTAGTCTCATAATAATATCATTCTTTGTTTACTGAAAAGTTTCACAAACCTGATAAGGAATGGACAGGCAACAGATGAGAAGAAAAATACTTGCCTAGATTGTAAACATTAATGTTGCAGGCAATTTTTATGCCCCATCTACAAAAGTAGGTCTGTTCTTCCTTCCCCAATGTCGCAAAATGGGGCATTATGTTTTTAGACATATTCTTGTTTTTTTCATATAATTTACCCATGAGGCAAATTAGACAGGTAAAAATATTGTTACACAAAACAGTAATAAAAGCTTGTTAACCCAAGAAATCATCAGAATAATTAATTGATCCCCCAACACATTACTTATATGTTTTTTTTAAAAACTTTATAAACCATATAGGGTCAAAGTTCAAAGGCCATTTACCTGGTAAGACCTCCTCTTCTTCCTCCTCCTCTACAGGTAAATCTTCTGTTACAACTGGTTCCCTTTCTGATAGTCTCATCTGCAGCTCAATCTACAATCAGGAAGAAATTCTTTATTAAAGTTATATTACAGTGAAAACTTTCTTGACGAAAGTCCTTTGGATTGAAGAATTTAATAAAGAGTTGTTTTGGTTTTACTAATATTGAACAATCAAACCATTTTCTTTAGGCACAGATGGTCCAATTTTCACTTGCAAGAATTTTTGTCCTTGTGACTATTAGGTGTACAAAATTCATGACTTGCTGTTATTGAGAAATCAGATGAACAAACTGAAAACCATTTATCAAAATCCATCAGGCAGTTTAGGGAGTGCTAAGGCCACATAAAACAAGAGGCTCCCAGGAGCCCGAATCGCTCACCTGGTCTTGATGTTGACCCTATACTTTTGTAGAGCTAAATGAGCTGAACATTTAAGCAAGCAACAGCTTTTCTCTACCTGCAATAGTTTTCATTCTATAGGCCAAAAACACCATTTGTCACCTATAAGGGGCCATAACCCCTATAAGGAGTCATCTGACAACTTCGACCCTATGAAGACTTTTGTAGAGCTAAATGAGCTGAACATTTAAGCAACCAACAGCTAATCTCTATGTGCAATAGTTTTCATTCTGTAGGCCAAAAACATGAAAAATGGCTATTTTTCAGGGGCCGTAACCCCTATAAGGGATCATCTGACAACTTCAACCCTATGGAGAATTTTGTAAAGCTAAATGAGCTGAACATTTAAGCAAGCAACAGCTAATCTTTATCTGCAATAGTTTTCATTCTGTAGGCCAAAAACATGAAAAATCGCTATTTTTCAGGGGCCGTAACCCCTATAAAGGGTCATCTGCCAACTTCGACCCTATGGAGAATTTTGTAGAGCTCAATGAGCTGAACATTTAAGCAAGCAACAGCTAATCTCTATGTGCAATAGTTTTTATTCTGTAGGCCAAAAACATGAAAAAATGCCATTTTTCAAGGGCCGAAACCCCTATAAGGGGTTATCTGACAACTTCGATCCTATGGAGACTTTCGTAGAGCTAAATGAGCTAAACATTTAAGCAAGCAACAGCTAATCTCTATCTGCAATAGTTTTCATTCTGTAGGCCAAAAACATGAAAAATGGCTATTTTTCAACTTTAAGGGGCCGTAACCCCTATAAGGGGTCATCTGACAACTTCGACCCTATGGAGACTTTCGTAGAGCTAAATGAGCTGAACATTTAAGCAAGCAACAGCTAATCTCTATCTGCAATAGTTTTCATTCTGTAGGCCAAAAACATGAAAAAATGCTATTTTTCACCTATAAGGGGCCGTAACCCCTATAAGGGGTCATCTGACAACTTTGACCAAATGGAGACTTTTGTAGAACTTTTGATGCTGAATCAGTAGCGTGGCCTCAGATTTCCTCTATCTCTTATACTTTTTGATTTATAAGCCAAAAACAGTAGTCTGACCCCCCTAGTCTATTTTTAGTAACGGCGGCCATGTTTTTTAACGGATTAAAAATCAAAACACAAGTTTGGTGCAGGACACCCTAAGGATCATTCATACCAAGTTTCATTAAATTCTGTTTGGTAGTTTCAGAGGAGAAGATTTTTGAAAAATTGTTAACAGACGACGACGACGACGACAGACGACGACGACGACAGACGACGACGACGACGGACGCCAAGTGATGGTAATATCTCACATGGACCTTCGGTCCAGGTGAGCTAAAAAAATCATTAGCTTCTCAGGCCACTTATCAAATTTTTTGATGAGGCAGGGAGGAACCTTTTTTTTATTTTCTTTGTTTTTTTCTTAAAAAAATTGTTGCTTCTCAGGCCATTTTTAAAATTTTTTGACGAGGCAGGGCGGCTCCTTTTTTTTTTTAAACCCCAAGCGTACTCTCTGTCATATAATCGCAATGAATTGTCCACGGTATTATTGTTTTTCCTCCCGAGAGGACTTGACATGACACCAAAGACGATGCCATGAGGCGGAAGTAAAAAAACTATGTAGATTTAAATCACCACGCAACGTGCTAAAGCGTGTTCATGAAAACGTTTCGCTGATTAAGATCGCAATCATAAATTTTACCGGTAACGGAAACAGACGCGAAAAATTTCCGGGCGGGACGCGGAACTGCCGATTTTTTATTTTTTTTTATATATGATAAAAAACAACGAATGCGGCGGGTTTTAGGGAGACGCGGTGGGGCCTGAGAAGCTAATGATATTTTTTTTTTTGCCTAATGAGATACTTTGACAGATATTGACAAGAGTTCGTGGAGATTTTAATAAATACTTACTCTTCTTGAAATCTCATCATCTTTTCCCTTCCTCTGAAAATACAGAACAATGTAATATAAAAATCTGCCAGATTTTGGTTAACAGGAAGTAGGTGACCTGATATCAAACCCCACGTTATGGGACCCACCCTGATGCTAATACCAAATATCAAGTGGCTGTGGAAAGTAGTTGCTGAGATAACTGTCACAAAAATTTCTTCCCCACCTGCAAGCCATTCGCCCGACATTCACCATTTTCTAACCTGGATTTTTCACTCCATGTAATCCAGCCAAAAATTAATTATAATTTTATCATTTTCAATCATTTAGTTGGTAGAACATTATTATATTCTACTGATTTCAAATATCATATTTGAATTTAGTATTTTATTTGATGTTTTTTTTCTCTATGTGCTTTTCTTATTTGGATACATTTTGACCTATAGCAGCTCTGGTAAGTCTGCTAATGACACATTTTTAACAGTTTGTTGTACCTGTGGATTCCCTTTTTTTGTGGTTATGTTATTTGGAAGTTATTGTTCCTTAGCTGATGATATGATTACATGTACATGTTAAATTAGATATAATATCAGCACACAATTTACGGTAATCAAAACTTGATAAATCTGAAATGTAACTTTACATATTTTTTTCAGCACTTTATATGGTCTTATTTTGAAGATTGTTTCTTATCACATGTAGAGTAAAAACAATTTCAGACATGGCAAAAAAATATACATAAACTGTTTGTGCCATGTTTACAATTAACTTATTTCTTTGTATAAAATATCGAAACTTAAGGGGAGACAATTATGTTAATATTCTCTAGTTCTATTTTTTGTCTTTACAAACCATTTCCTCCAAAATCTGAGCCCTTTTCTCGGCTTCCTCTATTTTTCTCTGCCTTTCTTTTGCAGATGAGCTGTATGCTGTTAATCTGTAACCCAAAATCAATAAATAATTTTCAACAACAATATACCCACAAGACATAATCTTGCAATATTTTGGACAGGATGAACCAATATCTTGAACTACTTTTGTAGATAGGGCATAAAAATAAGCTGATATCTGCCACTTAAAAAATTCAGTTATACAGATAGAAACTTACCATAAGATTTCATGAGTCTGTAACTATGAAAGTGTTAAATAAAACTAGTGTAAACAAATTAATTGAATCCATTTAAATCAAATGGAGAAGAGAATTAGCAATATGGAAATAAGTGGAACTGAATCATGACAACAAATGAAACTATCAAATAACTTTTCATCTGTTTGTACAAGTCTATCATAAGACTTAAAATGCTAATTATATTCCAAAATATATTATGCAGAGCCTATCAGATCACTATATATGTAGTTCAAAATAGTTGGCAACATGACATGAAGAGGAAATGCTTACCTTTCTAGGGTATTAGAGAGTATTCACATTCCGACTTGAATCCATGTTGTTTATGGCATTATAGTTGTTTTGTGTGCATTTCACCTTTTATGTCTAGTGATTTTGTCTTATCCTCTTATGAGTGCTCCATTGGCACTCCTTAGCTACTTCCAGAGAACCTGAGTTCACTCTGGTTACATCCTCAATTTGCATTGTCAATTTCTGTTCGGTTCATTTTGTGGATTTTTTTGTATCATGCTGTTTGGTTTGTGTTTACTGGTGGTGACATTGCCCATTTGGACTTTTGACACTCGAATGCCCCATTGGTACCTCTTTGCTTTTCTATTTCAATCCTACAATTTTTATACTTACAAGTCTGATTTCCAGTTTTCTGTTAAGTATCTACATTTTCTGTAATCTTCAAGGTTAGTCACTTTCCTGCTTGCAATCCTTAAAAAGCAACAACAAAAGTAATGTGAACAAACCAAATATTTTTAAAATCAAATTTCCTTTTTTTTTAAAAATAATATAAGAACAAAACAATTTTCTAGAACAAGTCAAATGTATGGCAAACAAATAGATTTTTTCTTTCCTTTCATGTTTTGTGGATGATTTATTTTACTTTTGCTCGATATTTTATCAATTACCCAAGTGAGGGGCGTTCTAGAAAAACCCACAGAAAGGCAATTCATTTAATTCATATTGGTGAGAGTTGCTAGTATCTGTATATTTACATTTTTTCTATAGGTAATAGGGGTGAACAGGTAAAAAACTATGCCTTCCTGATGGGGGTGAATTTTTTAAACAGACCTTACCTCTAAAACTTTTATGCTTATTTATCTAATTTTCATCTGATCAGGGGTTAAAAAATTTTCTAATACCTTACTAGCCAAGGGCTTATCAGCACTAGAAAACCACTAGCCCAACAGAAGGATCATCTAGCCCAAGGAAAATCTGACACTAGCCAAAGTATGATGCAAAGCTCAATCTATACATGTAGATTTGGTACATGTATTTATGTTATTAATTCTTTTTCTTTTATTTTATAAAAATGCATCAGATGCATTTATTTCGCTTTTAAAGTTAATGAAAAGCAGGTAAATTCAAACAGGAACATTAAACTTGTTTTAAAATGTTCCTGATTCAAGAAAGTAGGTAGCAGAATAACACAGATTGCAACAAGCTTCAGTTAGCTCGATGTCAGTGTGGCAGGGAATCTAGGGGGCACTCAGGGCCCCAGAGACTCTGGACATAAAAATTGCAAAAAATCCATCATCCTGGGGTTCTCTTGTACCTTCTTCACAACTTGGCACTTTCTTGTATCATAGAACACTTTCATAACAGTTTTTATGGCGTTTCAGTCCCCTATCATAATTTTCCCCTTAAAATAAATGTGGCCATCGATCTTTTTCATTAAACTTTCAGACTGATTTTAAAAATAAATTCAGGAGACTTTGACCTTTTTAAGAGTAAAACCAACTTTTATTTAAGTTTGGAAAGGTGATTGTAATTGTCTATCATAATTTTCCTCCCAGGGAAATAACCCAATGTGAAAACGAAGGTACGGGATATTGCACTTAAATCAATTGTACCACCCTCCAGTACCAGATAATGATAATGAAAATAGACTGTCACTGCGGGACATAGATTAAATCAATTGTGTTATCCCCCCCTACCAGGCAATGACGATAAATTGCGAGACATGAATGATTTGGGTGATTTAATCAATAGTGATATCCCCCAGTACCAATAGATCTAGGTTTTTCATAGTTTTATTTATAGCGCAAATTAAGTCAACCATAATTTTTAACTAGGTGGTTGTAAACTTTGGTAGCCCGAATATGATTTTCACTAGCCCCGGGCGTCGGGCTAGTGGATTTTTTAACCCCTGCAGTGATTTATCAAAACTTAACTAGATATAGAAAAATATTTCTTGCCTCTAAAAAATTTTGCTCCAAGGGTAATTGTATGCGCAATCAATGATCAACCTTTTGCAATTTTTTACATGTTGACATTAGAGAAAAACCTTCTACATTTTATTTCTTGATGATGATGGTATTTCTAACATTTAAGGAAAATAAGAATGGCAGTCTTCCATGGAAGATGTATGTCGATTGCATCATGAAATATTCGGTAAACAGGAAGTAGATGACTTACGGGCATAAAATTGCTTTACACAATATAGTACTATAGATAGAAGCTACATGCCAAAGTACAAGAGGCTGTGACATCTAGTTCAAGTTGCCCAGAAAAATGCAACGATAATTGTGTGACACGGCAGGACCACGGATAGATTCAAAGTAACCCATATATGTCGCTTTGCAACACGTTTCAGGTGACATAATAAATTTGATATTTTAATCTCTCAGCAAGTCTTGTCATTAATATAGTCAAATTTATTTCCCTTGATTTTAAAAATTCCATTATGACCTTGATAACCTGGTATAAGCTGTATTTCTCAATTGAATGACCTAAATCATGCCCCAAAATTTTGCAATGTCTCCCCCTGTGAAGCTTAATGATAACTTTTTTTGATAATAGAGCAAACTGAGAATAAAGGCAACTTGAAATGAATCTTAGCTGTTTAAAATCCTCACCGTTGACTTAGGCTTGAATCTGCTGCTGGAGGAATCACAGGCTTTGGTTCTGGTTCTATAAAAAACATTGTCATAAATTGCATGTACATGTATTCATTATTTTAAACATGATGGTAAAAAGAATCAACATAACAAGAAATTAAAAATCAAATGTTTAGAAGCAGACTTTAAAAAAAAATGGAAATTTTCGTAATTGGCCGTCAGATATAACATGTATTACTCGACTAGACAAATAATTATTTTGTTTACATGAGTTCAAATTAGCCAAGGTGGTGGATCGTCAAATTTTGAAACAAGACCTTTAACATATTATTCACAAAGGTACTGGACCTGCAAATGTTTACAATAACACTTACTGGCAATACATGGAACCTTTCAATTACTTCTGGTTTACCTTCAATCCAGAAGTTCTACAAGCCAAGGACCTTTTGCTCTGGACTGTTAATTTGAACCCTAGGTGTCTATTAACTTAATTATAATTTCAATACTTTATTTCCTTGTTTTTACCATACAAACTTACCCTTAAGTAGTTCCAATTGGGTAGTATCCTGTAACATTGAGGTGTCAGGAAATCTTGTCGATTCCAACAGAGGGCGCTGTGGAATGGAGGTAGGGGACTGGACGGTTCCAACATTAAAACTAGAGGACTTTATGACATCAATGGGTGATATGTGCCTATGAAGCATGGAGATTCCTGAAGTCTGTTGTATATGATTTGGGGTGACTTTTTGACGTGTGACACCAGCTGTCTGTGAAACATTAATCTTAGACACAAATTTTCTGGCTTCATTACTCAATATACTTTCTTCAAATCTAAAAGAAAAAGAACAAATATGAACATTAAATGAGCAAAATCTTAAAAATTGTTTTTCATTCTTATAAATCAGTTGGAAACAAAATTCCTGAATTTATATTTCTTCCATGCTTGTGGGTATAAATTCATATTGCATATAATTGGCATAATATTCTTAATAAATGTAAACATTAATATATTATAGACATTTTAATGTAGAAAAATGTTAATGTAATTAACAAAATTAACTATACTACAGGTATATGATATACTTTATGTCCCTTATCAAATTTGAAAGGACATAATTCAATCTATTGGTATTATCAAGTAGAGAAGGAAGAGGATTATAATTATCCTCCAAATTATGAAAATCCTTTCTTAATATATGTAAAGTCCATACATGTGATTCTCTTGCTTAAGTCTGTCTTAATCTCCTGAATATTTGACTCATCTCCTGTTCTCCTGACTTTTTGTGAAATCTCCCTCTTTTTAAGCCTTGACAAACTTTTAATTTCATAAACATTTTTATTGTTCAGTCATAAACATTTAAGGTGTTTTTAGGTGTTTGTCAATTAGTCAGATGCTAATTTCAAAGGTAAAAGAGTTAATTGAAGGTTAATTGCAGTAATTGACCTGATGATTGTAAAAATATTTGGAGATTAATTGATAAAGCCATGCATTAATGGCACACGCTTCATGCCCATAATTAACATTGAATGCAAATTAAACAAGCTTTGAAAATCTCCTGCTTTTTTGTCCAATCTCCAGCTTTGTCAGGATAGATCTGTCACATGTATGAACGCTTTTGAAATACTTCTACTGGCAAGGGTTAAAACATACAAATGTCTGCTTTGGCTCCTCTGGTGAGTATTGATAGACTTTATTAAAGTTTGTGTGTGACTTACTTCTGTGGCCTGGACTTATGAAGTGAAGGCCAGCTGTCCTGAGGTGAACTCTCCTCTGTTGGAGATTTAAGGGGAACCTGAGTATACTTCTGTAGTAACATTTTATATCTTTCTCTTTCGTCTAATCTGATAGTCTGAAATTAAATCATTCAATACCTTTAAGCTGCAATCTACTGTTAATATGTTTTATTTGTTTGGAATATTCTGATTCATGAAAGTAAGAATTCAAGGAATATGTATGAAAAGGTGCATGTAATTTGAAAAAATAAAAAAATCTGCAAGGTAGTAAGTTAGTCATGACCCTGGGGAAATTGGTACAAATAGGAATTTGTCGTAAAGAGATAATGCCACATCTCACAACATAAACCTGATGGGACAGACAGACAAACAGACCCTTGGGGCATAAAATAAAATAACTAAATGGATTGGATCTTTAATATCATGCTTATTGGTTTCCTTTTTGTATTCATAATCTAACAGCACAAGATGTATTCCCCAGAAGGCATGTCGCATGGGTATCTATATTATTTGGTAGACAGAAAGAAGATGAGTTATGGGTATAAAACTGCTTAACACCATATAGTCCTATAGGATGAATCTGCATGCAATGAATCAAGGGTCAGCCGTGTGTAGTTGCTTAAAAAATATGACACTAATTTGTATACAAGTCAATTATTGTTAAAATCTTAAGAAAGTATTTAATTTTTTGATCATGATTGCTTTACACCACATTATGTACTTCTAGATGGGTCCTGGGGTAAATTATGTCGACTTCTATTATTCCTTATTATAAATTTTATATGAATTCGTGTTGGTTGTGGGGTCTGGGAAAAAGTGCCTTCCAACCCCCATCTAATCATTTATGCAATAGCCCTTACCTCATTAGCTGTAAAGTGTATTTCTTGTTTCTTAGGAGGGAATAAAGTCCTCTGAATGGACTGACTGTCTGCATCACCAATAAAACCATCTGCAAAATATAAAGCATATAAAATAAATCAACAATGTTCAAAACTTGCACAAGGAATAAAATACTGTTACAGTAACATTTTCCAATCATTTAAGGAACAATATGTATACACATTCTTGTAGCACCTATTATTAAATGAATAAACAAAGCTATAAATTTCTCAATGCAAACGTCTAGACTTAATTTTTTAAACCAGTCACTATCAATAAATGGAAAGTTAAAACCTCAAATAGCAGAGATCCACTTTATACAATGAAGACAAGAAAATTATGTACAACATTAATGTACATATATAACAATAACATTAATCATATATAACAGTCCAGATATGGGGTAATCGTAATCGATTGTAATATCTTAATTTGATTGCTAGATAAATATTGTGTTGATACATTCAAATTTGAAATGACTGAATAATACTTATTAGTATGGTTTAATTTGGCTATTACATGCATTTTTGTTAATTCAAATTCTATGTTATCGAAATGTAATTATAACTACCTTACAAAATGTAATCGATTGTAATCGATTACAGAGTAGAAAGCAGTGTAATCGAATAATTGATTACACAAAATTCAAAGAATAATTGATTATTAATCGATTACTGGTTGCTGTAATCGTTGCCAATCTCTGTATAACACAATGTAACTTATGCACCAGTCTACACAGTTTAATGGTAATCTTATTGACAAGTCCTGAGAAAAAAAACTTGCAAAAAAAACCCAGAGTTTAGTGGACACATAAACTTCATATACATTTTTCTTCAAAACAAGACAAAAAAAGAAATATTCTCACTCATTGTTCCTGCTTCCATCCTTAAATTTTGTGACCTTGGTTCTTCTGCTGTGCCTTTGACAATAGATGCATACGTCTTTTTCTTCACCTTAACAAAAGATTTTTTTCCATTTATAACATTAGGTAATGTGCAAATATCTAAATACAGTAAAATGACATGCCATTTATTGGCAACACAAAATTTCCATTGAGGTATTTAAATCTTTCATTTGTTATCAAAAGATCATTTTTTACAAGTTTAACATAGTTAATAAAACCTAACATAACTTACTTTTCCCTTTTGTTTTCTTTTTATCAAGCCAATTCAGGTAAATCCAATAGCAATTACCTGGATATCTGTTCTTTTCCTACATTTATTGATAGCGTGTGCTCATTTTTGAAATTAGGAATTCTATTATCAAAGACATTTCAAAGCTGTTTTTTTTAATCTAAAATATGTAATTTTTCATGAGGTGATATTTCATATTTTTGATAAAGAAAATAATTAATTTGTGTGAATCAAATTTTCCCAGCTACAGTCATGTAAGATATTTTATATTATGATTTCAAATCCAGCAAAAATATACAAATGTAACAGTCATGCTATTTTTTTTTCATGCAAACAGTAATTTCCTTCCACTCATAAAACAGATTCGACCCACAGCTTACATCTGGATTATCAGGAGGCACATCTCTCTGATCCCCATTCAATAAACACCCATCACTACTGGAACCAGCAACAGCATAACTTTTAGAGTTCATGCCCTTGTTTTGACCTTTTCTATGACCTTTGATGACAGGTTGACCTCGGCTGTTCACATGTTGACCTTCATTCTTAGGCTGCCCAAACAGCCCATTACCACTGTGTTCTATTTGTATCATATCATCTGATTGGCCATTTCTTTGAGATGTGTCCTTGACCTTGAAATCAAACATTTTGTCCCAACTTGTTTTATTTCTAACCCAGTCAGCCATCTTTGCAAAAACTACAAGTAGATTATGTTTAGTAACTACATGTAAAATGGGTAACAAACAACACAAAATAAAATAGCAGCTGATAATATGTTAATGACTTGCATTTTAAATGATTTATCTATTTCTCAAAGAATGAGTGGCATTAAGACCCATAATTACCCAAGAAAACGTAGTGGGTTCAAATGAAATGATATTCATAAGCGATATCAACTTATACAAGGTTACAAAGAAAACACATTAGATAAGACAAATTTCATTCATTGTGATGTAATTATGACATCACATTAGGCTGTCTTATTTGACAAAATACAGAGGGTGATTCACCATTTAATAAAATAGTTTTTTACTATATGTAATCTTCTTTGAATCTTGTTTTTGAGCTCAATCTTTATTAAGAGACCATAAACCATTTCCCCTTTTTACAGAGTAAGGTTCAACTTACAATTGTATCCTATTTGTGGTTGGGGATTCTCTGAACTTTTGGCTCTTTTCACTTCTATGATCTCACAGTCAGAATCATTACTGTAAATTACATAATAATATTGAAATATAATATAATATGATATGTGTGCAACTGTTTTTTCTGAAAATTATAGCACTGTGGTCCTAACACATTCTATTACAAATCTTTACAAGATAGCACTGTGGTAAAAAATATAGCACAGTGGTACCACAGTGCTATATGGGCTTTGGGAGAACACTGCGTGTGCAACTGTTTTATAATCAATTCAAGTATAAAATTATCTTTGAAATGTATTCTCAAGATTGGCAACAATTCATCAGATTTGTTCTTAATCATATCCAGGGTTCCCATTTATTTCATGAATCAAGATTCAAGGGGTTTTCCAGGACTTAACCAAGGTATTTTAGTCATTTACAAGGATTAAAATAGTATGAAAAAATATTGAAAATTGTACATTTTCAGCAACTTTTTATGAAACGGTCAACAAATCTTCATATTAGAAAATTCCAGGTTTTTTCAAGGATATTTGATAAAATTCGAGGATTTTTCCAGGTCTGTGAACATTATCATGAAATTCAAGGGCTTTTCAAGGTTTCCTTGAATTCAAGGATGGCGTGGTAACCCTGCATATCAAACACATCCATAATTAACATGCCAAATTTAAGGAGGGTCACATTATTGATAACTCACAGAGAAAAAAATTGGCAGTAGCCCAGTCGCCCATTGCTACTAAATTTTGAGCTGGGCTACTGAAATATTGAAAATATTTAGTTGAAAATATAGAGAGAATGGTCAAAAAATGAAGTCTGGGCTACCAAACTGAACTTCCTAATTTTTAGCTCTGACTCAGATATGAATTCTAGTTGATCTATCCACAAACTTGTCCCTTCCCTAGTTGGTCCAGGCCCAAGTAGACCCGTCCTCTTGTAGATCTGTCCCCCATAAATGATAATATTTTAGTTAAAAATATTTTATATTTTTCATGTTTTTTAATGTAGTATAAATACTTGGTGAGTAAAGACACATTTCTTTAGACCCGGCCTATAGTAACTTTATTATGTGTTTGTCACCAGAAAAAATAATTAATGTGATTTCAATTAATAAAATGTGTTTCGCATACAAATTTAAAAGTTTTCATCAATGACTAATAATCATCATTGAATTCACATTTTTCAGATTTGAACCTTAGCAAACAAGAATATGTCCAACAGACATAATGCCCCATCTTGCAACATTTATTTTTTCTGCAATCACTAAACCATGAACTTGTTCCAAGAGTATTATCTTATGGACTTTAACCATTCTTCTATAATATGTGGTCATTCATGTGGAAAATATAGGTCACAGCCAGCATCTGAAGCATATATTCTGCTTAGCATCACTAGGTGCACCAACCATACCAAAATAGCTGATGTGGCACATGTGAGTAAGTGGAAATGGACTTATACCATTCTTCTGTAAGAGGTCCTCCATGCGGAAAAATATAGGTTGCATCCAGCATCCGAAGCATGCATTGTGCTAAGCATCAGTAGATGCTCCTACAATATCAATATGGTTGATGTGGCACTTGTCAGTAAGTATGAATAGACTTAAAGCATTCTTCTGAAAGTGGTCATTCATGCGAAAAATATAGG